>CM046351.1:10635672-11178110 GCA_025403435.1 Artocarpus heterophyllus
AACTTGATTCGAGGACTGAATCAAGGTTAGTTTTCAAATTTTCAAAATTCTTTTCAATTTTTTAATATTCTTTGTATTTTGAAATCTAAGCCCATTTAAGCTTAGAAAACCTTTAATCTAAGTTAGAAAAACTTAAAATAGCTAGAATCTAAGCTTTGTTTAAAGAAAAACGGATTTGAATCAAGATTTTCTATTTTTCTCTATTTTTCTCTATTTTTGGAATTTTTTAAAATTTTTGTGTAAATCTTGTTTAATTCAGTTCAAAAGTGTTTTATAATATTTTTCCATCATCTATAAATGTTTTCCATGCCCGAGAATTGAGAAAAACAAGTTGAAATGAGGATTTGGGCTCAGGAGGCTGAAAACCCATGCTTGGAAAATTCTAGAATTTTTTAGTTCGGCAAGCCGGAAAGGCCAAACTTGGAAAAGTTCAACCGACCAAACTTGGTCTTTCGACAGGCCAAACTGTACAGTTTGGCTGGCCAAACTAGGCTGACTGACAAGCCGAACGGGCATGGTGAAATTTTGTTATTCTTCACCTGTTTTCACTGTTTTGAATCCCGATTGAGATTTTAACATTACAATATGATTTTATAAATCCAAACGGCACACTAGGACACCATGAAATAGTTTAGCAGCGTGGGATATCTTAAGCTAGATACTAATAGACTAAGTTATTATACATTTAAGGTTGTTCGTGGATCCATAGAGCTAACGTATAGTGGACCAAAATTTCAATGTCGAACACCAGCACGAGTATTGAGGTAGGACTTCTACCCTTGTATTAGCAGCTCAGCTTTTAAAATGATTTTGGCCTCAAAAGGATTTTTATCAAAATGTTTTCAATGATTGATTGAAAAAGGATTTTTATCGGTTATTTTTATAAACCATAAATTGAGGTGAATTTTATAATGAACCCCATAATAAACATAAATGAACATACTCAGTACATGGGTTTTAATAATAAAGGAAGTATATGGACGGGCATGATACCATATCGGAGATCAGGTCGTGCATCGTGCGACCTTGGGGGCAGGTCCCAAAATCTAGCTGAGCCACTTCGGTGGTGAATATTATGGTTTGCCTAAGAAAAAAAAAGATACTTTCCAGTCGAACTGTTTTTAAAAGACTCACTTATATAAGTTGAAATTATTTAGCTTTGTTTTCTAATTGTTTTCCTTGAAAGGTAAACTTTGTATTTAAATTATTTATCTTTTTTAAAATATAGTCCTACTGAGCGTTTCGCTTACATTTTTATTTGTTTTAAATCTTTCCCCTTTAGGCGGATGTCAGCTTAGGATTGGAGAAGAGTCCACAGACAGGACTTACGAGCAGTAGAAGAGTCAAGTAGGTTATTTGAATTGTAAAATCAAGGCATGTATTACCTTAACTTTCTCTCATTATTTTGGATTGTGGTTGCAATTTAATATTGTCAATACTATGTGTGTGCACAAGTTGTGGGTCAGTGGGACCCAACGTGTACTTTCTCTTTCTTTATTATTATTTATTTCATTTTATTTTATCTTATTTGTTTCATCATTATAAATGTTTGCTCAACAAGGGTGGTTTTTAAATTATCACATTTTTCATAATTATTTAAATTCTTTAACTTATGATTTAAATCAAATTATTACTTAATTAACTTAATTAAACTGCCAAGTCACCTCCCGTATTCTGAGGCATGACAGATAATCATATAATCCTACAATGTGATTGGTTGGTTCGAATCTTCCTCTGATTGTGATAGGCATGCATAGTAATAGGAAAATCACTATGATTGGCATGTAAGGCTAAAGAAGGAGAGAGAAAAATCTTCTCCTAATCCTGATAGACTTCTACCTCCTCCTGTAAACTCTATAAATAGATGCCTCTCTTCCTCATTTATTCTAGGTTAGAAAAAGAGTGCTTTTGGTGCTTCTTTTAGAGCGAGAAAAATTAGAGAAGAGTTTATAGTGAATTTTCTATTGAGTTGTGCCTACACACAACAACAATTAAAGGGAAAAGGCATAGCATTGAAGATCTAAACTACAAACAAAAACCGAGGACACCTGTGAAAAAGCACATGATGTTGGTCATAAGTTACATCGTTAAGACTCAAAAGCAAGGAAAAAATGTTGATGATGAGTCACAGATAACCATGGTTTTTGAGACTCTAAGCTTCATATAATTTAAGCAACAGGCAGGATATAACCTTAATTGAGTTGATTAAGCAATTACAAAAGTTCAAAAACCTAATGAAGCATGGATTCGCTGGTGGTGAGACGAACATGGCAGTTGCATGTAGGTCCAACTCCAACTCTAAAAAGGAAGCAAAAGGCCAAGAACGAGAAATCTTTGATTCTGCCAACCAAGGGCGAGAAGAAGAAGAAGAAGAAGAAGAAGAAAAGGAAGAAAAGGAAGAGGAACCCAAAGAAGCTTAAGTTCTTTGTCTGTGAATCTTTTTTTGTGAAAAGGTTAGGCATATCAAAAAGAATTGCAAAGACTTCCTAGCTAAAAGAGATAAGTGTGAACTTTTGGTTATTGAAACATGTTTTGTTGAAGAATCAAATGACACTTGGGTCATAGATTCTAGAGCTACTAATCATGTTTGTGGTTCTCTATAGAGGTTCAAGCAAACGAGAAGTCTACTGCATGAGCACTTCACGTGGTGGATGGTTTATGGGACCTTGTTGTTCTTGAAGTAGTTTGAGATATACACCTTTATTTTGATAGTTATAGGAATTTAGTTTCGCGAGATTGTTTTTATGTTCCTAAACTTAAAAGAAATTTAATTTTTGTTGCTTGTTTATTTAAGGATTCTTATTTAGTTTCTTATAATAATAAAGTGGTGATTCGTAAAAACTAATCTTTTATTTGTAGTGGATAGATACAAAATAATCTATGTTTTATCAAACCTACAATGCACTCACTACTGAACACTAAGATTAATGATAACTCTAAAAGGCTTAAAAAATTTTACTCTTATAAGACTTATCTTTAGCAATTGTTATTAGGTCATATTAGTCTAAATAGGATTCAAACATTTGTAAAGATCCATTTACAGATAGAGTCTATACCACAACGTGAGTCTTGTTTAGAGGGCAAAATGATCAAAGATCATTCAAGTATAAGGACAATTGAGCCAAAAGGGTTCTAGAACTTATGTATATTGATGTTTGTGGTCCCATGAATATCAAGGCACAAGAAGGATATGAGTATTTCATCACTTTAGTTGACGACTACTAAAGATATGAGCATGTTTACCCCATGCATCATGAGAGCAAAACTTTTGACAAGTTCAAGGAGTTTAGAGCAGAAGTGTAAAAGCAATTAGGTAAACCCATAAAAACACTTCGATTCAATTTAGGTGGAGAATACCTCTCCGATGAGTTCTTAGAACACTTAGTAGAAATCAGATTTATCCCATTTGACTGCACTTGACATTCCGCAATAGAATGGTATGGTTGAGTTAAAAAATAGGACTTTGTTGGACATGGTAAGAGCCATGATAAGTTACTCTACATTGCCATTATCATTTTGGGATATGCCCGACAAACTGCATGTTATCTTTAAATAATATGCTTTCAAAATCGGTTTCTAAAACTTTTCATGAGTTGTAGATGGATAGAAAGACATCCTTAAACTACATTCATGATGGGGATGTCCTGCCATGTCTTGGATAAGGAAGTGAACAAGAGGGATGCACATTTGGAAGTTTGCATGTATGTAGGATATCCTAAAGGGACAAAAGGTGGTTATTTCTATAACCCGAAAGAAAATAAATCTGTAGCTTCAACAAATGCGACATTCCTTAAGGAAAGTTACATGAGCTATTTTAAGCCTTGTAGTAGAATGGTATTCGAGGAGATGGCGAGCGATATTATTGCTCTAAGGGTTCCAATGAAAACCAATCTAATCAATGTAGAAAAACTGACCGAACAACCTAGAGAACTTTGGTGTAGTGGGAGGAACAGGCGTCAACCTGAGAGGTATATATTCAATGATGAAGCCTACTTGACTGAACCAGTTGAACATGATAGGGATCCTTACACTTACAAAGTGGCTGTAGAGAATGTTGATGTAAAACTTTGGCAAAAGCTATGAACGCTAAGATGAAATCTACAAAAACTAATCAAATATGGGAATTTGTGGACCTTTCTGACAGAGTGAAACTCATAGGGTGTAAGTGGGTCTATAAAAGAAAAAGATGAGCAAATGGAAAAGTCAAAACCTATAAGGCTAGATTGATAATAAAGGGATACATACATAAGGAAGGAATCGATTAGGATAAACTCTTTCGCCTATAGCCATGCTTAAGTCCATCCACATTCTCTTATCCATTGCTGCTACTCTCGATTATGAGATATGTAAATGGATACTAAGACAACATTCTTGAATGGCCATCTTGATGAGACCATTTATATGGTATAGCCAGACGGGTTCGAAGCTAAAGGTCAAGAGAGTAATGTTTGTAGTTTGTTAAAGTCTATGTATAGACTTAAGCAAGCTTCCCATTCCTGAACCATAAGATTTGACCAAGTGATCAAGACCTATAGGCTTGAACAAAATTTAGATAAACCATATGTTTATAAACACATTAAGAATAGGAATATATATGGAACTTCATCTGTATGAGTGCCTAGGTGCCCACAAGTTGGCGTCTAGGCTCCATTTTCATCCCGAGTCTAATTTTGCTCATTTCTATCCACTTTACCCTGCACTTTGCTATCATGCATCCTTTTTTCTCAAAACCTACAAAAGAACACAAAACACTATCAAATCCTTATAAATTGCTCAAAACTAATAAAAATATTAAGTGAGAATCATTTAATTAATTAGCCTAAAACTAACTTATCAAATACCCCCAAACTTAAGATTTTGCTAGTCCTCGAGCAAAAGACACAAACAAAAAAAACAAAGAATTGCTCTATATAAATGACATTCTACATATTGGCAATGATGTAGGGGCTTTTCCATTAGTCAAAGCTTAGTTTATTAAGTAGTTTGGCATGAAGGACTTAGGTGAGGTTAATTATGTTTGGGTATCCAAATCTTTGAAGATAAGAAAAACAAAATGATAGCTTTGTCTTAAGATTCATACATAGACAAAATTCTCGAGAAGCATCAAATGTAGAATTCTAAGAAAGGTGGGCAACCATTTAAGTTTAGAATCACCCTTTCTAAGAAAGACTATCCGAAGGTTGATGAAGAAAGAGAATACATAAGAAGGTGTCTTATGCTTCGGTAGTGGGTAGTCTCGTGTATGTTATACTTTACACATGACCTGACTATGTTATACAGTCAAGATTGTATGTCGATTCCAGTTGAATCCAAGACCAAACCATTGGGTTACAGTCAACCATATTTTCAAGTATTGAGAAGGACTTGAAGTTATATACTCATGTATTTTAGTGAGGATCTAGCACCTCGTGGATATGCTGACTCAAACTTTCAATCTTGCTTGGATTTGAGGAGATCGACTTAGGGTTCATGGCATGTGTTTACTCTTGGAGGAGGCGCCATTGTTTGGAGAAGTATTAAGCAATATTGCACTTCTAAATCCACGATGAAGGCCAAGTATGTGGTTGTCAATGAAGCTATGAAAGAAGCTGTGTTAGTCTATAAGTTCTTTGAAGATCTTCAGGTAGTCTCTAGTATGGATAAGCCGATAATGATGTACTGTGATTATAATACAGCAATAGCTAAGCTAAGGAGCCAAGATTTCATAAAGAGTAAGCACATACATTAGAAATATCACGTGATAAAGGATTTCGTAGAGAATGGGTATTTAGCAATATACATGATCACATCCGAGGACAACATAGCTGATCCTTTCATGAAGACACTACTAATGAGGCTTTCGAGAAGCACGTGGAGGCTATGAGGATGCGTAACATGTCACATTTACTCACTTAGGAAAAGGGGGAGATTGTTAAACTAGATGCCCTAAGGAACATTATTAGACTTTCGAATCTGTTTCAAGTAAATCAAAAGGCACAATTCCATAGATAGGAGTATGCTAATAGCTCAAGATTAAGATCATCTTATATTTAACTATCGGTCAACATAATTAGAATTTACTAACATAAATTATTTAGCTATTCATCATATCGTTTCGATCCTACATAATTTCATTATGTATAGTTCACTCATTCAATGACTCACTACATTAATTAAGGGTGAACAACAAACCTGACAACCTAACAAGATGAGTAATTCAACCCAACCCAAGGTTTTATTGAGTAGGCTCGAGTTAGGCTTGTCTTAGTTCATCCTAACTCGAACCCACCCAATCTATTTATATATATACAAAGTATTTGTCATATATATTTACAATTTTAATATACATATTATACATACACAAAGCTGAAAAATGCATTTTGACGTGTATTATTTCTAGCGCTCGTGTATTATTTTGGTTCTTCGTACTTTTTAATATTTTTTATAAACACTCTTGCTTGCATCTATGAGAATTTGACATATGCATTTTAACAAAAAGTATATATGTATTATTTGTTATATATTTACATTAATGAATAGAAGTTTATCATGTTGTCAAATGATGGATCTTGCATTGCAAATGTGGAAGAAGTTTGAGTGGAGTAGCTTAAAATTAGGGATTGGCAATTATACACTATATTGGTTGATGTTTCTTAGTATTTTTGTTGTATTGGTTTTTATTATAGTTTAGTGTTAGTTTATAAATTAATGTATTTGATTTAAATTTGTGTTATAGAGCCTTTTATCTTTATGTTGGTTTTAATTTTGGACATTTATATGATCAATACCTTATGAATTTTGGGTTAAATTATTAATTTTTGATATTTTTTTAACTTTTTATATTTTCAACCTAACCAACCCACCTAAACTTTGATTGGGTGGGTTAAGATTTAAAAAACTCATTCAACCTACCTAGTATTCACCCCTAACATTTATGGTACGTGTTGGAAAATTAGTATGCAGTAGAATTTTACAAATTTTTATACCAAAGTATTTTCTAAAACAAAAGTTTGACACGCTATATGCATAAATTAGCCAGATATTACTAACCTTGTGTCTTGAAAAGCCCATACAATCGATTAAGAGAAAGAACATTGTAGAAGGACCTTAATTAACTGGTATTCTTTACTATTCTCTATCCACGGCCGGTATATGTGTGGGCACACTCGTACAACTCTTCCACAAGTGGCTCTTCTTCCAACCAATTGAGAAATACCCAAAGCTATAGTTCGTGATTTGTGAACAACAACTCTCCGGGGAGTTTAAGAGTCTCACTAGCAGAGTACTCATTCTAGATTTCTTAACTGATCTCTATAACAAAGAGAACTCATTCTCTATTTATAGAGGTCAGACTTGGGGTCAATCATCATCAGATAAGTCCCCAAATTTCAAGTTTGAATCAGTTTCAAATTTGAATCCACATATCAGACTAGGAGTTTGATAGCCACAGTTGACCGTGATACAAAGGCACAGTTGACCGCACCATTGCATATACCCGATTTGAATTTGCTTCGAATCTAAGGTTGATGTGATAGATGCTATCTTAACCTATTGGATAATTCCTATCTTATTAGTTCCGGGTATCTTTGATAGAGTCTCAACTTCAATTCAAATAACTCAATAGAGAAGTTAATTGATTAAAATAATAATATCCTGATAAACCCATACAAATAAGATATTATCAACAACAATTCAACATATCTATCTTGAATTAATTTACCAAATTAATTCAACCAATAAACCAACATGTTTATCTTAAATTAATTACAGAATAAATTCAACCGATAAATTAACATAAATTATTAAATCCAATTAACTCAAATTTTAGCCAATCTAATAATTTGACATAAGCCACTAATTTATTAGAAAAGCACGCTGTATCGTTATAGGATTTTTGTGAGCTAGCAAAGGGGACCATATGGACCTATATAGTTCAAGCTTCCAATAATTATGAACCCAAATATACATTTCATAATTATCAGCTCTAACGCTACTCCACTAAAAGCTTAGAGTTGCAATCTCAAACTGCATAGAATTACGACGCCCAAATAGCAAAGTCTCCATGACATATCATGATGTGTCATATCCCTATAAAATTATCCATAATCGGCTTAAGGATAAATTTTGTCTTACGTTCTCGATAATTTTTCTCTTATGTTCCATTATCTCACCATTGAAAAACTTACCATCCAAAGATAGCATACCATTCGGTTACATCTATGTATCCAAATGGTTGCATACTCTAGTTTTCCAATAACAGGATAACACATATAAGAGGATATCAACAGCACCTAAAGAGGAGCTATGGATTCCGTATATGTGAATAACAAGTCTATGTTAACAACAGTCACGCTTCCAATGTACCAGGGTATGTACCAACATAAAATGTGGATGTCACCCTTTGGTACATCAAAAGACATTAGTAAAGACAACCGGCTCACTATTCATCTCAAGATTAAGATACAACACATATGATTGTTAAAGTGAATTAATTTGCTAAGCCAGAATTATTAATCCAAATCAATTCACTTAATGTCTCGATCCAATGCATCGTCACCAATGATAATGCACCAATGTTTTTATTCACAGAATCCACATCCGATGGCCAAGACAAACCATCTCCCATTAGTGATATAGACAACATAATAATCTTTGCATGAATAAAGCACCCAACTTTATTTCATTGATTGCTGATCTCATGATTTAGACTGTCATCTTTAGAGTCATGTCTTTTGCATAATTTGTCCGTCATATGCTTGATTCTTAAAAGGTTTAGATCGACAGTCTCAGACTTTTGTTTGCTTATCATACATTCAACAAATATGAATATAAAAAGGACAAGATTTGGCATTTAAATAATAAATAAATTCTTTATTGATAAAAATGTCTCCAAAAACATATTGCATTTTTCCTCCTTAAGGAATACATGTCTAATAATCTCTCACTTGCACTAAGTGAGTAAATATGACAAATCTCGCATTCCCATAGCTTCCACATGCCTCTCAAAGACTCTCCCAGTAAGCGTCTTTGTAAATGAATCAGCTAAATTATCCTTTGAAGCGATTTTGCACACAACAACATGCCTGACCTCTACGAAGTCCTTTATCAAATGATACTTTCGATCAATATGTTTACTCTTTATGTGAAATCTTGGTTCCTTAACATTAGCTACTGCCACACAGTTATCACAACACAACGATACAACCTTATCCATACTAGAAACTACCTCCAGATCCCCAAGGAACTTAGGAGCCACACTGCTTGCTTTGAAACATCACTAGCTGCCACGTACTCGGCCTCCATCATTGAATTTAAAGTGCAATCTTACTTCACACTTCCCCAACTAACGCCACCGTCACCCAGAGTAAACACAAAACCTAAAGTCTATCTCCTCGAATCCAAATAGGATTAAAAATTTATGTCAGTACATCCTAAAGGAGTTAAATCCTCACTCGAATATACACGCATATACCCTCGAGTTTTTCTCAGGTACTTGAAAAGATGCTTGACCACAACCTAGTGGTTCGGTCTTGGATTTGCTTGAAATCAGCTTATAATCTCGACTGCATAACAAATGTCTAGTCACGTGCAAAGCATGGCATATATGAGACTACTGACTACCGAGGCATAAGGCAGCTTCTTCATGTATTCTCTTTCTTCCTTAAACTTTGGAGAGTTTTTCTTAGAAAGAGTAATTCTAGACCTAGATGGTTGCTCACTTTTCTTGGAATCTTGCATTGCAAACCTTCTAAGAATTTTATCTATGTAGCCCGCCTAGGATAAAGCTATCATTATGTTCTTCCTATCCTAAATGATCTGGATACCGAGAACAAAATTAGCCTCACCTAAGTCTTTCATGTCAAACTGCTTAGTCAACCATAATTTGACTGATGACAACGCCCCAACGTCATTGCCAATTAGCAAACTGTCATCTACATAAAGTAGTAGAAAAATACCTTCCTATCCTTAATGTGTTTGTACACACATGGTTCATCCACATTTTGTGTGAACCCATAAGTTTTGATCACTTGATCAAATCTTATGTTCCAAGAACGAGAAGCCTACTTGAGTCCATAAATTGACTTTAGTAGCTTACAAACTTTACCCTCTTGACCCTTGGCCTTGAACCCGCTGGTTGTTCCATATAAATAGACTCATCATGATAGACATTTAGAAAAGCCATCTTGATATTCATCTACCAAATCTCGTAATTGAGAGCGGTAGCTATGGACAAGAGAATTCAGATTGACTTAAGCATGACAACAGACGAAAAGGTTTCTCATAATCAATTCCTTCCTTTTGCGTGTATCCCTTAGCTTCCAGTCTAGCCTTAAAGGTTTCGACTTTTCCATCCACTCCTCTTTTTCTTTTGTAGATCCACTTACACCCTATGGGTTTTACCCCTTCGGGAAGATCCACAAGCTCCCAGACCTAATTAGTCTCCATAGATTTTATCTTTGTGTTCATGGCCTCTGTCCAGAGTTTTAAATTAACATCCTTCATAGCCTCTTCGTAAGTGTAAGGATCCTTGTCATGTTCATCTAGTTCAGCCAAAAAGGCCTCACCATTGAACATATATAGCTCAGGTTATCGCCCGATCCTCCCACTACGATGAAGCCCCTTAGATTGTTGTTCGGGTTCCATTGGTTTTTCTACACTGATCGAAACGGTTTTATTTGGAACCCCCGAAGTGATCGAATCACTCGCCAACTTCTTAAGCACCACTTTGCTTCGAGGCTTAAAGTCATCTATGTAACTTTCCTCAAGGAAAGTTGTATTAGTTGAAACCACGATTTTATTTTTCTTTGGGATATAAAAATAACCCCTTTAGTCCCTTTTGGATATCCAACAAACATGCAAACCGTAGCCACGCCATTTTGCTATGGAGTGCCCAGTACGGTCAAATGGGATAAAATCTCATTCTCTAATAAGTGCCCCAAGAACTCATCAGAAAGGTATTCACCGTCTCGATCGGATCGAAGTGCCTTTATGGGTCTACCCAATTGCTTTTCCACTCCAGCCCGAAACTCCGTAAACTTATCAAAAGTTTCGCTTTTGTGATGTATGAGGTACACATACCCATATCTTGAGTAATTGTCAATAAAAGTGATGAAATATTCATGCCCTTCTTGTGCCTGGATGTTCATCGGTCCTCAAACATCACCATGTACAAGTTCTAAAACCCCTTCGGTCCTATTACCCTTAGACCCGAATAGTCTTTTGGTCATTTTACCCTCCACATAATATTCACATTGTGGTATAGATTCCATCTTTGAATGACTTAAAGGTCCATCCCTTACCAACCTTTTAATCCTATTCAGGTTAATATAACCAAGTCGTAAATGCCAAAAATAAGTCTTATTAGAGTGAGAAGTTTTAAGTCTTTTAGAGTTATTATCATTTATCTCAACATTAAGCAATAAGTCCATCTTAGGTTTGATAAAATGGAGATTATTTTGCATCCATCTAGAATAGATAAAAGAATTGGTTTCACGAATCACCATTTATTATTAAAAGAAACCAAATAGGAGTTTTTAAATAAACAAGCTACAGAAATTAAATTCTTTTTAAGTTTAGGAACATAAAAACAATCTTGCAAAATTAAAATCCTATAATTATCAAAATACAAATGGACGTCTCCCACTACTTCAGCTAAGACCAAGGATCCATCGCCCATCTGAAGAGTGAAGTCTTTATGTAACAGACTTCTCGTTTCTTTGAACCCCTGTAGAGAAACACAAACATGATTAGTTACACCAGTATCTATGTCTCAAGTGTCACTGGATTCCTCAACCAAACAAGTTTCAACAACTAGAAGATCACACCTACCTTCTTGGGAAAGGAAGTCCTTACAATTCTTCCTTATGTGCCCGACCTTCCTGCAAAAAAAACACTTGAGTTTCTTCGGGTTCTTCTTTTTATTATTTTTCTTGCTGTTTGTAGGAATAGAAGACTTCCCGTTCTTGGCCCGTTGCTTCTTTCCATTCCTAAGATTAGGATTGGAACTAGACAGAGTCGCCAAGTTGGCCTCACCACCAGCAAGAGACTCCCTGATCAGCAGTTCAAACTCCTGCAATTGCTTCATCAACTCTGTTAGGGTCATATCCCGTTTATTGCTTAAATTAAATATAACTCTAAATAGAATAAATTCCTTAGACAGAGTCTCAAAGACCATTGTCATTTGAGTTTCAGCATCGATGTCAGCTCCATTGGTTTTAGCCTTAGCGAGGTAACCCATGACCAACATCATATGCTCTTTCACATACGTCCCCAACGTCTATATGCAGTTCAAGAGTTTCCAAAGCGCCCCTTGCCTCTTTGTTAGGGCCTGGCCTCCAAACATGTCATCAAGATTATCCAAGAGCTGCTTCGCAGTCTCATAATCTTCATGTTGAGCCTGCAGCACATTATTCATGCTGGCCATAACATAGCAGCAGGCCTGATCATTAGCATCTTTCCAATGATTATATGCTTGGATTTGCTCATTAATGGAATCTCCCATAGCCTCGGGAGCACACGGTGTCGTCAACACAAATTTTAGTTTCTCAAAAGACAGGACAAAGTTCAGGTTCCGTTTTCAATCATTATAGTTCTCACTGGTTAATTAGTTTTTGTCAAGTATCAATGATAAAGCATTTTTAAACATTTTTAATCTACAATAAAGAATCATTTACTAAACATAAGAAAAAATATATAATATTTTAGTAAGATAACACAATCATGTAAAATATACAAATGTGCTTATGTATCAAAACCTTGAAAATATCACAACCTTACAATGATAATTAATAACTTAAAATTCAACAAGCTCCTAGGGAAGTCATACAAAAATTCAATTAGGAACATGGAATCCCTCCTGATTAATATATACCATCTAGGTCCCATATAATTCAGCATATATTAATAATTGTTTCTTTAGCCATTAATTTTATTAACAGAGCTCCTAGGGGAGGTTAATAATAAAATTAACATGCGTGTATAACCATCATTTTAATATTTTATCCATGATTTACAATCATCACCTAGGGGTGTGCAACCATAAATTATGCTAAAATACCTTATCCTCTTGGAAATCTAATTTAGTACATGATGAAGTCTTTTCCTAGGTCGGAACCACTATGTTCTACCTATGGACCAACGATAGAGGCTGTAGGTCCTCTCTTCGAAAACCTTCTCTCACTCACTCTTTTGAAATCAAGGTTTTATTTTAAGAACATATATAAACAATTTTAAATAAGTAGCACTCCCTATTCTATATGACATGTTATCAATATACATGGCAAATCATATTATAATGCAGGCAAGCAAAGCAATCATGCAAAGTCACAAGCAAAATAATAATAAATAACCATAATATTATGGTTCCACCCTAGAGAATAGAAAATAAAGATTAATTGAAACATATTATCGATTTTTCATCCTTGAATCTTCAAATTGTATCCTTCTTCATGAAATCTCTATATTTAAGTCTTCAATCCCACATAGATCGAATACTTCATATTTCCAGTCATATCTAAATTTAATGTTTCTCAAAATTGTCCCAAAAATAAAATCAAAACTGCATCGAAAAACCCACTTTTTCCCAAAAAACACAACTCTTTGCCGGCCTATTGAATTTTTAAATTTGGTCTGTCGGTGACGTGGTCGACCGCGGTAAGTATATCGTGGTTGACCACCTGTCCATAGTCAGCCTGTCGAATTCGAAAGTTCGACTTCCCTCCAGAGCCACCATTCTGCCTCGTACAGCCGCGGTCAACCGTACTATGTGTATCGCAATCAACCGCGCCCTCATCCAAGCAGAATTTTTAGAAAATAAATTTAAGGGTAGTTTTCTAATTTTATTTTCAACAATTCAAAAACATAAAATTAGAGACTCAAGAAACACTTGTGGAACGCTATCATTCATCTTCTAGATCCATCTTCTCCGAATAATTCCTAGACGGAGATGATAGTCCGTCATCTAATTACCTGAAAAACCTAGATACACATTCAACCTCTAAGGAACCATAACCGACATAAATTAATTAATTAATTAATAATTAAATAATAATTTATTTAACCATAATTAATTAATAGACATTCACCATATAATCTATGACAACATAAAAACATATAGAAACCTAAAGTACTAACTCTCTAAAAATTAGATTCAAGCATAGGAGAGATCAAGATCACATAATTTATATATATAGCATGATCACAAACTGGTAAATTTACGTAAAAATGATAGCTCTGATACCAATTGTTGGAAAAGTAATACGTAACGAAATTTTAAAATTTTTACACTAGAGTATTTTTGAAAACACAAGTTTGATACACTATATGCATAAATTAACCAGATCATACTAACCTTATTTGTCGAAAACTCTCGCAATCAATGAAGAGAAAGAACGTTGCAAAAGGACCTCAACCAACTAGCCTTCTTTGCTATTCTCTATCCATGTCCACTGTGTGTGTAGGCACACTTGTACAACTCTTCCTCAGGTGGCTCTCCTTCCAACCAATTGAGAAATACCCAAAGCTATAGTTCGTGATTTGTGAACAACAGCTCTCCAGGGAGTTTCAGTCTCACTGGCAGAGTACTCACTCAAGATTTCTCAACTGATCTCTATAACAAAGAGAACTCATTCTCTATGTATAGAGGTTGGATTTGGGGTCAATCATTATCAAATAAGGCCTCAAAATTTGAGTTTGAATTAGTTTCAAATTTGAATCCACGTAATTAGACTCGGAGTCTGATAGCCGCGATCGACCGTGATACAAAGGTGCAGTCGATTGTACCGTCATAGATACCTAATTTGAATTTGATTCCAATCCAAGGTTGATCCGATAAATGCTATCTCAACCTATTGGATAATTCCTACCTTATTAGTTTTGGGTATCTTTGATAGAGTCTCAATTTTAATTCAAATAACCCAATAAAGAAGTTATCTAACTAAAATAATCATATCCTAATAAACCCATACAAATAAGATATTATCCACAATAATTCAACATAATTATCTTGAATTAATTCACCAAATTAATTCAACCAATAAACCAACATGTTTTTCTTAAATTAATTATAGAATTAATTCAACCGATAAATTAATATGAATTATTAAATTAAATTAACTTGAATTTTAGCCAATTTAATAATTTGATATAAGTCACCAATTTATTGAAAAAACACGCCGTATAGTTATAGGACTTTTAAAAGTTAGCAAAGGGGACCATATAGACCTATATAGTTCAAGCTACTGATTATGATACCCAATATCCCAGACATACATTTCATAATTATCAGCTCTAACGCTACTCCATTAAAAGCTTAGAGCTGCACCCTTGACTACAAAGAATTATAAAGCCTGAATAGCTAAGTCTCCATGACATATCATAATATGTCGTATCCCCATAGGATTATTCATAATCGGCTTAAGGATAAATTCTGTCTTACATTCCTGATTATTTTTCTCTTATGTTCTATTAACTCACCATTGGAAATCTTATCATCTTAAGATAGTATACCATTTAGTTACACCTATGTATGGTTGGACGCCCTAGTTTTTCAATTACAAGATAACGCATATAAAAGATATCAACGACTCCTAAAGAGGAGTTAAAGATTTTATATTTATGAATAACAAGTCTAGATTATTGTCACGCCCAAGAGTATGGGAGGTGACGTGCTGGATTATTTAAATTAATTAAAAGAGAGTTTAGTTAAAATCAAGAGTTTAGGGGTTAAATTAAATAATAAAATATGAAAGTTTCAAGAAAACCATTGCATGAAAAATAAATAACGAAATAATGAAGAACCGCGAGTATGGGTCCCACTGACCCACAACTTGTGCACACCTATAGTACTGACGATATAATAATACAACCACAGTCCAAGTACAAATAGAGTTAAAACATTACATGCCTTGTTCAAATAGTACAAATAATTTACTAATTCTTCTACTGCTCCTAAGTTCTGTTCGTTGAGTCCTCTCCAAACCTAAAGGGGAATCCACCTAGAGGGGGAAAGTTTAAAACAAATAAAACGTGAGCGAAAGGCTCAGTAGAACTATATTTTAAGAAATAGTAATTTAAGAGAAATATCCTTGATCAAGAAAACCATTTAAGAGGAGACTCAAATAAATAAATTTAAATAGAGCCATTCTTACCCAAAACAATTTATTGGTCGACCAGAAATATCATCAACTTCTTTTCCTAGGCAAACCATATGGATATCACCATCGTAGTGGCCTAGCTGGGTTTCGGGACCTGCCCCCAAGGTCGATCGCTACACGACCCGATCTCTGATATGGCATCATGCCCTTATATTTATTTTCATCATTATTCAACACCCAATTATCGAGTACTATCATTTACATTTATTATGGAGTTCATTTCAGTTCACAGTTTGTTAACATATAACTGATAAATTCATTTTCAATCAATCGTTGAAAACATTTTTATAGAAACCATTTTCAAAGCCAAATCATTTTGAAACTGGGCTACCAAGAAAAGGGTAGAAGTCCTACCTTGATACTCGTGTGGGTGCCCCACACTGTAATCTCGGTCTGCTATACGTTAGCTTCGTGGAACCACGAACGATCTTAGATACACACTAAGTTGATCAATATCTAGTTTGAGACATTCTATGTTACTAAACCATTTTCATGATGTCCTAGTGTGCCATTTGTATCTTTAAAATCATTTGACAAGGTTGGAATTTAAATCGGGATTCAAAGCAGTGAAAACGGGTGAAAAATCACAAAATTTTCCATGCTCTGCCGGCCTGCCGGACTCCCTGCTTCGGCCGGCCGAACTGTGCAGTTCGGATTGCCAAAAATCAGGTTCGGTCAGCAGGACATTTCCTAGGTTTGGCCTGCCAAACGGTGCAGTCCATCCTATCGATCCTTTGAATTTGGCCTGCCAAACACGTAGTTTGGCTTGCCGAATTGGGAAAACCTAGAAATTCCAGCCACAGGTTTTCAATTTCCCAAAATCTAAATCTTGGTTTTAACCTATTTTTCTCAAATCTCAGGCATGGAAAACAATCATATATGATAGAAAAACATACTAGAACACTTTTGAACTCATTTAAACAAGATTTAAACACAAAAATCTCAAAAACCTGAAAATGGGGAAAAATGAGGAAAAATGAAAAATCTTGAATCTAATCCGTTTTTCTTCAAACAAAGCATAGATTCTAGGTCTTCTAAGTTCATTTAACTCAAATCAAAGGTTTTCTAAGCTCAAACGAACTTATATTTCAAAAATGCATGAAAATTTGAAAATTTAGAAAAAGTTTAGAAATTTCAAAACTAACCTCGAATTCAAGCTTCAATCCACGTTCTTGGTTGCCAAACCACATTCCCGAGCTTCCTTCTAGCTAACCTAAAGCTTGGATTTGATTTTTGATTCAAAAATCTCAAAGAAATTTGAGAGGGAAAGAGAGAAACGGAGAGAGAGAGTGGGAGAGAGACCACGGGCGAGAGAGAGACAGAGATCAGAGAGAGTGAAGAGAGAAGGAGAGGAGAGAGAATAAACAGAGAGAAACGGTGAACGGTTTTACTGTGCAAAAGCCAAATGCCACCCACAGTTTTGTAAGACAGAATATTTTTAACATTTTACAAATTGTTGTGCTTTAAAACTCAAAACATCATTTTAAAACAATAAGAAATCATTTGAATTTATCAAATTAACAAAATAACCTAAAATTCAAAATTTAACCAAATAATCAAATTAATGTTGAAACATTAATTATAGTACACTAATTCATCATTTATATTACAATAACATTAAATAAATTTCAGGGCGTTACAACTCTCCACCGCTAAAAGAAATTTCGCCCTCGAAATTTCCAACTCAATTCAAAAACAAAACAAATGTGGATACAATTCCCGCATACTCGACTCTAGTTCCCAGGTGGCTTTATCAACCCCGTGATGCTGCCACATGACCTTTACCAACGATATTTCACGACGACCCAAACTGATCACTTTTCGATTGACGATCTGAATTGGCACCTCCTCGTACGTCGTATCTTCCTAAACCTGAACATCGCGAAATGAAACTATCTTACCCTGCTCAGGCGGACACTTCCTAAGCATCGACACATAGAACACATCGTGAACATGAGAAAGTTCGAGCGGAAGATCAAGCCGATATGCAACCACACCAATACGTTGAGTGATCTCGAACGGTCCAATATACCTCGGTTTAAGCTTTCCACTTACTCTGAATTGCATAGTTCCTTTACGAGGTGATACCTTTAAAATAACGAAATCTCCTACTGCAAACTCTAAGGGTCTACATCTCCTATCCGCGCAACTCTTCTGTCGACTCTAAGCTGCCCTCAATCGACCTCGAATCACGGTGACTTTTTCATTGCTATCACGGATCTCATCCGGCACAAGAATAACCCTGTCTTCTGGCTCGGCCCAACACATCGATGACCGACATGGTCGCCCATACAATGCCTCAAATGGTGCCATACCAATACTCACCTGATAGCTATTGTTGTACGCGAACTCCGCCAGATGCAAATATTTCTTCCAATTCTTGCCGAAGTCTAACACACAGGCACGCAACATATCCTCGAGAATCTGAATAATCGGCTCAGACTGCCCATCAGTCTGAGGATGAAATGTCGTACTGAAGTTCAAATCCGTACCTAAAGCCTCCTGAAAACTCCTTCAGTACTTAGCATTAAACCTGGTGTCTCGATCAGAGGTGATGGACAAAGGAATTCCATGCAACCTCACTATGTTCTGCAGATACAAATCCCCGAGAATCTTCCTCGAACATGTCAACCTAAACGGAATAAAATGCATCGATTTCATCAACCTATCGACCATGACACAAACTACATCATGTCGCTGCTCCATCCTTGGCAAACCTGTGAGGAAATCCATCGTCACAAGCTCCCATTTCCACCCTGGAATAGGAAGCGGCTGAAGCTGACCTGCAAGCTTCTGATGCTTGGCTTTCACCTGAAGACACGTCGTACACTTGGCCACGTACTCTCGAACATCTTTCTTCATGCCTCTACACCAATATTGCCTCTTCAAATCACGATACATCTTTGTGCTCCCCAGATGAATGGCGAACTGAGACCTATGAGCTTCGTCCAAAATGGCTTTTTTCACCTCGACAATAGCTGGAACTGCGAGACGCTCCCAGAAATACAACAATCCATCTGCATGTACACTCCACTCTTCGAACTACTCTTTGTTCTGAATCCGCGACCAAATCCCCTGCAAATGCTAATCTTGCCACTGATTTTGCTTCACCATCTGAACAAGAACTAGGGTCGCCTCCACATGATATACCGAAACTCGATCATAGTCTTCACGATACTATAGCCCATACTCGCTCACTGTTACATCCTGCTCCAGTCCTTAAAAGCCAAACAAGCGAGAATCCCTGAAGACTTCCTACTAAGCGCATCTACGACCACATTAGCTTTCCCGGGATGATACTGCAACGCAAAATCATAATCTTTCATATACTCTATCCATCTATGCTGCCTCAAATTAAGATCCCTCTAAGTGACCAGATACCTCAAACTCTTATGGTCGAAGAAAACCTGAAATGACGCTCCACACAAATAACACCTCCAAATCTTCAGCGCGTGAATCACAGTCGTGAGCTCCAAATCATGAGTAGGATAATTTCGCTCGTGAGGTCAAAGCTTTCTCAATCCGTACGCAACCATGCGTCCATGCTGCATCAACATGCATCCAAGTCCAAGCCCTGAAGCATCTGCGTAAACCTCATATGACTCGTCACTGCTAGGAATAACCAACACTGGGGCTGAAGTCAACCGGTTCTTCAATTCCTGAAAAGCAAGCTCACATTCTTCATCCCACTCAAACCTGACATTTTTCTTGATCAATCTCGTCAACGGAGCTGCAATCTTCGAAAAATCTTTTACAAATTTTCTGTAATAACCAGCAAGACCTAAGAAGCTACGAATCTCCGCCACATTCCTTAGTCGTTCCCATTCCACTATGGCTTCAATCTTGGATGGATCCATAGAAATACCATGCTTCGAGATGACATGACCCAAAAACTTGACCTCAGTCAACCAAAACTCACACTTTTCCCTTTTAGCATACAACTGGTGCTCCCGCAGAGTATGAAGCACGATCCGGAGATGTTGCTCATGCTCCTCCCAAGTCTTAGAATACACAAGAATGTCATTAATGAACACGATCACAAACTGATCCAGATACGGCCTAAATATCATGTTCATCAAATCCATAAAAGCTGTCGGAGCATTTGTCAACCCAAACGACATAACCAAAAACTCAAAGTGTCCACACCGGGTCCTAAAAGCTGTCTTGGGAATATCTTCTTCTTTAATCCTAAGTTGATGATAACCCGACCGCAAATCAATCTTTGAGAAGTATCGCGAACTTCCCAATTGATCAAACAACTCATCGATCCTAGGCAAGGGATACTTATTCTTCACCATAACACGATTCAGCTGCTGATAATCTACACACAACTTGAGAGTCCCATCATGTTTCTTAGCAAACAAAACTGGTGCTCCCCATGAAGATGTGCTATTCTGAATATACCCTTTATCAGCAAGCTCCTGAAGTTGCCTCCTCAATTCTTTCATTTCTGTCGACGCCATCTGAAAAGGTGCTATAGAAATCGGTGTTGTCCCCGAAAATAACTCAATACCAAACTTGATTTCCCGATGCAGTGGTAATCCTGGCAACTGGTCTGGGAAGACATCCTCGAACTCATCAACCACCGGAACCACTACACTTCCTCTCAAAGCATAAGGCTCGCACTCTAGGTTCGCAAGAAAAGCACAACAACCCAGATTCCTTCGTCCTCCTAGACCCGATTTCATGAGACGCTCACTCATTACCCAATCACCACCACCATGGTAGGTGATCACTGTCCCCCTATCAGACACTAGGGTTACTCTTCTAAGTTGGCAGTCTACAACTACATTATACCTGGACAACCAGTCCATCCCTAGAATTACATCATATGAGCTCATGGGGAGTATAATCAAATCACTTTTCAAAATCTCATCCCCAATCTTTATTTTACAAGATTTACATATACAATTCACACACACCTGCCCCAAGGGAGAAGTTATGACTAGGGGTTCATTAAATTCTTCTATCTCTAATCCTAAGGCACGTACAAAAGAACTCAAAATGAGAGAATAAGAGGCACCTGTATCAAATAAAATGCGAGCTAAGGATTGAGAAACTAAGATCGTACCATCGACAACCGCGTTACTAGTTTGAGAATTTGAACCTTCAAATGCCATTGCATGAACCTGCACTAGTGCATTTCCTTTTCCTCTACCAACATTGTTGGGTCTGGGATTATTCTGTCGATGCTGCTGAGACAGAGACGACTGCACATTAGCTACACTCGGGGCTCGATACTGAGGGACGCTACGCTGAAAATGCTGCGGCTACTGCCCTCGTGCCAAATATGAAAACTGCTGAGGGAAAAACTGAGGATACTACAACTGCGGATACTACTGAGGCTGAGGTAGGGTCTGAGGCTGAGACTGACGACTAGCATCTTCCCCGGTCTGAGATCCAAGATGGGCACTCTTGATCGGGCAATTCCTCTGGATGTGTCCAGGCTGCTGACAAAAATGACAATGGAAACTATAGGGATTGCTACGCCCGCTACCAGATGAACGGCTGCTACCACTGTTCGTGCCACCCTGCTTGCTCTTTCCCAGAGTTGGACGGCTACTGGTGCTCTTCCTACCGCTCCTCTACGATCCTCCTAAAGTCTTTGCTCGATCTTCACAATACTGCGCATAATCATTCTCCACTGATATTGCTGATGACACAAGCTCTCCAAAACTCCTAAGTTGCAGAGCAACCAACTGTCGCCGAATAGGAGCCTTGAGCCCTTCCTGAAACTTAATGCACTTCTCACGTTCCGATGCCACTGCTGACGGAACAAACCTGGCCAACTCATTAAATCTTGCCTCATATTTCTGGATTGACAAATCACCCTGCTGCAACCTGTAGAACTCAGCTGCCTTCTGATCTCTATACCCCTGCAAAAAATACCGATCATAGAACAGCTCCTCGAATATGTCCCAACTGATATCGCCACCGCGTTCCAAACGCTTAGCTTGTTTCCACCAAGTGTTAGCACCACCCTCAAGCTTATATACAGCAAACTCCACGCGATACTCATCAGGCACACCAAGGGTATCCAAATGCTTCACGATCGAATCTAGCCAATATTCTTCCAACTGCGGATCCCCATTACCATCAAAAGTCGAAATAGACGCACGCTGAAATTCCTTAAAATACGTATGCCGACGACCAACATTAGAATCCTCTGGTCTAGCCCTGGCTGCCATCAGTCGAAAAGCCGCAAACATAGACCTCATCATACCCTCATCATTTTTGAACTCGGCGTCAGCTGTCGAACGACGTCTAGGTGTCATTCTCTCACTTCTGAAAACAAAATTTGGACTGTTAAAGGTATTTCGTTGTCATACCTATGTGTGCACAATTCCCAAGGTTCATAACCTTGAGCTCTGATACCATTCTGTCACGCCCCGGAGTATAGGAGGCGACGTGGCAGATTATTTAAATTAATTAAAAGAGAGTTTAGTTAAAATCAAGAGTTTAGGGGTTAAATTAAATAATAAAATATGAAAGTTTCAAGAAAACCATTGCATGAAAAATAAATAACGAAATAATGAAGAACCGCGAGTATGGGTCCCACTGACCCACAACTTGTGCACACACATAGTACTGACAATATAATAATACAACCACAATCCAAGTACAAATAGAGTTAAAACATTACATGCCTTGTTCAAATAGTACAAATAATTTACTAATTCTTCTACTGCTCCTGAGTTTTGTCCATTGAGTCCTCTCCAAACCTAAAGGGGAATCCACCTAGAGGGGGAAAGTTTAAAACAAATAAAACGTGAGCGAAAGGCTCAGTAGGACTATATTTTAAGAAATAGTAATTTAAAAGAAATATCCTTGATCAAGAAAACCATTTAAGAGGATACTCAAATAAATAAATTTAAATAGAGTCATTCTTACCCAAAACAATTTATTGGTCGACCAGAAATATCATTAACTTCTTTTCCTAGGCAAACCATATGGATATCACCACCGTAGTGGCCTAGCTGGGTTTCAGGACCTGCGCCCAAGGTCGATCGCTACACGACCCGATCTCTGATATGGTATCGTGCCCTTATATTTATTTTCATCATTATTCAACACCTAATTATCGAGTATTATCATTTACATTTATTATGGAGTTCATTTCAGTTCACGGTTTGTTAACATATAATCGATAAATTCATTTTCAATCAATCGTTGAAAACATTTTTATAGAAACCATTTTCAAAGCCAAATCATTTTGAAACTGGGCTACCAAAGAAAGGGTAGAATTCCTACCTCGATACTCGTGTGGGTGCCCCACACCGTAATCCCGGTCGGCTATACGTTAGCTCCGCGAAACCATGAACGATCCTAGATACACACTAAGTTGATCAATATCTAGTTTGAGACATTCTATGTTACTAAACCATTTCATGATGTCCTAGTGTGCCATTTGTATCTTTAAAATCATTTTACAAGGTTGGAATTTAAATCGGGATTCAAAACAGTGAAAACGGGTGAAAAATCACAAAATTTCCCATGCTCTGCCGGCCTGTCGGACTCCCTGCTTTGGCCGGCCAAACTGCTGTTGGAAATCAGGTCCGGTCGGCCAGACATTTCCTAGGTTCGGCTTGCCGAACGGTGCAGTCCATCCTGCCGATCCTTTGAATCTGGCCGGCCGAACTAGGAAAACCCAGAAATTCCAGCCACGAGTTTTCAATCTCCCAAAATCCAAATCTTGATTTTAACCTGTTTTTATCAAATCTCAGGCATGGAAAACAATCATAGATGATAGAAAAACATACTAGAACACTTTTGAACTCATTTAAACAAGATTTAAACACAAAAATCTCAAAAACACAAAAATGAGAAAAAATGAGGAAAAATGAAAAATCTTGAATCTAATCCGTTTTTCTTCAAACAAAGCATAGATTCTAGGTCTTCTAAGTTCATTTAACTCAAATCAAAGGTTTTCTAAGCTCAAACGAACTTAGATTTCAAAAATTCATGAAAATTTAGAAAAATTTTAGAAATTTCAAAACCAACCTCGAATTCAAGCTTCAATCCACGTTCTTGGTTGCCAAACCACGTTCCCGAGCTTCCTTCTAACTAACCCGAAGCTTGGATTCAATTTTTGATTCAAAAATCTCAAAGAAATTTGAGAGGGAAAGAGAGAAACCGAGAGAGAGAGTGGGAGAGAGACCACGGGCGAGAGAGAGACAAAGATCAGAGAGAGTGAAGAGAGAAGGAGAGGAGAGAGAATAAATAGAGAGAAACGATGGACGGTTTTACTGTGCGAAAACCAAATGCCACCCACGGTTTTGTAAAACGGAATATTTTTAATATTTTACAAATTTTTGTGCTTTAAAACTCAAAACATCATTTTAAAACAATAAGAAATCATTTGAATTTATCAAATTAACAAAACAACCTAAAATTCAAAATTTAACCAAATAATCAAATTAATGTTGAAACATTAATTATGGCACACTAATTCATCATTTATATTATAATAACATTAAATAAATTTTGGGGCGTTACAATTATCAAGAGTCATGCCTCCAACATACCGGCATGCGTACCAACATAAAATGTAGATGTCACCTTTTGATACATCAAAAGACATAAGTCAAAACAACAAGCCTACTATTCATCTCAGGATTAAGATACAACATAGATTGTCTAAAGTGAATCGATTCACCAAGACAAATTATTATTAATCTAAATCAATTCACTTTATATCAAAATCTAATGCATCGTCACATATGACAATACGCCAATGTTTCTAATGGCGGAGCCCACCTCTGATTGCCAAGACAAACCATCTCCCATTAAGGATATAAATAACATAACAATCTTTGCATGAATAAAACGTTCAACTTTGTTCCGTCGATTGCAGATCTTATGATTTAGACTGTCACCTTTAGAATAATGTCTTCCGTATAATTTGTCCATCATATGCATGATTTTTAAAATAACAATCTTTCATGAATAAAGACAACATAACAATCTTTGCAAAAATAAAGCGCCCAACTTTATTCCGTCGATTGCAGATCTTATGATTTTGACCATCACCTTTAGAATCATGTCCCTCGCATAATCTGTCCATCATATGCTTGATTCTTAAAATGTTTAGACCGATAGTCTTAGACTTTTGTTTACTTATCATACATTCAACAAAAATGAATGTAAAGAGGATAAGATTTGGTATATAAATAATAAATAAATTCTTTATTAATAAAAATATCTCCAAAAACATATTATATTTTTACTCCTTGGAGCATACATATCTAGCAGTATGGATAAGCCGTTCTATTTTTAATAGAAATGACTTGCACTAGTAATATTCAATTAAAGGTTGCATACATTAATTGAATAATTAATTATAGATTACTGACCATTTTAATTATTATTATTAAATATTATCCTCCTATATGTAACACTTACATACAATATTTAAGGTCATAAAGATAATTATGGAAAATTAATAATATTTATGAAGCCTTCAAAATACATGTATACAAATATAATGAAAAATTCACTTTTTGTACTGATAAATATACCCTTTACAGAAACAACTTATGCTTTAAGGACATCCATCCTAACAATGACTTGGTTGTACTAGATTATTTGGGTGTTTGCGAGGTATCATTGATAGCCATAGAAATCAATTGACTTGCTTTAGAGAGAGAGAGTTTGAGTTCTATCAGTAGAGATAAGAGCAAAATGAACACGAAAAAGAGAGAAAGAGCAGAGAGAAGAGAGTTTTCCTTTTCTTTTTTTTTTTTTGGTTGCAAAAGTTAAAATAATGGAGAACTCTGGTTTTTGTTTTGTTAAGAACTCTTTTTAATTGTGCTGATGTGTCGATAAAATATTTGGGAGACAGAGAGAAAGATCGGAAAATGAGACAAAGATTTAATATTTGAGGGGAGTTTAAAGTTGAGAAAGAGAAAAACGGTTGGAACCGTTACAATTTTTGCCAAAACACCATTAAATCTCTCTGTTAGTAGTATTTAAGTCATAATGATGTGTCAAAACTTTATCTAATGAACAAAAGATTGGACGGAGGAGTTGGACAGTAGATCCAGGTTTAGTTCTGACACTTGAAAACAAAGCAAGTTTAAAACCTGTGAACAGTCATAGTAAAAGTCATAACTGCCTCTCCCTTCTTGCCATCTAATTTCCTCACCAGCCACGTATTGTTTAGGGATTTGACTTGGTTTAATTGAGAGCATAACGAGAGAAAAAATATCTTCACCTCCTGGCTTCTACATCGTCGGGTTTAGCAGAATTAGTTAGGACTGACTTTTTTTTTTACAAGCACAGTACAAATATCGTTACCACATCTATAATCAAAACTGATAACCATATTCATTTCTTACTTATTTTCCAGCTAATTGATATATTAATACCTTAGAATTTTGGTTCAAAAAGCTGTTATACTAATCAAATCACCTATTACTTTGTCCTTGGCACTAAGTTGATTCTCCTTAATATAAATTCTCGACGAAGTTGATTCACTTGGTTTCGAAGGCCCGTGCCTCCATACATTTTGGGAATGATTATCGTTATTCCTTTCCCTAGTATCTCCTTATCAATATCAGATGAGAAAGCTTTAAATAAGCATCGTTTGTGTATTATTATCTATCCTAAGAGATGGAAGGAAAAAAACCTTACATCGTCATGTATAAAATTGACAAGACAGTGCTGGGATGCTGTTCAACATGCTTCAAGGACAGATATAAAGCCAACAAAGAGCTAAAGTGTACACCAAGTCTTTCTGAGAAAACACAAGCCTTCAATCTTGAAGAAAACCGTAAGTAACCGAAACCAATTTTGTTGGAATTCCTTTTAATTTCCTACAGCCACCACCACTCCTGTTCGATGCAACAAGACATGTCTACTTACTATAAAACAGCATAAATTTAAACCGTTTCGCACATAATACTGCGTTTGGTACCGCTAGTGAAGATTATAATTTTTTCTAATCAAGCATACAACAACGTATTAAAGTCAACTTTGTAATTGCATTGGTTCTAAGCTTATTACAAGCTGAACAAAACATCCAGATATAAATATCTAAATCTGCTCAGACTTCAAATCTCAATTCAGCAGAAATAAATCCGTTCAAATCATGCAAAATCGAACAGATGAAATTACAATGATACGAGATATGTTTGAAATTTTCAGATTGAAACAACATTAGAAGCAAAGGGTGGTCAGAACTAAACCTGCAAGAAGATTATCAAGTCTTGGAGGTAGATCAGACATTCTTCAACTTCTTCATCTTCGAAGGAGGCCATCTGCCCTTCTTTCTCAACCTACGCTTTCGGACAAGACGCTTTCTCCGCAACCGTATCTTCTTGGCTAATTTCATTCTCAGCTTCTGCTCCATCCTTTCTTGCAGTTTTGACGCCAATGGAAGTTTGTCAACCGAGACTACCTCTTCTTTTCCGTCTGATAGGGCCTCGCTACTTTCAGTCGGGCCAGTTCCATCAGAAGAAACTTTGACAACTACCGAACAACTTCTGTTGACAGCAAAGGGCATCTGAAGTCGAACTCCATTGAATGATTTTGGATGCAGATCAATGGGTTTAATTTGCAGATTGGAAACTGATCATGGATGCAAAATACACGAGTGAAAACAAGTAAAACTCACATAAAAGGAAAAATACTTTATGCAAAACAAACCCAGATTACATAATAACTATAAAAAGAAGAAAAAAAGCCAGACAACAAAATGGTACCAAGATTCTGTTTTGCAATGAAAATTCACGGTAATATGGAAGTAAACCATATGGGTGAATCAAATTTGAAAAATGCAGTGAAAATCCGAAGAAAGATGCAAGTGACAGAAAATTACATAGGGAAAAACGAGAAGCATGCCAAATGTTCGATGAAAAGCCTGAATGAGAATTAATTAGGTAGATTATCAACCAAAATACAAAAAGAGAACCGTTCCATCAGCGAGTTTTTTTAGTTTTCTTTCTTTCTTTTTTGAGGTAGATTCTATCAGAGAGACAACTTACGAGTTGGAATGGCAGTAACCGGTGAGAATGAGGAAGAAGAAGAAGAAAGAAGAAAAGCAGTAATGGGAGTGGAACAGACGACGAGAGCCATTTTTTTGCTCTCCTTTTTTTTTTCCTTCTTTTTCTTCTTACCCAAACGCAATTTGGCTGGTTATTTTGGTTTGGTCTTTTGGATAAGCTTTTTTTTTTTTTTTCCCTGATATGATAATGTACGGCTATCATTTTACTAGACAACATGCTGTCGTGCATATTTTAATTTTATTTAGCGCAAAAATTTGCTCTTTTCCTTTCATATAAATATTAAACATTGCTATGATAAAACCATCTTAGAAAGTCTTATCTATGAATCCTTTTATTTAGCGGTTGGATTTAATCCAATAATTTAAAAATTTCAAGTCCACCTACTAATAATAGGTCTTACCTTGCACAATCAAAACCTAAAACTTAATGAATTAACATAACAAAAAAAATAAAAAGAAGAAAGGCAAAACACGGTTGGCAGAAAACACCTCTGTCGATGGACCTTGGCAACCTAAGCAACTGAGCGACAAAGCCCTCGTCAGTGGCAACATGGAGGCATCTCTATCCCCCAAAAAAGCCCAGCGACACGAGAATCACGCCCCACAACTACTTGTGCCTCGTGATCAGCATGGATTCTTCCCACGAATCTTAAGGATAAAACCCATGGAGGAACTTCTTTATCAACAAGAGTGCATCGACCCAAGTGACCCACAAAGGAGGGCAAAAGCAGCAACATTGATAGCTGGGGTGAAGGCATGGTATCGATGGTGACTTGGAGGTGAGCACAATTGATGGTAAGAGGTGGAGGGGGTGAGAAATGGGGGAGTCTCTTCATGACTTGGGGGAGGTGTTGTTCGATCCTCGTTAGAAGTGGGCTCGCAACCACTAGAGGTGGGTCTTGATTCCGTCACAATAGTGGCCCATGGGTTACAATCTATGTCACAATGGTGGGCTTGTAACCTAAGATCTTAACCTTGACGATCGATGGGTTGGGGGAGGCGTCGTTCAATCTTCGTCTCTAATCTTGGTGAGCTTCATTAAAGATTCCAACTCACGGCCAAAGTGCAATTGAACTGCGCAAAGACGTCACAACAAAATGGCGATCTCAGTTGTGTCTTATCCTTGACACTTGTCCATCCTTGACGAGATCGCCTCCTGCTGTCGATTGGGCTCACGAACCCAGTTATGATGGTCGTAGGACAGCGAACTAGTCATGACCATGGTGGGTCATTACCACACAATCACCGTGACTCGCCATTGTTTTTTCGGGTGGCTCAAGACCATTGATGGAAGAGGGTCAAATCGCTGTTGTCGATGATTATGAAGGAGATCTGATCTCCTATTTTTTCAGTTTATGGGTTTCTAATAAATTAGAATTGATGTAAGTAGATTCACTAAAGCAATGGTACGCTTGTTTATCTTCAACCATTGGATGTAGATCTAATGGTTAATAAATAAGTCTTATCAGTAAGAACTTTTAGTGGGTCTTATCATAACATTCCCCTATAATTGTTAGAAAACGTGAACAAAACGGATTTTAAATTTTATATCAAAGCACTTTTCTAAATAATAAGTTAGACATGTTATGTATATAAATTAATAAAAGATATTACGTATCACTTTAGTAGACCGAAAAAATATATGAACTGCAACTAGAGAAATCTACTTGAAGAGTCTCAACCAAGTGGTCTTCATTACTATTCTCTTTTCATGATCGAAATGCAGGTAGTCACATGTCATTCAGTTTCTCCTCAAGTGACCTCTCATTCCAACCACTTGAGAAAACCCAGAGCTAAGATTTGAGATGTTAAACTATAACTCTGTGGGAGTTTCAAAGTTTCTCTCACTAGAATGTTCTCTCTAAATTTCTCAAGTAACTATTATAGATTCCATCTTGTAATATTAATATTCCCCACTACTTACTTTATTATACCTCTAAAACACAAAGGATAGGATTACATTCTCGAATGCATACCAAGTAAATCAAAAGATATCATTCCACAAACAAGATTTTGCTCATAACTCAAGATTAAGATCATCTTATATTTGACAATTGGTTGATTTAACAGAAAATATTAGTTGTCCATATCACGTCATCTCGGTCCTATATAATCTCATTATGTACAATGCATTTATTTAATGACTCACTATATTAATAGTTTGTATAAAGCCGTTCCATTCTTAGTGAAAATGATCTACATTAGTAACACTCAATTAAAGATTTCATTTTTTAATTGAATAATTAATTATATATTAATAACCATTTTAATTATCATCTTAAAATATTATCCTCTTATATATAATATTTACATACAATATTAAAGCCCACATGAATAATTATAAATCTTTTTATGATATTCAGAAAGTATTCAAATTACATGTACACATATATAATAAAAAATTCAATTTATTTATTTATTAATATATCCATTACAAAACATCATCTACTTTAAGAGCATATATCCCAACATAAACATTCTTTGCTAGAAGTTATATATAGCGATGAAAAATTTGTCAGTAATCCCAAAAATATGTGTCGGAGCCCTTTAAGATGCATCTTATTCAAAGAACTTTATAGCAAGGAAAAAATTTCCTATCAATAAGTCATAAATGCTAGTCTTTTAGTTTAAAAATATGCCCATCATGTTTGGGCAAAATTAATAGATGTGCCAAAAAAAATATAGCAAGTGGCTATCCAGAAGCTCATGAATCACAAAAGAAGGTGGGAACACCTATGAAGGATCATATGCTTGAGATCATGAGTTACTTAGCTGAAACACATGTTCACACCGCTAACATTGATGGTGACACTCATCTAGAGAAAATTTTTTAGAGTCTATGAAAGGATTTCGTTCTGTTTAGAGTCACATATTGTTAGACATGTATGCTCTAAGGAGTAAAAATGTAATACATTTTTGGAGACATTTTTATCAATAAAGAATTTATTCATTTATATATACCAAATATTGTCCTCTTTACGTTCATATTTGTTGAATGTATGATAAGCAAACAGTAGTCTGAGACTGTCAGTCTAAACCTTAAGACTTGGGCATATGATGGGATGATTATGCGGTAGACACGACTCTTAAGGTGATGGTCTAAAATATATGATCCGCAATCGAGGGAATAAAGTTGGGCGCTTTATTCATGTAAAGATTGTTATGTTGTCTATATCCCTTTTGGGAGATGGTTTGTCTTGGCCATCGGAGTTGGACTCCGTGAATAGAAACATTGGCGCGTTGTCATAGGTGACGATGTGTTGGATCGGGACATAAAGTGAATTGATTTGGATTAATAATTCTGTCTTGGCAAATCAATTCACTTTAGACAATCATTTGTATTGTATCTTAATCCTGAGATGAATAATGGGCCCGTTGTCTCGATTTGTGTCTTTTGATGTATCAATGGGTGACTCCCACATCTCTATAGTGGCATGCATGCCGGTACGTTGGAGGCATGACTCTTGGTAGCGTAGACTTGTTATTCATAGATATGGAATCCATAGCTCCTCTTTAGGAGTAATGATATCCTCTTATATGCGTTGTCCTGTAATTGGAAAACTGGAGCGCTCAACCATTTGGATACATAGGTGTAACCGAATGGTATACTATCTTTGGATGGTAAGTTTTCTAATGGTGAGACAATGGAACGTAAGATAAAAATAATCGGGAAGGTAAGACAGAACTTGTCCTTAAGCCGATTATGGATGATCATATGGGGATGCGATACACTATGATATGTCATGGAGACTTAGCTACACGAGCTTCGTAATTCTATAAAGTTCGAGAGTGCAGCTCCAAGCTTTTAGTGGAGTAGCGTTGGAGTTGATAATTGTGAAATGTATATCTGGGATATTGGGTTTCATAATTATCATGAGCTTGAACTTTATAGGTCCATTTTGGTCCCCTTTGCTAGCTCATAAAATCCTGTAACGACACGGCGTGTTTTTCCAATAATTGGTGACTTATGTCGGATTTATCAGATTGGTTTAAAAGAATCAAATAATTCATGTCTGTTTATCGGTTGAATTAATTATGTAAGAAATTAGTTCAAGATGAACTTGTTGAATTATGGCGTTCGGATAATTCTTGTCTGTTTATCGGTTGTTTTAATTTTGGACAATTAGAACAAGATAAACTTGTAGAATTATTGTGAATTGATTTATTTTCTTAGAGATTATCTTGATAAAGTTTGTTTTGATCAGATATCTTTTCTATTGGGCTATTTGAATCAAAACTGAGACTTTATCCTTTAGAATCTCGGGTGGAAAATAAAAGATTCGCGGAGATTTTTTCTCGGCAGTTCGGCATGCCGGATGACGTGTTCGGCCTGCCGAACCTGCCAGTTCGGCCTGCCTATCACACAGTTCGGCATGCCGACCGCGACAGTTAAGATTACGCATTTTTCACGCGTATCTTATCAGATATTGATCCGAACTTGATTCTGTTTCGATTTTTGAGACCTAATCTGATATGGACTGACCCCAAGGACCAATAGGTATAAAAAGGGAGTGAGTCTAATGATTTACTCAGATCAATTTGAGAGATTAAGAGAGATACTCTTCTAGTGAGCATCTAAAAACTCCCTGAGAGCTTTTGTTCACAAATTACGAACACTAGCTTTGGGTTCTCTCTATTGGTTGGAAGGAGAGTCACCGGTGGAAGAGCTGTACGTGTGAGCCCACACTCACTCCGGTTGTGGATAGAGAATAGCAAAGAAGACCAGTTGGTTGAGGCTCTTCTGGAACGTTACTTCTCTACACAGGTCGCGGAGGTTCTTCGGCACACTGAGGTTAGTAAGATCTGTTTAATTTATACATATAACATGTCAAACTTGTGTTTTGGAAATTACTCTGATGAAAAATTTTTAAAATTCCGCTGCGCACTTTGTTTCCAACAATTGGTATCAGAGACGAGGTTTTTACATAAATTTGCAAGTTTGTGATCATGTTATATGCATAAATTTTGTGATCTTAATCTCTCCAATGCTTGAATTAAATTTTATAGAGAGATGGCACTCTAGGTTTCTATATAATATATATGTTGTCATGGATTATATGGTGAATGTTTATTAATTAATTATGGTTGATTAAATTGTTGTTTAATTATTTATTAATTAATTAATACCGGTTATGGTTCCTTAGAGGTTAGAATGTGTATCTAGGTTTTTCATGTAATTAGATGGCGGACTATCATCTCCGTCTAGGAATTATTATTTAATTTTTAATTTGTAAGAATTTTGTAATTAAATAATTATTCGGAGAAGACGGAACGAGAAGTCGAAACTTTAAGATTGATGATGGCGCCTCCAGGTATTTCCTGAGTCTCTAATTTTATGTTTTTGAGTTGTTGAAAATAAAATTGATGAATTGCATTAAAATTGTATTTTCTGGATTGAGGGTTTTCTGCTCGGTCGGCATGCCGGACCTCACAGTTCGACAGGCCGAAGGTCACATATCGGCAGGCCGGACGTACGGTCCGGCAGGCCGACAGTGGGGCAGAAATTTTGGTGCTCTGCCGGCAGGCCGAACCTTCATGTTCGGCAGGCCGAACCACCAAGATCGGCAGACCGATCACCTAGATCGGCCTGCCGACCGAGAGCAGCCAGGTGTCCAGAAAAGGTGCAATTTTTAGGGCAGTTTTAATTTTATTTTTGGGACGATTCTGAGAAACATTAAATTTGGATATGACCAGAAATATGAAGTGTTCGATTCATACGGGATTGAGGACTTGAAGATGGATATTACATGAAGAAGGATACAGCTTGAGGATTCAAGGATGAAGAATCGATAAATGTCTCGATTATTCTCTTGTAATCTTAGTTTTTCTATTCTCTAGGGTGGAACCATAATATTACGGTTATTATTATTATTGTGCTTGTAGCTTTGCTTGATTGCTTTGCTTGTCTGCATTATAATATGATTTACCATGTATATTGATAACATGTCATATAGAATAGGGAGTGCCGCTCATATTAAAATTGTTCATGCATAATTTTAAAATAAAACCTTGACTTCAAAAGATTGAGTGGGAGAAGGTTTTCGAAGAGAGAACCTAAGGCCTCCATCGTTGGTCCATAGGAAGAACATGATGGTCCCAACCCCTAGGAAGGGATTTCTATCATGTACCAGATTGGATCTTTGAAAGGATAAGGTATTTTAGTATGATTTATGGTTGCACACCCCTAGGTGGTGATTATAAATCATGGATAAAATATTAAAACGGTGGTTATACACTCACGTTAATTTTATTATTAACCTCCCCTAGGAGCTCTGTTAATAAAATTAAAGGCCAAAGAAATGATTATTAGTATATGCTGGATCATACGGGTCCTGGATGGCATATATTAATCAGGAGGGGATCCGTGTTCCTGATTGAATTTGGCATGACTCCCCTAGGAGCTTGTTGAATTCTGAGTTGGGAATTATCGTTGTAAGGTTGTGATATTTTCAAGGTTTTGACACATAAACACATTTGTATGATTTTACATGATTGTGTTATCTTACTAAATTATTATATATGTTTGCTTATGTTTGGTATATGATTCTTTATTGTAGATTGAAAATGTCTAAAAACGCTTTATCATCGATACTTGACAAAAACCAATTAACCGGTGAGAACTATAATGATTGGAAACGGAACCTGGACATCGTCCTTTCCTTTGAGAAACTGAAATATGTTCTGACAACTCCTTGTCCTCCCGAGCCTACGGGAGACTCAAGTAATGAGCAATTCCAAGCGTACGACCGCTGGAAAGATGCTAATGATCAGGCCCACTGCTATGTTATGGCTAGCATGAATAACGTGCTGCAGGCTCAACACCAGGATTATGAGACTACGAAGCAGATCTTGGATAATCTTGAGGACATGTTTGGAGGCCAGGCCATAACAAAGCGGCAAGGGGCGCTTCGGAAACTCTTAAACTGTAGACAGAGACCGGGGACATCTGTAAAGGAGCACATGATGTTGGTCATGGGTTACCTCGCTGAGGCTCAAACCAATGGAGCCGACATCGATGCTGAAACTCAGATGACTATGGTCTTTGAGACTCTGTCTAAGGAATTTATTCCGTTTAGAGCTACTTTTAATCTAAGCAATAGACGGGATATGACCTTGACAGAACTGATGAAACAGTTACAAGAGTTTGAACTACTGATCAGGGAGTCTCCTGCTGGTGGAGAGGCCAATATGGTAGCTGCTTCTGGTTCCAATCCTAACTCTGGGAATGGAAAGAAGCAACGAACCAAAAGTGGGAAGTCTTCTATTCCTATTGCTACCAAGAGCAAGAAGAAGAAGAAGAAGAACCCAAAGAAGCTTAAGTGTTTCTTTTGTGGTAAGGTCGGGCATATAAAGAAGCATTGCAAGGACTTCCTTTCCAAGGGAGGTAGGTGTGATCTTCTATATTTAGAAACTTGTTTGGTTGAGGAATCCAGTGACATTTGGGTCATAGATTCCGGTGCAACTAATCATGTTTGTGTTTCTCTGCAGGGATTCAAAGAAACGAGAAGTCTACTTCGTGAAGACTTAACGCTTCGGATGGGCGATGGATCCTTGGTCTCAGCGGAAGCAGTGGGAGATGTCCATCTTTATTTTGATAATTATAGGAGTTTAATTTTGCGAGATTGTTTTTATGTTCCTAAATTTAAAAGGAATTTAATTTCTGTATCTTCTTTATTTAAAGACTCCTACGTGGTATCTTTTAATGAAAAAAGTGGTGATTCGTAAAAACAAATCTTTTATCTGTTCTGGATGGATGCAAAATAATCTATATTTTATCAAACCTAAGATGGACCTGTTGCTTAATGCTGAGATAAATGATAATGACTCAAAAAGACTTAAAACTTCTCACTCTAATAAGACTTATCTTTGGCATTTGCGCCTTGGCCATATTAACCTAAATAGGATTCAAAGGTTGGTAAGGGATGGACCTTTAAGTCACTTAAAGGTGGAATCTATACCTCAATGTGAATCTTGTTTGGAGGGTAAAATGACCAAAAGACCATACGGGTCTAAGGGCAATAGGGCCGAAGGGGTTCTAGAACTTGTGCATAGTGATGTTTGCGGACCGATGAACATCCGGGCACGAGGAGGGTATGAGTACTTCGTTACTTTTATTGACGATTACTCAAGATATGGGTATGTGTTCCTAATGCACCACAAAAGCGAAACTTATGATAAGTTCAGGGAGTTTCGGGCTGAAGTGGAAAAGCAATTGGGTAGACCCATAAAGGCACTTCGATCTGATCGAGGTGGGGAATACCTTTCTGATGAGTTCTTGGGACACTTGTTAGAGAATGGGATTTTATCCCATTTGACTGCGCCGGGTACTCCGCAGCAGAATGGCGTAGCAGAGAGAAGGAATAGGACTTTGTTGGACATGATTCGGTCCATGATGAGTTATTCATCATTGCCTTTATCCTTTTGGGGATATGCACTACAAACCGCATGTTATCTTTTGAACAATGTGCCTTCAAAATCGGTCCCTAAAACTCCTCACGAGTTGTGGACAAGACGGAAGACATCCTTAAACCATATTCGCATATGGGGATGTCCAGCTCATGTCCTGTTTAAGGATCCGAATAAGTTGGAAGCACGTTCAGAAGTTTGCGTGTTTGTAGGATATCCAAAAGGGACTAAAGGGGGTTATTTTTATAACCCAAAGGAAAATAAAGTCGTGGTTTCAACTAATGCAACTTTCCTTGAGGAGAGTTACATGAACGACTTTAAACCTCAAAGCAAAGTGGTGCTTGAGGAGTTGAGGGGTAATCCGTTTACTCCGGAGGTTCCGAACGAAACCATTCCGATCGGTGTAGAAAAACCAAACAAACCTGAACAACAACCTCAGGGGCTTCGGTGTAGTGGGAGGATCGGGCGTCAACCTGAGAGGTATATGTTCAATGGGGAGGTCTTTTTGACTGAACCGGATGAACATGACAGGGATCCTTATACTTACGCAGAAGCTATGGAGGATGTTGATTCAAGACTCTAGACAGAGGCCATGAACATTGAGATGAAGTCTATGGAGACTAATCGGGTCTGGGAGCTTGTGGATCTTCCCGAAGGGGTAAAACCCATAGGGTGTAAGTGGATCTACAAGAGGAAAAGAGGAGTGGATGGAAAGGTCGAAACCTTTAAGGCTAGACTGGTAGTTAAGGGTTATACGCAAAAGGAAGGAATCGATTATGAGGAAACCTTTTCGCCTGTAGCCATGCTTAAGTCCATCCGGATTCTCTTGTCCATAGCTGCCGCTCTCGACTACGAGATTTGGCAGATGGATGTCAAGACGGCTTTTCTGAATGGCTATCTTGATGAGTCCATTTATATGGAACAACCAGACGGGTTCAAGGTCCTGGGTCAAGAGGGTAAGGTTTGTAAGCTACTAAAGTCAATTGATGGACTTAAGTAGGCTTCTCGTTCTTGGAACATAAGATTTGATCAAGCGATCAAGACTTATGGGTTCTCACAAAATGTGGATGAACCATGTGTTTACAAACACATTAAAGATGGGAAGGTAGTTTTTCTACTGCTCTATGCAGATGACATTCTGCTAATTGGCAATGACGTTGGGGCGTTGTCATCAGTCAAATTATGGTTGACCAAGCAGTTTGACTTGAAGGACTTGGGTGAGGCTAATTTTGTTCTCGGTATCCAGATCTTTCGGGATAGGAAGAACAAAATGATAGCTTTGTCACAGGCCAGCTACATAGATAAAATTCTCAGGAGGTTTGCAATGCAGGATTCCAAGAAAGGTGGGCAACCATCTAGGTCTGGAATTACTCTTTCTAAGAAAGACTCTCCAAAGTCTTATGAAGAAAGAGAATACATGAAGAAGGTACCTTATGCTTCGGCAGTGGGTAGTCTCATGTATGCCATGCTTTGCACTCGACCAGATATTAGTTATGCGGTCGGGATTGTGAGTCAATTTCAGGCGGATCCAGGACCGAACCATTGGGTTGCGGTAAAGCATATTTTCAAGTACCTGAGAAGGACTCGTGGGTATAAGCTTGTGTATTCGGGTGAGGATTTAACTCCTCTAGGATACACTGATTCGGATTTTCAATCCTGCTTGGATTCTAGGAAATCGACTTCAGGGTTTGTATTTACTCTGGGTGGCGGTGCCATCAGTTGGAGAAGTGCGAAGCAAGATTGCACTTTGGATTCAACGATGGAGGCCGAGTATGTGGCGGCTAGTGATGCTTTGAAAGAAGCAGTGTGGCTCCGCAAGTTCCTTGGGGATCTTGAGGTAGTTCCTGGTATGGATAAAGCGGTATCACTGTACTGTGATAACAGTGCAGCGGTAGCTAATGCTAAGGAACCAAGATTTCACAAGAAGAGTAAGCATATTGATCGGAAGTATCATGTGATAAAGGACTTCGTTGAGAACGGGCATGTCACGGTGTGCAAGATCGCGTCAGAGGACAATTTAGCTGATCCATTTACGAAGACACTTTCTGGGAGAGTCTTCGAAAGGCATGTGGAAGCTATGGGGATGCGAAATTTGCAGTATTTACTCACTTAGTGCAAGTGGGAGATTGTTAGACATGTATGCTCTAAGGAGTAAAAATGTAATACGTTTTTGGAGACATTTTTATCAATAAAGAATTTATTCATTTATATATACCAAATATTGTCCTCTTTACGTTCATATTTGTTGAATGTATGATAAGCAAACAGTAGTCTGAGACTGTCAGTCTAAACCTTAAGACTTGGGCATATGATGGGATGATTATGCGGTAGACACGACTCTTAAGGTGATGGTCTAAAATATATGATCCGCAATCGAGGGAATAAAGTTGGGCGCTTTATTCATGTAAAGATTGTTATGTTGTCTATATCCCTTTTGGGAGATGGTTTGTCTTGGCCATCGGAGTTGGACTCCGTGAATAGAAACATTGGCGCGTTGTCATAGGTGACGATGTGTTGGATCGGGACATAAAGTGAATTGATTTGGATTAATAATTCTATCTTGGCAAATCGATTCACTTTAGACAATCATTTGTATTGTACCTTAATCCTGAGATGAATAATGGGCCCGTTGTCTCGATTTGTGTCTTTTGATGTACCAATGGGTGACTCCCACATCTCTATAGTGGCATGCATGCCGGTACGTTGGAGGCATGACTCTTGGTAGCGTAGACTTGTTATTCATAGATATGGAATCCATAGCTCCTCTTTAGGAGTAATGATATCCTCTTATATGCGTTGTCCTGTAATTGGAAAACTGGAGCGCTCAACCATTTGGATACATAGGTGTAACCGAATGGTATACTATCTTTGGATGGTAAGTTTTCTAATGGTGAGACAATGGAACGTAAGATAAAAATAATCGGGAAGGTAAGACAGAACTTGTCCTTAAGCCGATTATGGATGATCATATGGGGATGCGATACACTATGATATGTCATGGAGACTTAGCTACACGAGCTTCGTAATTCTATAAAGTTCGAGAGTGCAGCTCCAAGCTTTTAGTGGAGTAGCGTTGGAGTTGATAATTGTGAAATGTATATCTGGGATATTGGGTTTCATAATTATCATGAGCTTGAACTTTATAGGTCCATTTTGGTCCCCTTTGCTAGCTCATAAAATCCTGTAACGACACGGCGTGTTTTTCCAATAATTGGTGACTTATGTCGGATTTATCAGATTGGTTTAAAAGAATCAAATAATTCATGTCTGTTTATCGGTTGAATTAATTATGTAAGAAATTAGTTCAAGATGAACTTGTTGAATTATGGCGTTCGGATAATTCTTGTCTGTTTATCGGTTGTTTTAATTTTGGACAATTAGAACAAGATAAACTTGTAGAATTATTGTGAATTGATTTATTTTCTTAGAGATTATCTTGATAAAGTTTGTTTTGATCAGATATCTTTTCTATTGGGCTATTTGAATCAAAACTGAGACTTTATCCTTTAGAATCTCGGGTGGAAAATAAAAGATTCGCGGAGATTTTTTCTCGGCAGTTCGGCATGCCGGATGACGTGTTCGGCCTGCCGAACCTGCCAGTTCGGCCTGCCTATCACACAGTTCGGCATGCCGACCGCGACAGTTAAGATTACGCATTTTTCACGCGTATCTTATCAGATATTGATCCGAACTTGATTCTGTTTCGATTTTTGAGACCTAATCTGATATGGACTGACCCCAAGGACCAATAGGTATAAAAAGGGAGTGAGTCTAATGATTTACTCAGATCAATTTGAGAGATTAAGAGAGATACTCTTCTAGTGAGCATCTAAAAACTCCCTGAGAGCTTTTGTTCACAAATTACGAACACTAGCTTTGGGTTCTCTCTATTGGTTGGAAGGAGAGTCACCGGTGGAAGAGCTGTACGTGTGAGCCCACACTCACTCCGGTTGTGGATAGAGAATAGCAAAGAAGACCAGTTGGTTGAGGCTCTTCTGGAACGTTACTTCTCTACACAGGTCGCGGAGGTTCTTCGGCACACTGAGGTTAGTAAGATCTGTTTAATTTATACATATAACATGTCAAACTTGTGTTTTGGAAATTACTCTGATGAAAAATTTTTAAAATTCCGCTGCGCACTTTGTTTCCAACACATATAACCTAACAAGCCAACCAAATTCATGTTGATGCACCTCATGAAACAACTCAAGACTTTTGAGGTTATGCTCAAAGCATTAAATGTTGAGTGTGCTATTAAGTCCAAAAAATGGGAAAGGAAAAATGGCTAAGAAGCGACCATCTATGAAGGAGAGTTTTTCTACTCCTCCTAAAGATATGGAGATCAATAAGAATAAGAAGAAGAATCCAAAGAAAGTGGGATGCTTTCATTGTTAACAGGTTGGATATTTCAAGAGAGACTACAAAGACCTCTTAGCCAAGGTATTTGGAGGTAGAGGTAATAGCAATTTTTATTACCTTGAGGCTTGCTTAGTTTAAGATTCAAAAGACATTTGGGTCATTGATTCAAGAGCCACTTATCATGGTTGTGTTACGTTGCAAGAGGAAATGAGAAGTCTGCTTAACAGGAGCTTCATGTTAAAGACAAGTTATGAATCCCTAGCGCCAACTGAAGGAGTGGGAGATGTTCATATTTATTTTGATAATTATAAGACTTTAGTTTTAAGAGATGTATTTTATGTTCCTCAAATTGGGAAAATTTTGATTTTTGTTGCTTGTTTATTCAAAGACATGTTATATGTTTCTTTAATGAAAAAATTCAAAATTTAATTAATCAAATTTAGTGTCATAAATAAAAATTTATGATGCTAATTAAAATTCATTTATCAATTAAGCATTTTTAAGTTTTAAAAATTCTCAATTTATTTTATTTTATTTATTTTCAACAATTATTAACTATTTTAATATAAACTTCTTATCATTATTTTAGTATTTTTACAACTTTAATTAAATTACACCCTTTCCCATAACTTTTGCATTTATTTTTGAAGTCTTAAACTTTGCCAAATAACATATAGGCCCCACCAACTCCACTCAGAATTCATGTGATTCTTCTAAACATTAAGAAGAGCACTCTAAAAAACCCCTTTTCAAATACCATGTGTTGACCATGGTTTTGGTCTGAAACCTCCTCTTTATCTTGATTTATAAGATGAGACCATCTGGCATTGAAATGCCCTCATTCTCTCTTTGTTTCGCATTCATTCTTTTTCTCTCTCTCTCTTATTCTGTTTTATAAAACTAAAAACAAAAATCAGATATTTCTAAGCTTGAAAAAAGGTAGAAAAGCCTTCTTTCATATCTTATTCTTTAGTAAATTAGGGTTAAACGACTTATGAATCCATTTATTCTTTATTTTTGAATTTATCTTTTGATCGATAGTTGAAATTCATGTTCATAAGTCTAAGCATTTTTTCTTTTTGGATAGCTTTGTTTCTAAAATATAACTAGATAAAACATGTTTGCATTTTGAATATCTAAGTCCATATTAGTGTCAAACACCTTCATAATCGACATTAGAACCAGTTTGCTAAAATGATTTCCTTCCACTACATGTAAGAACTGAGATTAAACATGTTGCTACTATACTTTATTTTATTTTATTTCTAAATTTATGTGAAAAATTGATAGTAAAATGATGAATCTAAGTTGCATGTATGCAAAGATGATTTTATATAAGTGATTTGCAACCATTAGAACATGTTTTTGATGCATATAAACTGATTTTGAAATGGTTGGAGCTTGATTTGAACTCAGGTGCTCGAATCAAGGCATCATTGTCACAAAGCGACGGTCGGCCGCTACCTATGTAGCGTGGTCGACCATGTTCCCCCCCAACACGCAGTCGACTAAGGGTAGCATATCGTGGTGGACCATCCTGTCTCAAAAAGCTAATATTTTTTGCCATTCGATCCCTTTTGCTTTTTTTTTTTTGTGTTTGAAATGCAATTTTACTTTGTATTGATCAAAAATGGTTAATAAAGTAGTTTGAAGAGTGATTAAGATATTATTTGAACAACGTGGAGTTTTAAATAATAATGGCGTATTAAGAACCATGGATTTTAGTCTAAGTTTTGGTGTTAATAATTGAATTTGTACTTAAGGTTGGTTGCTATCATTATGAGGCAAATGTTTAGCAGAGTGAGTTATAGCACGGAAGCATCCCATTGTTAGAATTTAAGGTAGGATTTTATAGCCCTTCTTTGTTGCCATGATATTTCAAGTATTTTGGTCATGATATCTATTCTTAAATGATTTTAGAATTTGATTATATTTTAAAGTGTTTTAAAAATGGTTTTATAAAGAAAATGATTGAGATCTCGAAATAAGCATTATCCGAGTGGATGAAATGAATGAACAATTTTCTAACGCCAACCAGTGTGAGATTCCTTGGCTGGTTATGTTTTTAAATGCATGGTGCTACATAGAGTTCAAATCGTACAAAGGGCGACCTAGGGAATAGGTCCCAAAACCCCAATTGGGCCATTTCGGTGGTGTACATTCTAAGCCTTGCACTGAGTATTAATATATGATTTGAGATAAATTATATGAAGCATACAGTAAGATTCCCTTGTTTAAATGAAATTATATTATCTAATAGTTTTCATTGCTTTTGTTTTATTATTAAATGCTTTTTTGAACTTAAATTCTACTAAGACTTTCTATTAGACATGTATGCCTTAAGGAGTAAAAATGTAATAAGTTTTTGGAGACATTTTTATCAATAAAGAATTCATTTATATATCAATAAAAATTATATTATCCTCTTTACGTTCATATTTGTTGAATGTATGTTTAGCAAATAATAGTCTAAGACTGTCGGTCTATACCTTTAAGAAATAGGCATGTGATGGATAGATTATGCGGAAGACATGACTCTTAAGGTGACAGTTTAAATCATAAGATCCGCAATCGAGGGAATAAAGTTGGGCACTTTATTCATGTAAAGATTGTTCTGTTGTCTATATCCATATTAGGAGATGGTCTGTCTTGGCCATCGGAGGTGGACTTTGTGAATAGAAACATTGGCATATTGTCATAGGTGACGATGTGTTGGATCAGGGCATAAAGTGAATTGCTTTGGATTAATAATTCTGTCTCGGCAAATCAATTCACTTTAGACAATCATTTGTATTGTATCTTAATCCTGAGATGAATAGTGGGCCTGTTGTCTTAACTTGTGTCTTTTGATGTACTAAAGGGTGACACCCATATTTAAAAGTGGTATGCATGCCAGTACATTGGAGGCATGACTCTTGATAGCGTAGACCTGCTATTCATGGATATGGAATCCATAACTCCTCTTTAGGAGCAGTGATATCCTCTTATATGCATTATCTTGTAATAATAAAACTGGAGCGCTTAACCATTTGGATACATAGGTGTAACTGACTGGTATACTATCTTTGAATGGTAAGTTTTTCGATGGTGAGATAATAGAACATAAGATAAAAATAATTGAAAAGGTAAGATAGAACTTGTCCTTAAGCCAATTATGGATAATCCTATGTGAATACGATACACTATGATATGTCATGGAGACTTAGCTATACGGGCTTCGTAATTCTATATAGTTAGAGAGTGCAGCTCCAAGCTTTTAGTAGAGTAGCATTGGAGTTTATAATTATAAATTGTATATCTGGGATATTGAGTTTCGTAATTATTAGGAGTTTGAACTATATAGGTCCTTTTGATTCCATTTGCTAGCTCACAACATTCTGTAACGATACAATGTGCTTTTTCAATAATTGGTAACTTATGCTAGATTTATTAGATTGGTTGAAATTCGAAAGAATCAAATAATTCATGTCTATTTATCGGTTGAATTAATTTTGTGACAAAATTAATTCAAGATAAACTTGTTGAATTATTGAGATCGGATAATTCTTGTCTGTTTATCAGTTGATTTAATTTTGAATAAATTAAATCAAGAGAAACTTGTAGAATTATTAGGAATTCATTTATTTTCCTAGAGATTATCTACATAAAGTTGTTTTAATTAGATAACTTTTCTATTGGGTTATTTGAATTAAAACTGAGACTTTATCCTATTGAATCTTGGGTGGAAAATAAAAGATTCGCTGAGATTTTTATCGATAATTCGGCATGCCAATCTTCAAGTTTAGCCTACCGATGGGGCAAGTTCGGTTTGCCGGTTAGACAAATCAGCTTGGCTATGCGCGATAAAAAGATCACACGTTTTTACGTGGATTTCATCAGATATTGATCTAAATTTGATTCTAATTCAAATTTTGAGGCATTATCTGATAAGGGCTGACTCCTGGACCCAACCTCTATATAAAGGGAGTAAATCTCATTATTATTTAGATCAATTAAGAGATTAAGAGTGATACTCTACTGGTGAGATTCTGAAACTCCCTGAGAGCTATTGTTCACAAATCACGAACACTAGCTTTGGGTTCTCTTAATTGGTTGGAAGGAGAGTCGCCTGGAGGAAGAGCTATACGTGTGAGCCCACACTCACTCCGATCATGGATAGAGAATAGCAAAGAAGACGAGTTGGTTGAGGCTCTTCAAGAACGTTACTTCTCTTCACGGATTGCGGGAGTTCTTCGGCATTCAAAGGTTAGTAAGATCTGGTTAATTTATGCATATAGCATGTCAAACTTGTGTTTTGGAAAATACTCTGATATAAAAATTTTAAAATTCCGCTGCGTACTATTTTTCCAACACTTTTGCTCACAGTTTTTTACTTGTCTTTTATTTTTATTTTCCTCTTAGGAGTTTCGCAGTATATAGCTTAGTAGATTGATGTTGGGTTACTTATGATGCCGATGAGTTGATTTAATTCTATATTTTTATCAAGGCATGTAGTAACGAGACTATATTCATGCTCTATGATTTATTTTTTGTTGGACTAGATTTTAATTGTTATTTTCCTTATATCTAGTTTATGTATGCACTATTGTGCGGTCTAGTAAGACCCTAACGACATTTGACGAATTTTTGTTCTTCTCTTAAATATCGATGTTATTTCAGTAATTCCTTTGCCAATGTTATGCTTTAATTTATTTTAAGTTATTTTATTTATATTAATTTTGTAAACTTTGTTTAAAATTTTACGAAAATCTATGTGAAAATAAAAGAGTTAATTTTTGGATTTTAAGCTAAATTCTATTTAATTATCTTTAATTAAACCGCCATATCACGACCCCTGGTTTAGGGGGCATGGCAAGTAGTTATTCAAAAAAATGTCTTTTATTTGTTTTGGGAACATGGACCAAAACCTTTATATCATCAAACCAAAGATTTACTCACTGGTTCACACTGAGTTGGTTAATAACTCTAAAAGGGCTAAGTTATCTCATTCTCACTCTAATTATAGAACTTCCTCTTGGCATTTACAATTGGAACACATTAGCCTTAACAAGATACAAAGCATGGCTAAGGACAGGCCTTAAAGCTTCTTAATGGTAGAACATTTACTATAATGTGAATCTTATTTGGAAGGAAAAATGACCAAGAGACCCTTTGGAGTCTAAGGGTATGAAATTTTGGAACTCATACATAATGATGTTTACGGTCCCATTAATGTCCCAACTCATGGAGTGCATGAGTATTTCGTCAATTCTTAGATGATTACTCTATATTTAGGTATATGTACCTAAAGTGTCACAAGAGTGAAACCTTTGACAAATTCAAGGAATTCTAAGTGGAGGTGGAGGAAAAATTAGGTAAACCCATTTAAATGGTTAGGAACAATTAGGAACAAAAGGAGGATTCTTTTACAATCCTAAAGAAAATAAAGTCTTCATTTGCACACATGCGACACTCTTGAAAGAAAGCCACATATCTTGAAGCAAAGTGTGCCAGAGGAGAGTCATTGAAAACTTCAATCCTAAGGTTCCTAATATGAAAAGTGTGTTAGACATGTATGCCCTTAGGAGTAAAAATGTAATACGTTTTTGGAGACATTTTTTATCAATAAAGAATTTATTCATTTATATATACCAAATCTCGTCCTCTTTACGTTCATATTTGTTGAACGTATGTTAAGCAAATAGTAGTCTGAGACTGTCGGTCTAAACCTTTAAGAATTGGGCATATGATGCACTGATTATGCGAAAGATACGATTCTTAAGGTGACGGTCTAAAACATATGATCCGCAATCAAGGGAATAAAGTTGGGCACTTTATTCACGCAAAGATTGTTATGTTGTCTATATCCCTATTGGGAGATGGTTTGTCTTGACCATCGGAGTTGGACTCCGTGAATAGAAACATTGGCATGTTGTCATAGGTGACGATGTGTTGGATCAGGACACAAAGTGAATTGATTTGGATTAATAATTATGTCTTGGCAAATCGATTCACTTTAGACAATCATTTGTGTTGTATCTTAATCCTAAGATGAATAGTGAGCCCGTTGTCTTGACTTGTATCTTTTGATGTACCAAAGAGTGACACCCACATCTCGATAGTGGTATGCGTGCCGATACATTGGAGGCATGACTCTTGATAACGTAGACTTATTATTCATAGATATGGAATCCATAGCTCCTCTTTAGGAGTAATGATAACCTCTTATATGCGTTATCCTGTAATTGGAAAACTGGAGCGCTCAACCATTTGGATACATAGGTGTAACCAAATGGTATACTATCTTTGGATGGTAAGTTTTCTAATGGTGAGATAATGGAATGTAAGATAAAAATAATCGAGAAGGTAAGACAAAACTTGTCCTTAAGTTGATTATGGATTATCATATGGGGATACGATACACTTTGATATGTTATGGAGACTTAGCTATACGGGCTTCGTAATTCTATAAAGTTCAAGAGTGCAGCTCCAAGCTTTTAGTGGAGTACCGTTGGAGTTGATAATTGTGAAATGTATATCTAGGATATTGGGTTTCATAATTATCGTGAGCTTGAACTTTATAGGTCCATTTTGGTCCCTTTGCTAACTCACAAAATCCTGTAACGATACGGCGTGCTTTTTCAATAATTGGTGACTTATGTTGGATTTATCGGATTGGTTTAAAATTTGAAAGAATCAAATAATTCATGTCTGTTTATTGGTTGAATTAATTTTGTAATAAAATTAATTTAAGATAAACTTGTTGAATTATTAGGATCGGATAATTCTTGTCTGTTTATCGGTTGATTTAATTGGATAGATTAAATCAAGTTAAACTTGTAGAATTATTGTGAATTGATTTATTTTCTTAGAGATTATCTTTATAAAGTTTGTTTTGATCAGATAACTTCTCTTTTGGGTTGTTTGAATCAAAACTGAGACTTTATCCTATAAAATCTCGGGTGAAAAATAAAATGATTTGTGGAGATATTTATGCGACAGTTCAGCCTGCTGATCTACGTGTTCGACCTGCCAATGGGGCCTGTTTGGCCTGTCGATCAGACTGTTCGGCTTGTCGATCAGAGAGATAAGATTACGCATTTTTACGCGGATCTTATCAGATATTGATCCGAACTTGATTCTGTTTTGAGTTTTTGAGACCTAATCTGATAAGGACTGACCCCAGGACCAATCGCTATATAAAGGGAGTAAGTCTCATGAGTTACTCAGATCAGTTGAGAGATTAAGAGTGATACTCTATTGGTGAGCATCTAAAAACTCCTTGAGAGCTTTTGTTCACGAATCACGAACACTTGCTTTGGGTTCTCTCGATTGGTTGGAAGGAGAGTCACCGGTGGAAAAGCTGTACATGTGAGACCACACTCACTCCAGTCGTGGATAGAGATAGCAAAGAAGACCAATTGGTTGAGGCTCTTCTAGAACGTTACTTCTCTTCACGGATTGCGGAGGTTCTTCGGCATACAAAGGCTAGTAAGATCTGTTTAATTTATACATATAGCATGTCAAACTTGTGTTTTGGAAAATACTCTGATGTTAAAATTTTTAAAATTCCCACTCCGTACCTCACACTTTTTTTCCAACAATTGGTATCAGAGCCGTAGTTTTTACATAAATTTACGAGTTTGTGATCATGTTATATATATATATTTTGTGATCTTAATTTCTCCTATGCTTGAATTTATTTTCGAAGAGAGCTGGCGCTCTAGGTTTCTATATAATTATATGTTGTCATGGATTATGTGGTGAATGTTCATTAATTAATTATGGTTGATTAAATTGTTATTTAATTATTTATTAATTAATTAATTTATGCCGGTTATGGTTCCTTAGAGGTTAAAATGTGTATCTAGGTTTTTGATGTAATTAGATGGTGGACTATCATCTCCTTCTAGGAATTGTTATTTAATTTTAAATTTATAAGAATTATGTAATTAAATAATTATTTAGAAAAGGCGGATCTAGAAGACGGATCTAGAAGATGGATGATGGCACACCTAGGTATTTTTCGAGTCTCTAATTCTATGTTTTTGAATTGTTGAAAATAAAATTGATGAATTGTATTAAAATTGTATTTTCTGGAATGGGAGATTTTTGCTCAGTCGGCATGCCGAACCTTCAGTTCAACAGGCCGATGGTCACAGATCGGCAGGCCAGACGTGTGGTTCGGCAGGCCGTCAATGGGGCAAAAATAAGGTGGCTCTGCCGGCAAGCCAAACTTCCAGTTCGGTAGGCTGAACTTTCATGGGTCGGCAGGCCAATCTTTTCGATCGGTAGGCCGATGAAGCTTGACCAGCAGGTCGATCACCCAGATCGGCCTATCGACCGAGAGCTGGAAAATTCCCAAAAAAGGTGCAATTTTTTACAGTGCAGTTTAAATTTTATTTTTGAGACGATTCTGAGAAACATTAAATTTGGATATGACCGGAAGTATGAAGTTTTTGATTCATACGAGATTGAAGACTTGAAGATGGGAATTACATGAAGAAGGATACAACTTGAGGATTCAAGGACGAAGAATCGATATATGTCTCGATTATTCTCTTGTAATCTTAGTTTTATATTCTCTAGGGTGGAACCATAATTTTACGGTAATTATTATTTTGCTTGATTGCTTTGCTTGTCTGCATTATAATATGATTTGCTATGTATATTGATAACATGTCATATAGAATAGGAAGTGCTGCTCATATTAAAATTGTTTATGCATAATTTTAAAATAAAACCTTGATTTCAAAAGATTGATTGGGAGAAGGTTTTCAAAGAGAGAACCTAAGGCCTCCATCGTTGGTCCATAGGAAGAACATGGTGGTCCCAACCCCTAGGAAGGGATTTCTATCATGTACTAGATTGGATCTCTGAGAGGATAAGGTGTTTTAGCATGATTTATGGTTGCACACCTCTAGGTGGTGATTATAAATCATGGATAAAATATTGAAACGATGGTTATACACTCACATTAATTTTATTATTAACCTCCCCTAGGAGCTCTGTTAATAAAATTAATGGCCAAAGAAACGATTATTAATATATGCTGGATCATACGGGTCCTAGATGGCATATATTAATCAGGAGGGGATCCGTGTTCCTGATTGAATTTAGCGTGACTCCCCTAGGAGCTTATTAAATTCTGAGTTGGGAATTATCGTTGTAAGGTTGTGATTTTTTCAAGGTTTTGACACATAAACACATTTGTATGATTTTACATGATTGTGTTATCTTACTAAATTATTATGTTTTTTTTTGCTTATGTTTGGTATATGATTCTTTATTGTAGATTAAGAAAGTCTAAAAATGCATTATCATTGATACTTGACAAAAACCTGTTAACTAGTGAGAATTACAATGATTGGAAATGAAACCTGGATATCGTCCTATCCTTTAAGAAACTGAAATGTGTTTCGACAACCCATTGTCCTCCCGAGTCTATGGGAGACTCAATGAGCAATTCCAAGCATATGACTGCTGGAAAGATGCTAATGATAAGGCCCGCTGCTATGTTATGGCCAGCATGAATAATGTGTTGCAGGCTCAACATCAAGATTATGAGACTACGAAGCAGATCTTGGATAATCTTGAGGACATGTTTGGAGGCCAGGCCATAACAAAGCGGCAAGGGGCACTTCGGAAACTCTTAAACTGTAGACAGAGACCGGGGACATCTGTAAAGGAGCATATGATGTTGGTCATGGGTTACCTCGCTAAGGCTCAAACCAATAGAGCCGACATCGATGCTGAAACTCAGATGACTATGGTCTTTGAGACTCTATCTAAGGAATTTATTCTGTTTAGAGCTACATTTAATTTGAGCAATAGACAGGATATGACCTTAACAGAATTAATGAAACAGTTACAGGAGTTTAAACTGCTGATCAGGGAGTCTCCTGCGGGTGGTGAGGCCAACATGGTAGCTACTTCTGGTTCCAATTCTAACTCTGGGAATGGAAAGAAGCAACGGGCGAAGAATTGGAAGTCTTCTGTTCTTGCTAATACCAAGAGCAAGAAGAAGAAGAAGAAGAACCCAAAGAAGCTTAAGTGCTTCTTCTGTGGAAAGGTCGGGCATATTAAGAACCATTGCAAGGACTTCCTTTCCAAAGGAGGTAGGTGTGATCTTCTGTATTTAGAAACTTGTTTGGTTGAGGAATCCAGTGACATTTGGGTCATAGATTTTGGTGCAACTAATCATGTTTGTGTTTCTCTACAGGGGTTCAAAGAAACGAGAAGTCTGCTACATGAAGACTTCACGCTTTGGATGGGCGATGGATCCTTGGTCTCAGCGGAAGCAGTAGGAGACGTCCATCTTTACTTTGATAACTATAGGAATTTATTTTTGTAAGATTTTTTTTATGTTCCTAAATTTAAAAGGAATTTTATTTCTGTATCTTGTTTATTTAAAGACTCCTACATGGTATCTTTTAATGAAAAAGTGGTGATTCGTAAAAACAAATCTTTTATCTATTCTGGATTGATGCAAAATAATCTATATTTTATCAAGCCTAAGATGGACTTATTGCTTAATGCTGAGATGAATAATAATAACTCTAAAAGACTTAAAACTTCTCACTCTAATAAGACTTATCTTTGGCATTTGCACCTTGGTCACATTAACCTGAATAGGATTCAAAGGTTGGTAAGGGATGGACCTTTAAGTCACTTAAAGGTGGAATCTATACCTCAATGTGAATCTTGTTTGGAGGGTAAAATGACTAAAAGACCATACAGGTCTAAAGGCAATAGGGCCGAAGGGGTTCTAGAACTTGTGCATAGTGATGTTTGTGGACCGATGAACATCCGAGCATGAGAGGGTATGAGTACTTTGTCACTTTTATTGACGATTACTCAAGATATGGGTATGTGTGCCTGATGCACCACAAAAGTGAAACTTTTGACGAGTTCAGGGAGTTTCGGGCTGAAGTGGAAAAGCAATTGGATAGACCCATAAAGGCACTTCGATCCGATCGAGGTGGAGAATACCTTTCTGATGAGTTCTTGGGACACCTGCTAGAGAATGGGATTTTATACCATTTAACTGCACCAGGCACTTCGCAGCAGAATGGCGTAGTGGAGAGAAGAAATAGGACTTTGTTGGACATGGTCAGGTAATGATGAGTTATTCATCATTACCTTTATCTATTTGGGGATATGCACTACAAACTGCATGTTATCTTTTAAACAATGTGCCTTCAAAATCGGTCCCTAAAACTCCTCACGAGTTGTGGACAAGAAGAAAGACATCCTTAAACCATATTCGCATATGGGGATGTCCGGCTCATGTCCTGTTTAAGGATCTGAATAAGTTAAAAGTACATTCAAAAGTTTGCGTGTTTGTAAGATATCCAAAAGGGACTAAAGGGGGTTATTTTTATAACTTGAAGGAAAATAAAGTCGTGGTTTCTGCTAATGCAACTTTTCTTGAGGAGAGTTACATGGACGACTTTAAACCTCGAAGCAAAGTGGTGCTTGAGGAGTTAAGGAGTGAACAGATCACTCCAGAGGTTTTGAATGAAACCATTGCGATCAGTGTAGAAAAACCAAACAAACTTGAACAATAACCTCAGGGGCTTTGGCGTAGTGGGAGGATCGGGCGTCAACCTAAAAGGTATTTGTTCAATGGGGAGGTCTTCTTGGCTAAACCGGATGAACAAGACAAGGATCCTTATACTTACGCAGAGCTATGGAGGATGTTGATTCAAAACTCTAGACAGAGGCTATGAACATAGAGATGAAGTCTATAGAGACTAATCAGGTCTGGGAGCTTGTGAATCTTCCTGAAGGGGTAAAACCCATAGGGTGTAAGTGGATCTACAAGAGGAAAAGAGGAGTAGATGGAAAGGTCGAAACCTTTAAGGCTAGACTAGTAGCTAAGGGTTATATGCAAAAGGAAGGAATCAATTATGAGGAAACCTTTTCACTTGTAGCAATGCTTAAGTCCATCTGGATTCTCTTATCCATAGCTGCGGCTCTCGACTACGAGATTTGGCAGATCAATGTAAAGACGGCTTTTCTAAATGGCTATCTTGATGAGTCCATTTATATGGAACAACCAGACGGGTTCAAGATCACAGGTCAAGAGGGTAACGTTTGTAAGCTGTTAAAGTCAATTTATGGACTTAAGCAGGCTTCTCGTTCTTGGAACATAAGATTTGATCAGGTGATCAAGACTTATGGGTTCTCATAAAACGTCGATGAACCATGTGTTTATAAACACATAAAGGATGGGAATGTGGTTTTTCTACTGCTCTATGTAGATGACATTCTGCTGATTGGCAATAACGTTGGGGCCTTGTCATCGGTCAAATTATGGTTGACCAAGCAGTTTGACATAAAGGACTTGGGTGAGGCTAATTTTGTTCTCGGTATCTAGATCTTTCGGGATATGAAGAATAAAATGATAGCTTTGTCATATGCTGACTACATAGATAAAATTCTCAGGAGGTTTGCCATGCAGGATTCCAAGAAAGGTGGGCAACCGTCTAGGTCTGGAATTACTCTTTCTAAGAAAGACTCTCCAAAGTCTTATGATGAAAGAAAATACATAAAGAAGGTGCCTTATGCTTCAACAGTAGGTAGTCGATTTCATGTATGCCATGCTTTGCACACGACCAAATATAAGTTATGCAGTCGGGATAGTAAGTCGATTTCAGGCGGATCCAAAACTAAACCATTGGGTGGCAGTAAAGCATATTTTCAAGTACCTGAGAAGGACTCGAGGGTATATGCTTGTATATTCGGGTGAGGACCTGATTCATCTAGGATACACTGACTCAGATTTTCAATCCTATCTGGATTCTAGGAAATCGACTTCGGGTTTTGTGTTTACTCTGGGCGGTGCCATAAGTTGGAGAAGTGCTAAGCAAGATTGCATTTTGGATTCAACGATAGAGGATGAGTATGTGGCAGCTAGTGATGCTTCGAAAGAAGCAGTGTGGCTTCGCAAGTTCCTTGGGGATCTTGAGGTTGTTCCTGGCATGGACAAGGCAGCATCATTGTACTGTGATAACAGTGCGACGGTAGCTAATGCTAAGGAACTAAGATTTTACAAGAAGAGTAAACATATTGATCAGAAGTATCATGTGATAAAGGACTTCGTTGAGGGCGGGCATGTCACGGTGTGCAAGATCGCGTCAGAGGACAATTTAACTGATCCATTTACGAAGACACTTACTAGGAGAGTCTTCGAAAGGCATGTGGAAGCTATGGGATGCGAGATTTGTTATATTTACTCACTTAGTGCAAGTGGGAGATTGTTAGACATGTATGCCCTAATGAGTAAAAATGTAATACATTTTTGGAGACATTTTTTATCAATAAAGAATTTATTCATTTATATATATCAAATCTTGTCCTCTTTACGTTCATATTTGTTGAATGTATGTTAAGCAAACAATAGTCTAAGACTATCGGTCTAAACCTTTAAGAATTGAGCATATGTTGGACTGATTATGCGGAAGACATGATTCTTAAGGTGACGATATAAAACATATGATCCGCAATCGAGGGAATAAAGTTGGGCATTTTATTCATGCAAAGATTGTTATGTTGTCTATATCCCTATTGGGAGATGGTTTGTCTTGACCATCGAAGTTGGACTTTGTGAATAGAAACATTGGCACATTGTCATAGGTGACGATGTGTTGGATCGAACCACAAAGTGAATTGATTTGGATTAATAATTCTGTCTTGGCAAATCAATTCACTTTAGACAATCATTTGTGTTGTATCTTAATCCTGAGATGAATAGTGAGCCCGTTGTCTTGACTTGTGTCTTTTGATGTACCAAAGGGTGACACCCACATCTCTATAGTGGTATGCATGCCGGTACGTTGGAGGCATGACTCTTGATAGCATAGACTTGTTATTCATAGATATGGAATTCATAGCTCCTCTTTAGGAGTAATAATATCCTCTTATATGTGTTATCCTGTAATTGAAAAACTGGAGCGCTCAACCATTTGGATACATAGGTGTAACCGAATGGTATACTATCTTTGGATGGTAAGTTTTCTAATGGTGAGATAATGGAACGTAAGATAAAAATAATCAGGAATTTAAGACGGAACTTGTCCTTAAGCTGATTATGGATTATCATATGAGGATACGATACACTTTGATATGTCATGGAGACTTAGCTATACGGGCTTCGTAAGATATAATATCCTCTTATATGCGTTATCTTGTAATTGAAAAACTGAAGCGCTCAACCATTTGGATACATAGGTATAACCGAATGGTATACTATCTTTGGATGGTAAGTTTTCTAATGGTGAGATAATGAAACGTAAGATAAAAATAATCGGGAAGGTAAGACGGAACTTGTCCTTAAGCTGATTATGGATTGTCATATGAGGATACGATACACTTTGATATGTCATGGAGACTTAGTTATACGGGCTTCGTAATTCTATAAAGTTCAAGAGTGCAGCTCCAAGCTTTTAGTGGAGTAGCGTTGGAGTTGATAATTGTGAAATGTATATCTAGGATATTGGGTTTCATAATTTTCATGAGCTTGAACTTTATAGGTCCATTTTGGTCCCTTTGCTAGCTCACAAAATCCTGTAACGATACGGCGTGCTTTTTCAATAATTGGTGACTTATGTCGGATTTATCGGATTGGTTTAAAATTTGAAAGAATCAAATAATTCATGTCTGTTTATTGGTTGAATTAATTTTGTAATAAAATTAATTTAAGATAAACTTGTTGTATTATTGAGATCGGATAATTCTTGTCTGTTTATCAGTTGATTTAATTGGATAGATTAAATCAAGATAAACTTGTAGAATTATTGTGAATTGATTTATTTTCTTAGAGATTATCTTGATAAAGTTTGTTTTGATAAGATAACTTCTCTATTAGGTTATTTTGATCAAAAGTGAGACCTTATCCTATAGAATCTCGAGTAAAAAATAAAAGATTTGCGAAGATATTTACACGATAGTTCGGCCTGCCAATCTACGTGTTCGGCCTGCCGATGGGGCCTGTTCGGCCTACCGATCAGCGAGAGATAAGATTACGCATTTTTACGCTGATCTTATCAGATATTGATCCAAACTTGATTCTATTTCGAGTTTTTGAGACCTAATCTGATAAGGATTGACCCCAGGACCAATCACTATATAAAGGGAGAAAGTCTCATGAGTTACTCAGATCAGTTGAGAGATTAAGAGTGATACTCTATTGGTGAGCATCTGAAAACTCCCTGAGAGCTTTTGTTCACGAATCACGAACACTTGCTTTGGGTTCTCTCGATTGGTTGGAAGGAGAGTCACCGGTGGAAGAGCTGTACGTGTGAGCCCACACTCACTTCGATCGTGGATAGAGAATAGCAAAGAAGACCAGTTGGTTGAGGCTCTTCTGAAACGTTACTTCTCTTCACGGATTGCAGAGGTTCTTCGGCACACAAAGGTTAGTAAGATCTGTTTAATTTATACATATAGCATGTCAAACTTGTGTTTTGGAAAATACTCTGATGTTAAAATTTTTAAAATTCCCGCTGCGCACCTGACACTTTTTTTTTCAACAAAGTGTTCTAATCATAATAGATAAACTATAGACATTTGACAATATAGGGAGCTTCGTTTAGTGGAAGAGTCATAAGATAACCTACAAGATATTTTGGTGAAGCCCTAGATGCTAAAGCCATGGATCTCGAGGTGATCTGATAACTTTATAACAATCTACGGATTATGCCTATTGTATGTTGGAAGCCATGGCAGATTATGATTGTTGGTGTTGGATTAATTCCAACAATATGGAGCGACGAGTTGACACTCTATTTCAAGCGACTATAGTAGCATATGAAAAGGCACTTACCCAAATGATAATGCAAATCAATCAATTGAAAGGCAATGCCAACTACTTGACTATTGCCCAACTTAGTCAAATTGATTGTATAGAAACCCAAGTTGGACAAATTGCCAATGCGCTTGCTGAGTTGAAACTATGTGGTTTGCCTAACACATCGAAGGTTAAACCAAGTGAGGAATCGATACCAAGGGAGGAGGAATTAAAGATTTTTCAAGAAAAATCTCTAAGTGAAAAAGAGATCGAGACTTAGACATTTAAGAAGACATCTATTTTGTCCAACTTTTAATGCCAATATCGGTCCTCAAAGATCACATCTAGATCCTATACAGCCAACACATCCTTCACTGACATTAGCATCATTTTTATTAGCCCATTAAGCCTATTCGTTAGATCTGAGTCAAGTTGGACACATATGCCCAAATTTTTTATATCTTGCCAAGTTGAGGGTATCACATCACAAGACACATACGTAGCGTTGTATGACACATATTTTGGGCAGAAACCATTCTTTGATGAGCGCTTGTCTAAAAGTGAAGCCGATAACTTTGAATCAAGCACTTCTTAGGAAGCAGCCCAAGCTTTCTAAAACTTTGACTTTGTTTGGTTTGACATTTAATGAGTCTTAATTTTTTAGAACTTTTTACTTTGGTTTTCTCTCTTTCCTTTTATAGGTGCGAGTGAGGGAGCCAAGAGGAGTTGGAATTATGAGAGGTGCCTTATGGACTTCAGACATTATCCCGCCTTGCCTAAGCACCATTGAGTATCAATGAGGGGAGTGTTCTTTAAACTTCTTTAATTTTTGTGCTTTCTTACACATTAAGGATTTTTTGCATATTAAGTTTAAGGAGAGAGTAAGATTTAGTTTGATTTTTCCTTTTGCTTTCTGAACAATTTTGAAATTTTTATAAAAGTTTTGAATAATTAGAGGTTTTTATACTTTATTTGGTGATTTTTCCCAAACTAATGTTGAGAATTGCTATTGGAAATTATGCATTGCTTGTGGAAAAGTGTGAATATTGTGTAGTTTTGTACTTAGTTCTTGAGTTTGTTTTATTTGATTGAGATTATCCATATTTGAGTACTATGTGTTGATCTTTGAGTTGTGTGTATTTTTGGAAAATGCTTGTATGAATATGTGATTTTCATTGATCTACCAAGTCCTAAAATTTGCTTGATTTGCTTTTGAGGTGAAAATCCTGAACCTCACTACACTAAGGAAATGACTTAGGTCATCCTTGGACCATTTGAGCCTTTTTGAGCCTACCTTGACATATTTTGCAACCCTAGTTTACCCCATTGAGCCGCATATTTTCTTTCTTTGTTAGCCACATTATTAGCCTATCTATTAAAATAATTTCCATTTCTTTACCCTAGTCTAAGCATATGATCTTTCTCGGAATTAAGTTAAGTTATGCTAAGTTATGGGAGGAAAGGTGGAGTTTAGGAGGTTTTCTTTTCGTTTTATGTCATTATGTTAAAAAAAAAACAAAGAAGAAAAGAAAAGGTGCTATACTCTTGGTTCATGCAAAGAAAGAAAGAAATAAATTTAAGGGTGTAGCAGCAAAAAAAATGAAAGACAAAATAAAAAAAGAAGAAATTAAAAAATAAAAGAAAATAAAGTGGTTGACAAAAAATAGTTGGACAAAGTTTGGGAGAGTTACTGGGAAGGATGGAATAGAGCTCTACAAAGGTCCTAGATTGATTTATGTGCTTAGGGTGTGATTCGAGCCATAAATTATCCTTTATTCTACCCCTCACTTAAGCCATTCATTACAAGCTTATTGAAGTTCTAAGGATCCTTAGTGCGGTGTTGGTTTACATTAGTCAAGAGAGACATGAAAAGCAAACCTATAGGACTTGCATATTCCTTGAGATTCCTTGCTAATTTTATATTTGCAAAAACTTATCCAAATTGCATGGAACAAAAAGTGAAAAAGCTACACACACACACTTAATTGGAATAGCAAACACTTTATGATTAATCACAACGCTTGGTCAACATTTATATTTTTCTCTAAGTTATGGCCTTTAGTCAACCTTCGAGGAATTTATTGGAGATCACTGTGTTAGCACAATTTGCCTCTAATTAGTTTTATTCTTATATTTACTTTTTTTTTCTTGTTTTTGTTTGAGAACAAGCAAAATCTTAAGTTTGGGGGTATGACAACTCCATGAAAATAAAGTTGTTTAACCTCTTTCAAGTGCTTAGTCCTTAAGAATTTCTTGCATTTTGATTATTATGTTTTCATCAATTTATTTCCTTCCTTTGGCTAGAATTATTTTTTAAAGTTTTAGTTATTTTTAGCTATTTTATTTAATTTTACTATTTTTATTTTATTTTATTTTATTTTCTTATTTCTAGTTTTATTTATTTAGTTCAATTAATCTTAAAAAACATTTGAATATATTTTTATTTAGTTTTTACACTCATTTGTGTAGGTAAACTTTAGAAAATAGGGCAAAAAGGCAATTTAAGGAGGCAAAGATAAGACTTTGAAGCAGTAACCCATGCCTAATACCATAAGAATCCAGGGCCCTACGCGGAGTCATGGAACACGGGCATCCTTGCGCAAATCAAGCCCCATGGCCACGTGGCCTCTACATCAGGCCCTTTATTCACTAAAGTGCACGGCCACACCAAATTCAAGCTTGTGATCGGGCATCCCCGATTCTTGCCCAATCGTAGAAAAGCACAGCGTGCGGCCACATGCCCTTTTCTTTTGCCCCTATACATGTCCCTTTTGGCCCATTTTTTATGTTGATTTTGGGGCTGATTTGAGAAGGAATTCCCCAAATTTTTTTAGAGGCCTATAAATACCCCTTTTCTATGATTTTGAAAGGGAGGAGAGGAACCGGAGGCATAATTGAAAGAGATCTTAAGTTTCTATCTTTGAGAAGAACTCCTCTTGTAAGTAAATAGAATTAGTATTTTGTTTTTTATTTTAGTGTTAGTCTAAGATTATCAATGTTATTATTATTTTTTTTTTGAAGACATGAATTAAGAGGACATTTCGGAGCTTCAAACAAAAAAGGAAAAAAAGATTTGGGGAAGAGGTTTTGGAGATTGTAACACCTCCATTTGGTGGCATTTTTGAGCTTCAAAGAGAAGGAAAAAGAAGATTTAGGGCAAAGATTTTGGAGATTTTGACCCCTTTATTTGGTGATTTTCTCCTATTTTTATTCTCTAAATATTTTTATATTCTAAGAATGTTTGATTATTGGTGTTGTTTAATTTTATTTATGATTAAATGTAGTTGCATTTTTTTTAGTTTAGAGGGCTATGTACCCAATTTGATATTGTCTTGGATTAATGCAAGTTGATTTTTATTTTTCATTTATTTGTGTTTCCTTATGTTTAATGCCTCTAATTGTTTGATCACCAATTAGTTGATTTACATTTACGATTAGTACTTGGAAATGGAGGGTTCTAAATATGGGTTTAGGAATAATTACAACCTAGAGAATTATAGAGTTGGAAGACTTATGTTTTTCTTTGTGGCCAATTCATAGCACGTGCTTAATGACCCCTTAGTAATTGATTTTGATTAGGGATATTGGAATTAATTGCTTTGGATATTCGTCAAGAGTACTTGGGTGAGGAAAATTTGTGATACATAAGTGTTCTACGCCAATAAATTGGGGGAATTAATTTGTCAACAATCTAACAATTGCCAATCATAATGAAAACTTGGCGAATAGTTCCTATGGACCCATTTTGTTATCGTTTATTTTAATTGTACATTTTAGTTTCTAGTTTTAATTTTTATTTCGTTTATTTTATTTTCATTTTATTTTAATTTTGGTAATCTAAATAATTATAAAGTCTACCTAATTTTGGTACTTAACTAGAATTGAAGACAATCTTTGTGGGAACAATATCCATACTCTGGTACAGTTTATTACTTATATGACCATATGCCTTAGTTGTGGGATTCTTATATATCTGATGTTTTGCACAAGACTGGATATTTGCTATAGAGCCAGGATGGTTAGTCATTACCAATTGAACCCAGGACCGAAACATTGGACGACAATAAAGCATATAATTAAGGATCTATAGAGAATGAGGGACTATATACTAGATATTTTGGTATGGACCTAATATTGGTAGGATACTAAAATTTCAATTTTCAGGCTATTGGGGATTCAAGAAAATCAACTTTAAGGTCTGTCTTTACGTTCTCGTAGTATAGAGGAGCATAAACCAAAGCTGTATTGCAGATTCAACTTTGAAAGCCAAGTGGCTACTAGTGAGGCATCTAAGGAAATTGTGTGGCTTCAAAAATTCCTTAGAGATCTTGAAGTAGTCTCTAGTATGGATAAAGTTATAGTTTTGTATTGTGACAATACTGCAACCATTACTAATACCAAGGATCAAGACACTATAAGAGGAGTAAGCAAATAGAAAGGAAGTTTCACATTATAAGGAGCTTTGTTAAGAGTGAAGATGTGGCAGTATGCAAGATAGTATCTGAGGACAACCTTGTTGACCTTTTTACAAAGACTCCAGCAGCTACGAGCTTTGAAAAACACGATGATAGCATGATGATACAATACATGTCACATTTTCTTACTTAGGACAAGTAAATGGACATTAGGACTAGTGCCTTAAGATATTGAATATTTGTATTTAATAGACATTTTGTTATCAATAATAATAATGCTATATTACATGTTTAATAAGAATTTGTCCTATTTACTTTCATATCGTTGATTACATGACAAGCAAGCAAAATGTCTGTAACTATTTTACTTAATCTTAAATCATGCATGTATAGGGTTTATATGTAGAAAAATATAGTTGTAAGAGTAATAGTCTAAATAGGTAGTCCATAGCTTGTGGAATAAAGATTATGACTTTATTCTTACAAAAATGTAATGGATATTGACTTCCAATTGGGGAAACAATTTATTTTGGACTCCAAAGCAAGTACAGCTTCATAGTAGACACATTAATGTACTAATCTAAGTGGAGATTATACAACATACTGAGCCTAAAGTGAATTGATTTATTAATAATTTTGTTTACATAAATCAAATCACTTTGATAATCATTTTTGTATTGTCTTAATCCTAAAGTGAGTTCATAACTCTGTGTTTATAGCTTGTGTCTTTAAATATATCAAAGGTAGTGATTAGCACACAAAATTCTACATTTATTAATGCAAATTATTTGATAAATGCTGAATTATTTTAGATTTAATTAAACATTTTTATAATTTTATTCAAATATTTTAATTGGAAGTATCTCAATTTTATCTTATTCATTTTAGGCATATTTGGAAGCAGCATAAAAAAAGTATGCATGTGGGCGAATAAAAAAGAAAAAAATCAGGTCAAAATTCCCAACATAGCCGACAAGCCACTAAGCCAAACGGGCCGACAGATGTCGCGTCCAGATTCGATAAGCCAGACCCAGCAGGCCCTGGTGTCTTCCGTGACTCCAACAACCCACGCGTGCGTGTGTAGTCGCCCCCATCTGTGCCCAATTCTCCTGCACACGTACCTCACGCAGGCCCAATCCTACAACAACTTAGCACATGCGTGATCTTGTCCCTTACGCATGCGTGCTCAATACGCTCCCAGTCAGAGCGCTAGTCTCCCCCTTTCGAGCGTCTCTGCCGTACATCCTTCAGGTTGTACGGGCCCCACTTACTGCAAGTTGACATCAGCCTCACCGTCCACTTTCTTTCTCCACGATACGCGCCCAGTGCTCCTCGCGCATCATCCAGCTTCCACGTGGCATCCACTTGGGATTCCTTCCTCTAGCTAGTCGCTTTTTTACTGTTGGTTTCCTTCCATCGTTAGCTTTTATTCTCCAAATAACCCTTGTAAATTCTCAATTAATTTGCGAAAAATATTTTCCTTTGGTTTCTTTTATCATTTTTTATTTTGTGTTGAATGCTTTTTGGCATGCCCCCGAGAACTCTATATAAATAGGGGTTCTGCTAAAGGTTTGGTTCTTGAATTTTACCCTAAGTATAGACAAAATTTCCTCTCATTTTTCATATGTTGCATTTTATTCTCATACTCTCGCAATAGAATTTTGTGACAATGTTTTCCAAGTTAGGATAAAGTTCTTTGGTGAAGCTAAAGATGATTTCTATATGTGTAGTGACCTTGTTTAGGTTTTAATTCTCTAAATGTTTTGTAAGATTTATATATTTAAGTGAGTTAATTTCTCTTCAATCATTTTTTTTTCTAGTTTTCATAACAATCTAGTTGTGTTTTTAATTTTTATATAAATTTAGTCATGTTTTTTTTATGTAATTGTTGCACGATATAATTATGAGTTGACTACTATTGCAATATTGCCTATGGTATTGCTAATTTTTAATGTAAGAAGTTAATTTACTCAAATACATTTTAACTCACGTATTCTTCAATTTTTTATTTTCCACTTGATTGTTTGGGATGTGAAATTTTCAATCGAGTCACACTTGAATCAAAATTCAAATGAGAGAGTGAAACATAGCGAGGATTCTAGAAGTCTTGTCATTTTTATTCTTGGATTTTTCTCATCTCATCTCATCTTTATATGTTATTATTTGCAGACAAAATTCTAAAAGTACTCTTCGCTTTTACTTTATTTTCTTATTTATTTCTTTAACACTTTTATTTTGCTAAACATTTCTAGTTCGTTTTTTTCATCTCCTTGTGGATACGACCGCTTGATCTACTTTATTAGAATCACTCTGTTTCGTCACGTTTGGGCTTTAACCAGGCAGGAACACTGATGATCTAAGGTTCTATTTATTGGTATATAAGAAACATGACCTATATTTGATAAGAGCATAACATAGATATAGAATTCTTATCTCCTTAACAAGAGTTAATGATATTTTAACAAAAAATATTATCCTGGTAGTTGGAAAAAAAATAAGGCCCTAGTTATCTGGATAATTTCTATATGTATTTATTATAAATGGAGTTTTACAAATAAGAGTAATGATGGTATTTTGTTTTACTTAAGTTGATAAGGTAAGACAAAACTTAGTCCTCAAGTAAGCTATGGGTAATCCACAAAGATACACATAATATGAGTGATCATAGAAAAGACTATTCAGAGTCTTATAAAATACTACACTATCAAGTGTACAGTTTTGGGACCTATATTTGAACGACGTTAAAGTTTATAATTAATAAATAAATAATTAAGGATTATTTAATTTATAATTATAGGAGCTTGACAATATATTTCTATTGGGTCACAACGCTAACTCAAGCGATAGTCGTTTTCTATAAATGTTCTAGGAGGTATTTCAATTTCGGCTTCTTGGTCTTGGACAAGGTGTGTACAGTAGTCTAGTTGGATTGTTAACACCAGGGGTAGTCCAATTACATTGCATGTGGTGTATACATAGTTATTTAAAGAAATTACTTGTTTAATTAATTTTAAGGAACTAGTTATTCAAACTTAATTTGAGATTTTAGATAATTAATTATTTAAATGTTGAATTTAAATAATTAATTTAAATCCTAATTAATTTTGAATTTAAAGAATAATTTATTATTTAAATTAGATAATTTTTGTCATGGTATTATTCTAATTAAAATTGGACTTATTGAATTAAAATTATTCTAGATAATGCAAAAAGAATCGTTTCCTACTATGGAAAAAAGGAAAAAAAATTCAGGTTGCATACTATAGGCATGTGGCATAGACCACTTGGAAATTCCCCTATGGTTGGCACCTACTACTAAGTTTCTTAGGAGACAAGTTTTTTTAGTTTTCCAGTTTGAAAAAGGTAACTCCTATCTCACTCTATAAATAGAGACCGTAGGTCTTTATATGTATTTTTCATACTGCCTAAATGCAAAATTTAGAGAGAGAATATTTGCTTCTCTTTAGAAAATCATTTTCTCTAGCACTTTACTAGTTGGAAGAAGAAACTTAGAGTGATGACTTGATTTGTTGTGCTCGCATATATGATGATCTGCTGAAAGAAGAATACTGTCAAAGATTTGGTAGTGGAAATCCATAAGATACCATGTTGAAGTAGAAGGTTTTTACCTTTAACAGGTTAGTATTTTATTGTGAATACTTTATTGCTCATAACAAGTTAAGTCATCATTCTGTTTTATAAAAATTTTGAAATACAATTGTGCAAATATTTATATTTTTCCAACAATCATGTGAACAGATCTTTCTTTTCAATCTCTGGTGATGATCGCGTAGAGCTGACAAAGTACCGAGGGAAAGGCACTGTGTCCAGATGAAGTTGATTTGTCATCTCTTTGCAGCTTAAGATCAGCGCAATGCCCATCGATCCACAAAGATTGCGATGGACTCCTTCCTTGTGTGTCAACTACAAATATGAGTCATGTCAGAGTTTAGAGGTCTCCTTCTCATCTCTCTATGCATTCATTTCTTGTTGGAGACCACGATGTAGATCAATTCATAGAGATCATGAGCCAGCGAAAGAGATCTTGGCTAACAAAATTTCCTCTCCAATCTTTAGTGACAATCACGCAGAGCCAACAAAGTTTCAAGGTAGAGGCTCATCATCTAGGTTAAGTTGCTTCATGGTCTCTTTGCTGCTTCTAATCAGTGACGATGGTTCCAAATCTTCAACAACCATGACATGAGGTTAATCTAGTGGCTCTCAATCCTTGTTCATTGTATATTTTTGTTGTAATTTTTATGGCTTGACCTACATTGTGGTTGAGATATCATAGTAGGGCAAAAAAACTATCCTAGTGTGATTTCCATCAGGTTAATGTCATAATACATTTTGACATTGTGTAACATAAATAAAAAAATAAGAATTAAAAGGTGGTATTTATAATAAACACCCCTCACTCTTAATCACTTTAAACGGGATGAATTCCTTTAATAGAGTCTCAAAGACCGTAGTCATCTATAATTCAGCATCGATATCAGCTCCATGGGTTTGAGCCTCAACAAGGTAACCTATGACCAACATTATATGATCCATCATAAAAGTCCCTGTCCTTTGCTTGTAGTTTAAGAGTTTTTGAAGAGCCCCTTGCCTTTTTGTTAGGGCTTAGCCTCTAAATATGTCTTCAAGATTATCCAAAATCTATTTCACAGTCTCATAATCTTCATGTTAAGCCTACAGCACGTTATTCATGTTAGTCATACCATGACAGCGGGCATGATCATTAGCATCTTTCTAGCAATCATACGCTTGAATTTGCTCGTTAGTGGAATCCCCAATAGGTTCAAGAGGACATAATGTTGTCAGCCTAAATTTTAGTTTCTCAAAGGAAAGGTCGATATTTAGGTTCCTTTTCCAATCATTGTAATTTTCACCAGTTAACATGTTTTTATTGAGTATTGATGATAAAGCATTTTTAGACATTTTAATCTACAATAAAGATTCATATACCAAATATAAGCAAACAATCCATATCAATTTAGTTAGATAACATAAACAAGTAAACATACAATTGTGTTTATGTGTCAAAACCTTGAAAAATCACAACCTTACAACGATAATTCTCAGCTCAGAATCCAACAAGCTACCTCGAAGAGACTTGTCAAATTTAATTAGGAACACGTATCCCCTCTGATTAATGTATGCCATCCAAGACTCGTCTGATCTAGAACATATAAATAATCATTTTCTTTGGCCATTAATTTCATTAACACAACTCCTAGGGGATGTTAATAACAAAATTAATCTTAAGTGTATAACTATCGTTTCAACTATTTTATCCATGATTTATAATCATCACCTAGGGGTGTACAATGATAAATCATGCTAAAATAAATTATCTCTTCGGAGATCTAACTTGGCACACGATGAAAGCCCTTCTTAGGGGTCAGAACCATCATGTGCTACCTATGGACCAACGATGGAGGCCGTAGGTCCTCTTTTCGAAAACCTTCTCCCACTCAATATTTTAAAAGTCAAGGTTTTATATTAACATGCATGAACAAGCAAATCATATTATCAATATGCATAGTAAATCATATTATAATGTAGACAAGCAAAGCAACATGCAAAGGCATAAGCAAAATAATAAATAAATAGCTGTAATATCATGGTTCCACCTTAGAGAAAAGAAAATAAAGATTATAAAAGATCAATCAAAACATATTATTGATTCTGTATCTTGTATTTTCATGTTGTATCTTTCTTCATATGGTATCCATCTTTAATTCTTCAATCCTTCATAGATCAAAAAATTTTATTGTTCTTTTTTAGAAAACATTTTGCCCTCTGCCCGCCTATCGATCATAATGTTCAGCTTGCTGGTCTGACCATTGGCCTATCAAACTTAAGGGTTCGACCTGCCGACTAAACTGAAAAAATTTGGCCTTGTTAGCCTATCGAACTGGAAGTTTGGCCTACCGGTCTGCGACTATCAGCTTGCCGACCAAGCTGAACTCAGCGCTTTTCTAGAAAAAAGTTTTGAAGTAGCTTTTCTATCTTCTCGATCTGTCTTACTTCGAATGATTATTTAATTACAAAATTTTTTACAAATTTAAAATTAAAATAATAATTCCTAGATGGTGATGAAAGATTGGCATCTAATTACATGAAAAACCTAGTTACATATTCTAATCTCTAAGGAACCATAAACTACACAAATTAAGTAATTAATAAATAATTAAATAAAAATTTAATCAACCATAACGAATTGATAAACATTCATCATATAATTTTATAACAAAGATTTAATTATATAGAAACCCTAGAATGCCAACTCTCTAAAAAATTAAATTCAAGCATAAGAGACAATAGGATTACATAATTCATGTAGATAGCCTGATCGCAAACTTAATAATCAATGTAAAAACACTGGCTCTTATAGCAATTATTAGTAAAAAATACGCAACAGAATTTTAAAAATTTTAAATCAGAGTATTTTCTAAAATACAAGTTTGACATGCTAAATACATATATTAATGGTAGATCTTATTAACATCTTTTATATACCAAAGTGGGCTCGAATCCGTGTAGAGAAGAATGTTTCAAAAGAGCCTCAACCAACTAGTCTTTTTTGCTATTATCTATCCACGATTGGAGTGTGGGTGGTCACATGTCGTACAGTTCTTCCTTCGGTGATTGTCTTTCTAACTACTTGAGAAGACCTAGAACTAAGGTTCGTAATATTGAACAATATTTCTTAGGGAGTTTCAGAGTTTCTCAAACTACAGTACTCACTCTATGCTTCTCAACTAATCTAAATAACTAAGAAAACTCACCCCTTATTTATAGTGGTCGAATTTGGGGTTAAACCTTAATAGATTAGGTCTCAAAATTCAAGTCTGGATCAACTTCTGATGAAAAACTTGTTTAAAACGAGAACATAGATTATCGCATAGTCAGTAAGCCGATATGGGAGATCAACCTGTCGAAATTACTTCATCAATAGGCCTAAGTTTCTCGTTAGCCTGTTGAAATTACGATAATCTTAATCTGCGAGAATATCTTATTTTCTACCTGAGATTCTTAGATAGAGCCTCAGTTTTAATTTCAATAACCCAATAGAGAAGTTCTCTAATTAGAACAATCATATCTAGATAACCCCTTAGAAAATAAAATATTATCCAAATAATTCAACAAGTTTATCTTAAATCAATTTATAAAATTAATTCAACTGATAAACTAACTTGAATTATTAAATCCAATCTTATCAAATTTTAGCCAATCTAGTAATTTAACATATGTCACCAAAATGTATGAAAAACATGTATCGTTACAGGATTTATAATGAGCTAGCAAAGGGGACCTGATAGACATATATAGTTCAAACTCCTATAATTATAAAATACAATATCCCATATACATATTTTAAAATTATCAACTTTAATGCTACTCCACTAAAAGGTTAGAGCTGCACTCTTGAACTATATAAAATTACAAAGCTTCAATAAGCTAACTGTCCATGACATATCATAATGTGTTATATCCCCATAGGATATTCATAATCAGCTTAAGGATAAATTCCTTTTTACCTTCCTGATTATTGTTATCTTACATACGTTCCATTATTACACCATTGGAATACTTACTATCCATAGATAATGTACCATTCGCTTACACCTATGTATCTAAATGGTTGAGCATTTTAGTCTTCTAATTACAAGATAATGCATATAAGAAAATATCATTAACTCTGCAAAAAGAGCTATGGATTCCATATCTATGAATAAGAAGTCTATGTGAATCAAGAATTATCTCTCAAATGTACCCGTATGCGTACCATCATTAAGTCAAGATGTCACCCTTTGATACATCAAAAGGCATAAGTCAAGAATACGAGCCCATTAGTCATTTCAAGATTAAGACACAACACATATGATTGTCTAAAGTAAATTGATTTGCACAAATAGAATTATTACCCAAATCAATTCAACTTTTATGTCCCGATCTAATACATCGTCACATATGACAATGCAACAATATTTCTACTCGTGGAGTCCCACTCCAATGACCAAGATAAGCCATTTCCTCTTAAGGATGTAGACAACATAACAATCTTAGCATGAGCAAAGCGCCTAGCTTTATTCTCTCGATTGCAGATCTTATGATTAAGACTATCACCTTTAAGATTCATGTTTTCCGTATAATCTATCCATCATTTGCATGATTCTTAAAAGTTTAGACTAATAATCTCAAACTTTTGTTTGCTTATCAGATATTCAACAGAAATGAACATAAAAGAACAAAATTTGGTATATAAATAATAAATAAACTGTCTATTGATAAAATATTTCTACAAATATATTATATTATTTTACTTTTTAAGCCACAATGTCTAACATTAACTGTTCCTACTTGCTACTGTGCACTTGTTCTTTATTTCTACCTTGACTAGCGCCCGGAAAAGAAGTCTTGTTTTCCCAAAGATGACTTTCTTTATCAGCAGCTCTCTCCGTTGACGGTAAAAGCGACGGCTAGGCTGGTTCTATTTTTTGTTATCATCTACAGCACTTTCTATCCTCCCGGCTTTTTACGCATTAAGATCATTTTATATATGCTTAACTTTGGTAGCCGTTGTTCAGGGTAAAAAGGCCATGATAGATTTAACAAAAGTCGCAGCCTGTACAAGCTCAAAGTAAATACGAAGTCGCCTGCAGAGATCCAACCTCCTTCTAAAAAACTTATGGTCAAACTACATAAAATAGGCCTTCACCCAACGTAACATTTGTTTTGTTTTGCTAATTAAAAAGAGGTTTCTTTACCTACTAGCGTGGCATGATTGAACTGTCACTTAGGAAAGTAAATTGATTTTTAACCAAAAATACTGTAAAAATGAAACTTTTTCGACTTTCATGTCACTTATTAAAGAAAATTGCAGAGAAACCCTTATAAATGCACGTGAAAATCTTTCTTTTTTATACTTTCTAAATAATAATTTATTATTAGTTTTGCCCTTAATTATGTTTTTAGAAGTGTTCTACTTTTTCTTCTTTTAACTAAACTAAACTCAAATAAGAATAATAAATAAATAAAAATTATGAAACTTTTACATGCACATAGCAAAAAATTCACTAAATTAGATGTACATGTTATTCCAACTATTTTATAGTATTAAGAGTTGATAAATTGATAATTTCTTAAGTTTTTCACGTTCTTAGTTTATGCGCCTGAAGCAAATCCTAGCTCTACCACCTAGTACATGACTATAAGCATGAGATTTTGAGCACAAGATGCTAACACAGCAAGTACGATTTTTAGATTAAAAAAAATTCAATATTTACTTGCATATTATCTTTTGATTGATTTCACAATGTCTAAAAAAATTAATACACTTAGATGTGACACATATCTATTAATTTCATTTCACCTCAAATTATTATTATTTTTCTTTATAATTTGTTTTACTATAACAAAATCAAATTTTCAACATTTGAAACTGTCTATATAAAAGAACTCAAGGCTCCATGGACCTGTTATGCTTGCCATGATATAGGGAAAGGCACAAGATGTGCTGGTGACCGTGGTAGCGCCCAGGTAAGTTGTTGTCTTTGTTACCACAGTCACGCCACAAGTTCTTGGTTGGGCTAAAAAAGTTACGATGTGACAACTAAAACGCTCTCGAAATAATTATCTTTTCCCCAAATTTCCCCATATCTATTTGGCCCTTCACCGACCCTCTCTCATCCTTTTGTTCCCGTCTCTTCTGTGCTCTTCACTTGATTCTTTGGTCACTGGTGAGCCCCACCACCGATTTTCCTTCTTCTACAATGTTGTCAACCATTTAATTGTAATGATATCACCGAAAGTATTGAAGCCATCGATGTTTGCGAAGATTTGATGCTGACAAAAGAGATCCACGCACGGTGAAAATTTTTGTGGTTCTCTATTTAGATCATGCAGATCGCGGATCTTCTACAGGAATCATTGAGATGCACCTCGGATCTAATCTTCTTTTGGTCACAGATGCAAGAGAGGACAAAGATGCACCTTTGAGCTCTTAGATCTAATCTTTCCTGCATCAAGAGGAGATTTGTTCTTTTGTCACCGGATTTGAGAAGGGCACTATAACGATAATGGATTAGCCCCCCGCACAGTACAATTCATCTTAGATGCTCGGATATTTGTTCAATAACTATTGTTGTGGCTTTTTTTGGATTTTATGAAATGTTTTTTGTGATATTTCAAAATTTTTTTATTTTTTTTATTTTTTTTATTTTGAGGTATGTTTGTGATTTTGAAGCTTTTTGCCAGTGGTGGTGGAGCCGAGAATCGTCATTTTTGGGGGATATCAGATAGTATCACGACGGTAACCAATCAGTAACTAATTGGTATCATAGTGGATACCAATGGTTACCTGCCTGTATCTTAAGTTTATATTTAGTATTCTAAATATAATTGGATGGCAAAACGTAATATTTTCTGCAAATAATTTTTTTTTTTCTTATGATCCATGTGAATCCAAGCCTTCAATTGCAATTCTATAAATAGCCCACTAACTTGAGCCACAAAACCTTAAATATGTATTGTTGAGTGGAGGGTTTCATTATCACCTTTATGAATGTTTGCGGGTAATCTGAAACCTAAGTAATCACCAAATTCACTTGTAAAAATTTGTGTACACATTTTCTTTGGTTAAAGAACGTTTGAGGTGATTCATAGTTATGTTGTAGGTTTTTTAATTAGAGTGCCAGGTTTCTTTGTAAAGAAGGCCTCAAGAGCTAGAACATGATTTTTATGATATTAAACGCGTTTCGAATTTAAAGTTTTGATAAATCTATAATTAGTGCACAAGATATATATGATTGTTCAAGAGTTTTTTTTTTTCTTTTTTGTCCTTTTGTCCTAATCTTTTGGATTTTGATAGCTTGCCTCCAAAATTTGTTTTGAAACTATCATTCAACTTCCTATTACCAATGAACGTTATATATGGAAAAGCCTGTTGGAATTAAATATAAAACGCAACGGAAGGAACGGGTCATTGACAAACAAAAATATTCTGAAAACTTTATTCATGAGAAATAGCTAGATAATTTTAACTAATAATATAAAGTTTTGAGAATCTTTTAAACCTTTTAAAGACTTGTTAGGGTATCATAGCTTTCATCTTTGATACCACGATCTTCTAAACTAAGCCTTCACACCAATAGAAAGACGAGTGGGCGTCAAACTGTAAGAAAAAATTAACTTTACACTTTTCTAGATCTGTTATGTACTCAACACATGAGATAACAGACTTTTTTTTTTTTAGAAAAAGAACTCTCAATTTTTCTCCTTGGATATTTTGTAAATTGTTATGTAAAAGAAAGATATATTAAGATAATTGTTATCTCCATCCTTTTTATATCTGAGTAGTTAGTTATTTATTTAATTAATTTTAATTAATTTTAAATTTTAAAAACCACCCACTAAACTTTTTGTGGGTGAATCATATGCCCACAATATCAGATATGTGAAGCGGTGTTTAAACGCACCTCCATGATTCACGTTTTAATTTTTTATCTTATTTTTTTGAAACAAATGACAGAATTGTGATTCTTCATAATATATATATATACGCATACACGTTTAAGAAAAAACGAATCATGATTCTCATGATTCTATAATATATATATATAATATATTCCTTAAAAAAATTGAAAATTAGATCATGTTTTCAAAAGAAAGAAGCACATGATTTTCTTATATTATATATATATATAATTAAATCTTATATATACATATATTTAAATTAAAAAATAAATCATATTTATTTAAGAATAGATTTTTGAATTAATTAATAATTTAATTTTGTGTCTATATAGGAAAAGACAAAATATGATCCCACCACACAGATATCCCACACAAAATTAAAATTATATTTAAATAACTTTATTATTCAAATATTATCAATTAATTAATTTAAAACATATTTAATTAATCTCATTAATTAAATAATCAATTAATTAATTTAACTAATGCTTAGTTAAATGTGACAACATTTATCACATTATATTATGTGTCATAAAGAATATTTTTCTATATCACATTAATATCTCAAGTGTGAAATAATTGATTCAGAATTCAATAATTCCATATTAAATATGTATAATTTATTCTATGCATTAAATCTAATACTGTGTTATCGAGGTGGCATTAGGGACCTATGGACCTATAACCCAAGCTCCAATAAATCTTGACAATTAATTAAACACTTTAAATAATGTGCCCAATTTATTAGTTTTACTATTACTTCACTAAAAACCTGAAACTAAACTCTTGAGATTATAGTAAAATTACTCAAAGAAAATTAACGAGTAGTTCATTGATATAATCATTACATATAAGTCAGTCCTTCATAAATAGTTTATAATAAGAGCTAACCTTAATTTCCTTTTGTCTCTCTTATTACATCTTTATTCTTGAGTTTCAATAATTTTTCAATAAATAGTTAATTCACAATCTTATTATGAACAAGCGCTCTATTGTTCAAACTTTGAATCATCACTCAAGAGAGTTATTTTTCTAACTTCCATAAGGAAAGAATGGATTATGTATCTGTATAATATTATTCCCAGCTATTTATTCCATTATGTTTCCAAGATGCTAAGTTGTGATATGTGTTGAGACAAATCTAATTATGTAAGTCATAAAACATAATGTCATAAATAGGAGTATAATAAATACTCAAGATTATGACTGTCAAATATATGATCATCATAGTGATAAATTTGAATACTCTATTTGTAACAGATAATTATTACGTATTCATAATTTATCTGGTCCAGTCCTATAAAATCTCATTATATAAAGAACCTCCAATCTAATGTCTTGGCATTAATAGGCTCAATAAGACTATTTCACTCTAAATGAGATTGGGCTGTACTTGTAATATTTAATTAAAGATCCTAAACTTTAATAATTATTATCTATAAGTTTCCTTACTAAGCATGTAACACTTATATACTAAATTTGTAGTCACATAAATAATCATGAAATTTTCTTGATGTTTATAAAAATATTCATAATACATATAAGTAACCAAATTAATTATAAATGTCACTTTATTTATTTATTAATAATATGTATAACATTGTAGCTTATAGGGTACCAACCCCAACAATCTCCCACTTGTCCTAAAGCAGGCAAGACATGTCTCTAAGACCTAAGCCTTCTAAGTGTCCCTCGGAGCTCTTTGTAGGTAACGTCTTGGTGAATGGGTCGGCAAGGTTGTTTTTTGACGCTATCTTCCAACTTTCACATCGCCTCAATGCACTATTTCTCTGATCAAATGATATTTTCGCTCTATATGCTTTCCCCTTTTGTGGTTTCTAGATTCTCTTGAATTTGCCACTACACCACTGTTATCACAATACAGTCGGAGTGGTTTATCCATATCTGGAACAACTTTCATATCATTTAAGAGCTTACAGAGCCAAATAGCTTCTTTAGCTGCTTCACAAGTAGCTACATATTTAGCTTCCATAGTCAAATCAGCAATACAAGATTGTTTAATGCTCCTCCAAACTATGGTTCCACCACCAAAAGTAAACACTCATCCAGACGTAGATTTACGTGTGTCTTTGTCTAATTAAAAATGAGAATGAGTGTATCCATTGGGAATCAAATTCTCACCAAAACATACTAGCATATAGTTCCTTATTCTCCTGAGATACTTAAGAATATGCTTAACTACCACCCAATGATCTAATCCAAGGTTGGATTGATACCGACTAACTATACCCACCGTATAGCAAATTCAGGCCTTGTACATAACATGGCATGCATCGACTGTTAGACATGTATGGCCTAAGGAGCAAAAATATAATATGTTTTTGGAGATATTTTTATCAATAAAGAATTTATTCATTGTTTATATACCAAATCTTATCATCTTTACGTTCATATTTGTTGAATGTATGTTAAGTAAATAATAGTCTGAGACTATTTGTCTAAACCTTAAGAATTGAGCATATGATGGACAGATTATGCGGAAGACATGATTCTTAAGGTGATGGTCTAAATCATAAGATCCGCAATCGGGGGAATAAAGTTGGGAGCTTTATTTATGTAAAGATTTTTGTGCTGTCTATATCCCAATTGGGAGATGGTCTGTGTTGGCCATTGGAGGTGGACTCCGTGAATAGAAACATTAGCACGTTGTCATAAGTGACGATGTGTTGGATTGGGACATAAAGTGAATTAATTTGGATTAATAATTCTGTCTCGGCAAATCGATTCACTTTAGACAATCATTTATATTGTATCTTAATCCTGAGATGAATAGTGGGCCCATTGTCTTGACTTGTGTCTTTTGATGTACCAAAGGGTGACACCCACATCTTAATAGTGGTATGCATGCTGGAAAGTTGGAGGCATGACTCTTGATAGAGTAGACTTGTTATTCATAGAAATAGAATTCATAACTCCTCTTCAGGAGTACTGATATCCTCTTATATGCGTTATCCTGTAATTGGAAAACTAGAGCGCTTACCAATTGTATACATAGGTGTAACTGAATGGTATACTGTCTTTGGATGGTAAGTTTTTTGATGGTGAGATAATGAAACATAAGATAAAAATAATCGAAAAGGTAAGACAGAACTTGTCCTTAAGCCGATTATGGATAATCATATGGGGATACGATACACTATGATATCTCATGGAGACTTAGCTATACGGGCTTCGTAATTCTATGTAGTTCGAGAGTGCAGCTTCAAGCTTTTAGTGGAGTAGCGTTGGAGTTGATAATTATGAAATATATATCTAGGATATTTGGTTTTGTAATTATCGAGAGCTTGAACTATATAGGTCCATTTGGTCCCCTTTGCTAGCTCACAACATCCTGTAACGATAGGCGTGCTTTTTCGATAATTGGTGACTTATGTCGGATTTATTAGATTGGTTAAAATTTAGAAGAATCAAATAATTCATGTCTGTTTATTGGTTGAATTAATTTTGTGATAAAATTAATTCAAGATAAACTTGTTGAATTATTGGGATCAGATAATTCTTGTTTGTTTATCGGTTGATTTAATTTTGGATAAATTAGATCAAGATAAACTTGTAGAATTATTGGAAATTCATTTATTTTCTAAGATATTATCTAGATAAAGTTGTTTTAATCAGATAACTTTTCTATTGGGTTATTTGAATTAAAATTGAGACTTTATCCTCTAGAATCTCGGGTGAAAAATAAAAGATTCGCTGGGATTTTAATCGACAGTTCGGCCTGCTGATTATGTTGTTCGGCTTACTGATGAGCGAATGATAAGATCACATATTTTTATGCAAATCTTATCAGATATTGATCCAAATTTGATTCTAATTCGAATTTTAAGACCTAATCTGATAAGGACTGATCCTGGACCCAACCTCTATAAATACGGAGTAAGTCTTAAGAGTTACTCTGATCAATTAAGAGATTAAGAGTGATACTCTGCTGGTGAGAATCTGTAAACTCCCTGAGAGTTTTTGTTCATAAATCACAAACACTAGCTTTGGGTTCTCTCAATTGGTTGGAAGGAGAGTCACCTGGTGGAAGTCCTGTATGTGTGAGCCCACACTCACTTCGGTCATGGATAGAGAATAACAAAGAAGACCAGTTGGTTGAGGCTCTTCTAGAACGTTACTTCTCTTCACGGATTGCGAAAGCTTTTCAGCACACAAAGGTTAGTAAGATCTGTTTAATTTATACATATAGCATGTCAAACTTGTGTTTTAGAAAATACTCTAACGTAAAATTTTTAAAATTTCACTACGTACTATTTTTTCAACAATTGGTATCAGAGCCATGGTTTTTACATAAATTTACGAGTTTATGATCATGTTATATGTATAAATTTTGTGATCTTAATCTCTTCTATGCTTGAATTTAATTTTATAGAGAGTTGGCACTCTAAGTTTCTATATATTATATATGTTGTCATGGATTATGTGGTGAATGTTTATTAATTAATTATGGTTGATTAAATATTATTTAATTATTTATTAATTAATTAATTTATACTAATTATGGTTCCTTAGAGGTTAGAATGTGTATCTAGGTTTTTCATGTAATTAGATGGCGAACTATCATCTCCGTCTAGGAATTATTATTTAAATTGGTGAGAATTTTCTAATTAAATAATTATTCAGAGAAGACAGATCTAGAAGGCGAATCTAGAAGAATGATGATGGACTCCTAGGTATTTTCTGAGTCTCTAATTTTATGTTTTTTAATTGTTGAAAATAAAATTGATGAATTGCATTAAAAATTGTATTTTCTAGAATGAGAGATTTCTGCTTGGTCGACATGCCGGACCCTACAGTTCGGCAGGCCGATGGTCGTAGATCGACAGGCCAGACATGTGGTTCGGTAGGCCATCAGTAGAGCAGAAATCAGTAGCTCTGCCAACAGGCTAAACTTTTATGAGTCGATAGGCCGATCTTCTTGATCGGTAGGCCGATGGAGCATGACCGACAGACCGATCACCTAGATCGGCCTGCCGACCAAAAGCTGTAAATTTTTCTAGAAAAGGTGCAGTTTTAATTTTGTTTTTGGGACAATTCTGAGAAACATTAAATTTGGATATGACTGAAAATATGAAGTATTCGATTCATAAAGGATTGAAGACTTAAAGATGGGCATTACATGAAGAAGGATACAGCTTGAAGATTCAAGGATGAAGAATCGATAATATGTCTCGATTATTCTCTTGTAATCTTAGTTTTCTATTCTCTAGGATGGAGCCATAATATTACAGTCCTTATTATTTTGCTTGTAGCTTTGCATGATTGCTTTGCTTGTCTGTATTATAATATGATTTGCCATATATATTGATAACATGTCATATAGAATAAGGAGTGCCGCTCATATTAAAATTGTTCATGCATGATCTTAAAATAAAACCTTGATTTCAAAAGATTGAGTGGGAGAAGGTTTTCAAAGAGAGGACCTAAGGCCTCCATCGTTGGTCCATAGGCAAAACATGGTGGTCCTGACCCCTAGGAAGGGATTTATATCATGTACCAGATTGGATCCCTAAAAGGAAAAGGTATTTTAGCATGATTTATGGTTATACACCCCTAGGTGGTGATTATAAATCATGGATAAAATATTAAAATGATGGTTAAACACTCATGTTAATTTCATTATTAACCTCCCCAAGGAGCTTTGTTAATAAAATTAATGGCCAAAGAAACGATTATTAGTATATGCTAGATCATACGGGTCCTATATGACATGTATTAATCAGGAAAGGATCCGTGTTCCTAATTGAATTTGGCATGACTCCCCTAGGAGCTTGTTGAATTATGAGTTGGGAATTATCATTGTAAGGTTGTGATATTTTCAAGGTTTTGACACATAAACACATTTGTATATTTTTTACATGATTGTGTTATCTTACTAAATTGTTATCATATGTTTGCTTATATTTGGTATATGATTCTTTATAGTAGATTAAAAATGTCTAAAAATGCTTTATCACCGATACTTGACAAAAACCTATTAATCAGAGAGAATTATAATGATTGAAAATGAAACCTGGATATCGTCCTCTCCTTTGAGAAACTAAAATATATACTGACAATACCTTATCCTCCTGAGCCTACGGGAGACTCATCTAATGAGCAATTCCAAGCGTATGATTGTTGGAAAGATGTTAATGATCAGGCCCGCTGCTATGTTATGGCTAGCATGAATAACGTACTGCAGGCTTAACATCAGGATTATGAGACTACGAAGCAGATCTTTGATAATCTTGAGGATATGTTCGGAGGCCAGGCCATAACAAAGCGGCAAAGGGCGCTTCGAAAACTCTTAAATTGTAAATAGAGGCCGGGGACATCTGTAAAGGAGCACATGATGTTGGTCATGGGTTACCTCGCTGAGGCTCAAACCAATGGAGCCGACATCGATGCTAAAACTTAGATGACTATGGTCTTTGAGACTCTATCTAAGGAATTTATTCCAGTTAGAGCTACATTTAATTTAAGCAATAGGAGGGATATGACCTTGACGGAATTAACGAAACAGTTACAGGAGTTCGAACTGCTGATCAGGGATTCTCCTGCGGGTGGAGAGGCCAACTTGGTAGCTGCTTCTAGTTCCAATCTCAACGCTGGGAATGGAAAGAAGCAACGGGCCAAGAACGGGAAGTCTTCTATTCTTGCTAGCACCAAGAGCTAGAAGAAGAAGAAGAAGAACCCAAAGAAGCTTAAATGCTTCTTCTATGGGAAGGTCGGGCACATAAAGAAGCATTGCAAGGACTTCCTTTCAAAAGGAGGTAGGTGTGATCTTCTATATTTAGAAACTTGTTTGGTTGAGGAATCTAGTGACATCTGGGTCATAGATTCTGGTGCAACTAATCATGTTTGTGTTTCTCTACAGGGCTCAAAGAAACGAGAAGTCTGCTACGTGAAGACTTAACGCTTCGGATGGGCGATGGATCCTTTGTCTCAGTGGAAGCAGTGGGAGATGTCCATCTTTACTTTGATAATTATAGGAATTTAATTTTGCAAGATTGTTTTTATGTTCCTAAATTTAAAAGGAATTTAATTTCTGTAGCTTGTTTATTTAAAGACTCCTATTTGGTTTCTTTTAATGATAAAGTGGTGATTCGTGAAAACAAATCTTTTATCTATTCTGGATGCATGCAAAATAATCTATATTTTATCAAACCTAAGATGGACTTATTGCTTAATGCTGAGATGAATGATAATAACTCTAAAAGACTTAAAACTTCTCACTCTAATAAGACTTATCTTTGGCATTTGCGCCTTGGTAATATTAACCTGAATAGGATTCAAAGGTTGGTAAGGGATGGACCTTTAAGTCATTTAAAGGTGGAATCTATACCTCAATGTGAATCTTGTTTAGAGGGTAAAATGACCAAAAGACTATTTAGGTTTAAGGGCAATAGGGCCGAAGGGGTTCTAGAACTTGTGCATAGTGATGTTTGCGGACCGATAAACATCCGGGCACAAGGAGGGTATGAGTACTTAGTCACTTTTATTGATGATTACTCAAGATATGAGTATGTGTACCTGATGCACCACTTTTGACAAGTTCAGGGAGTTTTAGGCTGAAGTGGAAAAGTAATAGGGTAGACCCATAAAGACACTTTGATCCGATCCAGGTGGAGAATACCTTTTTGATAAGTTCTTAGGACACTTATTAGAGAATCGAATTTGACTACGCCGGGCACTTCATAGCAGAATGGTGTAGCGGAGAGAAGAAATAGGACTTTATTGGACATGATTTGGTCCATGATGAGTTATTCATCATTGCCTTTATCCTTTTAGGGATATGCACTATAAACTACATGTTATCTTCTGAACAATGTGCCTTCAAAATCGGTCCCCAAAACTCCTCACGAGTTGTGGATGGGTAGGAAGACATCCTTAAACCATATTCGCATATGGGGATGTCTGGCTCATGTCCTGTTTAAGGATCCGAATAAGTTGGAAGCACGTTTAGAAGTTTGCGTGTGTGTAGGATATCCAAAACGGACTAAAGGGGGTTATTTCTATCACCCAAAGGAAAATAAAGTCGTGGTTTCAACTAGTTCAACTTTCCTTGAGGAGAGTTACATGGACGACTTTAAGCCTCGAAGCAAAGTGGTGCTTGAGGAGTTAAGGAGTGATCCAATAACTCTGGAGCTTTCAAATGAAACCGTTTCGATTAGTGTAGAAAAACTAAACAAACCTGAACAACAACTTGAGGGGCTTCGGCGTAGTGGGAGGATCGGGCGTCAACCTGAGAGGTATATGTTCAATGGGGAGGTCTTCTTGACTGAACCAGATGAACATGACAGGGACCTTATACTTACATAGAAGCTATGGATGATGTTGATTCAAAACTCTGGACAGAGGCCATGAACATTGAGATGAAGTCTATAGAGACTAATCAGGTCTGGGAGCTTGTGGATCTTTCCAAAGGGGTAAAACCCATAAGGTGTAAGTGGATCTACAGGAGGAAAAGAGGATTTGATGGAAAGGTCGAAACCTTTAAGGCTAGACTGGTAGCTAAATGTTATACGCAAAAGGAAGGAATCGATTATGAGGAAACCTTTTCGCCTGTAGCCATACTTAAGTCCATCTGGATCCTCTTGTCCATAGTTGCTGCTCTCGACTACGAGATTTGACAGATGGATGTCAAGACGGCTTTTCTAAATGACTATCTTGATGAGTTCATTTATATGAAACAACCAGACGAGTTCAAGGTCCTGGGTCAAGAGGGTAAGGTTTGTAAGCTGCTAAAGTCAATTTATGGACTTAAGCAGGCTTATCATTCTTTGAACATAAGATTTGATCAGGTGATCAAGACTTACAAGTTCTCAAAAAATGTGGACGAGCCATGTGTTTACAAACACATCAAGGATAGGAAGGTGGTTTTTCTACTGCTCTATCTAGATGACATTCTGCTAATTGGCAATGACATTAGGGCATTGTCATTGATCAAATTATGGTTGACCAAGCAATTTGACATGAAGGACTTGGGTGAGGCTAATTTTGTTCTCAGTATCTAGATCTTTTAGGATATGAAGAAAAAAATAATAGCTTTGTGCCAGGCCGGCTACATAGATAAAATTCTCAAGGGTTTGCATTGTACGATTCCAAGAAAGGCGGGCAACCATCTAGCTCTGGAATTACTCTTTCTAAGAAAGACTCTCCAAAGTCTTATGAAGAAAGAGAATACATGAAGAAGGTGCCTTATGCTTCGACAGTGGGTAGTCTCATGTATGCCATGCTTTGTACACGACCGGATATTAGTTATGCGGTCGGGATTGTAAGTCAATTTCAGGCGGATCCAGGAACAAGCCATTGGGTTGCGGTAAAGCATATTTTCAACTACCTGAGAAGGACTCGAGGGTATATGCTTGTATATTCGGGTGAGGACTTGACTCCTCTAGGATATACTGATTCAGATTTTCAATCCTGTCTAGCTTCTAGGAAATCGACTTCGGGTTTTGTGTTTACTCTAGGCGGTGGTGCCATCAGTTGGAGAAGTGTGAAGCAAGATTGTACTTCAGATTTAACAATGGAAGCTGAGTATGTGGCAGCTAGTGATGCTTCGAAAGAAGCAGTGTGGCTCTACAGGTTCCTTGGGGATCTTGAGGTAGTTCCTGGTATGGATAAGGCAGTATCACTGTACTATGATCATAGTGCGGCGGTAGCTAATGCTAAGGAACCAAGATTTCACAAGAAGAGTGAGCATATTGATTGGAAGTATCATGTAATAAAGGACTTCGTTGACGGCGGGCATGTCATAGTGTACAAGATCGCGTTAGAGGACAATTTAGCTGATCTATTTACGAAGACACTTACTGGGAGAGTTTTCGAGAGGCATGTGGAAGCTATAGGGATGTAAGATTTGTCGTATTTACTCACTTAGTGCAAGTGGGAGATTGTTAGACATGTATGCCCTAAGGAGTAAAAATGTAATATGTTTTTGGGGACATTTTTATTAATAAAGAATTTATTCATTGTTTATATACCAAATCTTATCCTCTTTACGTTCATATTTGTTGAATGTATGTTAAGCAAACAATAGTCTGAGACTGTCTGTCTAAACCTTAAGAATTGGGCCTATGATGGATGGATTATGCAGAAGACACGATTCTTAAGGTGACGGTCTAAATTATAAGATTTGCAATCGAGGGAATAAAGTTGGACACTTTATTCATGTAAAGATTGTTATGTTGTCTATATCCCAATTGGGAGATGGTTTGTCTTGGCCATCGGAGGTGGACTTCGGGAATATAAACATTGGCACGTTGTCATAAGTGACGATGTGTTGGATCGGGACATAAAGTGATTGATTTGGATTAATAATTCTATCTTCGAAAATCGATTCACTTTAGACAATTATTTGTATTGTATCTTAATCCTGAGATGAATAGTAGGCCCATTGTCTTGACTTGTGTCTTTTGATGTACCAAAGGGTGACACCCATATCTAAATAGTGGTATGCATGCTGGTACATTGGAGGCATGACTCTTGATAGCATAGACTTCTTATTTATAGATATGGAATCCATAGCTCCTCTTCAGGAGTAGTGATATCCTCTTATATGCATTATCCTGTAATTGAAGAATTAGAGCGCTCAACCATTTGGATACATAGGTGTAACCGAATGGTATACTGTCTTTAAATGGTAAGTTTTTCGATGGTGAGATAATGGAACGTAAGATAAAAATAATCGGGAAGGTAAGACAGAACTTGTCCTTAGGCCGATTATGGATAATCATATGGGGATACGATACACTATGATATGTCATAGAGACTTAGCTATACGAGCTTTGTAATTCTATGTAGTTCGAGGGTGCAGCTCCAAGCTTTTAGTGGAGTAGCGTTGGAGTTGATAATTATGAAATGTATATCTGGGATATTAGGTTTCATAATTATCGGGAACTTGAACTATATAGGTCCATTTGGTCCCCTTTTCTGGCTCACAACATCCTGTAACGATACGGCGTGTTTTTTCAATAATTGGTGACTTATGTCGGATTTATTAGATTGGTTAAAATTTGAAAGAATCAAATAATTCATGTCTGTTTAGCGGTTGAATTAATTTTGTGATAAAATTAATTCAAGATAAACTTGTTGAACTATTAGGATCGGATAATTCTTGTCTGTTTATCGGTTGATTTAATTTTAGATAAATTAGATCAAGATAAACTTGTAGAATTATTGAAAATTCTTTTATTTTCTTAGAGATTATCTAGATAAAGTTGTTTTAATCAGATAACTTTTCTATTGGGTTATTTGAATTAAAACTGAGACTTTATCCTGCAGAATCTCGGGGTGAAAAATAAAAGATTTGCTAGGATTTTAATCGGTAGTTTGGCCTATCGATGGGCAAGTTCGGCCTGTTGATTATGCTGTTTGGCCTGTTGATGAGCAAAGGATAAGATCCGTGTTTTTACGCGGATCTTATAAGATATTGATCCGAATTTGATTCTGATTCAAATTTTGAGACCTAATTTGACAAGGACTGACCATAGACCTAACCTCTATAAATAGGGAGTAAGTCTTAAGAGTTACTCTGATCAATTAAGAGATTAAGAGTGATACTCTGCTGGTGAGAATCTGTAAACTCTCTGAGAGCTTTTGGTCACAAATCACGAGCAATAGCTTTGGGTTCTCTCGATTGGTTGGAAGGAGAGTCACTTGGTGGCAGAGTTGTGCGTGTGAGCCCACACTCACTCCAGTCGTGGATAGAGAATAGCAAAGAAGACCACTTGGTTGAGGCTCTTCTTGAATGTTACTTCTCTTCACGGATTGTGGAAGCTTTTTAGCACACAAAGGTTAGGAAGATCTGTTTAATTTATACACATAGCTTGTCAAACTTGTGCTTTTGGAAAATACTCTGATGTAAAATTTTTTAAAATTCTGCTGTGTACTATTTTTCCAACACAGACTTCCCATCGCAAATGCATAGGGTACCCATCTCATGTTTTCTTCCTCTTGAGTTGTCTAAGGACACTGCTCTTTTGAAAGATAAACTCCATGACATGTAGGTAAATTACCTTTCTTGGAGTTTTGCATTGAAAATTTAATAAGCACCTTATCGATATATGATGCCTGAGACAGCGCCAACTATTTGTTCTTGCAATCTCTTATGAGTTAGATTCCAAGAACATAACTTACCTCCCCCAAATCTTTTATTTGGAATCGGTTGGCAAGCCATTTTTTTACATTAGATAATATCCCTAAATCATTCCCAATGACTAGGATATCATCTACATAAAAAACTAAGAAGACCATCTTCTTATCTTTGATGTACTTGTATACACAAGGTTTATCAACATTTTGATCAAAACCATAAGATTTGGTTGCCTTATCAAATCTTAAGTTCTGAGATCTTGAAGCTTGCTTAAATCCATAGATGGATCTTTGCAACTTGCAAACTTTTTGCTCTTGACCTTTGACTACAAACCCTTCTGGTTGCACCATATAGATGCTTTGCTCAAGATAGCTGTTCAAAAAGGCAGTCTTGACATCCATTTGCCATATCTTATAATCAAAACATGCAGCAATGACCAAATAGATTTAAACATAGCTACGGGTGAGAAATTTTCTTCATAATTAACTTCCTCCTTTTGGGTATAATCCTTTGCCACAAGCCTAGCTTTGAAAGTCTCAACTTTCCTATCCATTGCTCTTTTCTTCTTATAGGTTCATTTACACCCTATGGGTTTTATCCCTTTAGGTAGGTCTACAAGTTCCCAAATTGAATTGGAGTACATGGACTCCATTTCATGGTTCATAGCCTCCAACCATTTCTCCTTCTCATAATCTTCCATTGCATGACGATATGTCAATGGCTCATCCTCACCATTATCAGAGATAGCAACATGTACTTCTCCAATATCCTTGTCGCGAGGAGGTGGTCTCACAACTCTCCCACTATGTTAAGGTGGTATGACATCTTGATATGGAGATGTGGTCTTCTCATTTTGTCCTTCGACAACGGTTGTCGATTACAGTCTAATCTGATCAGAAAGTAACTCTTCAAGGACAACTTTGCTATGAGGTTTATAGTTTGTCATATAATCATTCTCGAGAAAAGTGGCATTTGTCAACACAAATACCTTCTTTTCTTGTGGACTATAAAACAATCCTCCCCTCGTCCCTTTTGGGTATCCTACAAAGAAGCATACTTTAGAATGTGGTTCCAACTTCTTGGTCTTTTCTTTCAGCACATGTGCTGGGCACCCCCATATAAGGATATGTTGCATACTAGGTTTGCGACCATTCTATAACTCTAAGGGTGTTTTTGGAATAGACTTAGATGGAACCATGTTTAGAAAAGATATTATAGTTTGTAGTGCATATCCCCAGAATGAAGTGGGTAATGATGAGTAGCTGAGCATGGATATATCAAGGTTAACATGACCTAATGTAAGATGCCATAGGTATGTTTCATCATCAGAAGAAACCTTTTGCTTCTTGGGTTTTGATTGTTTAACTTTGAACATTTTGGTATTGAGCAATGATTTTTCACTGGGCCTCAAAGTGTAAAGCCCGTTTTCCAGATGTACAAAACAAATTTCAAAACTATTTCTAGAAATATTAGCATAATTACCATTAAAAGAAACATTAAACATTTTTTCAAACAACTTAGAAACAGAAATCAAATTTCTACAAAAACTAGGAATATGATAAACATAGTCCAATATTAAAAACCTATTTTCAAAATAAAGTCTAATTACTCTCATTGCTCTTGCCGAAACAACCGCTTCCGTTCCCACGTTCATCGTTTGTTCCCCATCTACAATATCCCTTGAAGAACTAAGCATTTGCAAAGAAGAACAAACACGGTTAGTTGCCCTAAATCAACTATCCAAGGTGAAGTATCATCTTCAACTAAATAAGCTTCTAAAACATGTAAATCTAATTTACCGTTATTCTTCTTTTCTTTGAGCTCCTAAAGATACTTCTTACAGTTTCTCTTCTAGTACCCAACTACACCACAGTGGAAACATTTCCCTTTGGGCTTCTTTTGCTTTGAACTCTTTTTGTTGTTGTTGCTTTTATTCCTCTTAGGTTATTCTCCATTCTTAGACTTACCATTTCCTTTAGTTCTCTTCTTCCTTTTCTTATTTTTTTGAGCAGAAGAAGGAGGTTGAACTTCTGCAACATTTGCCTCACCTTCTTTAGTCTTTTCTTTTGAGATAGACTCAAAGGTTTGCAGCTCATTAAGCAACTCAGTCATGTTATACTTTATCTTGTTCATGAAAAGTTGCTCTTAAACTGAAGGAATGCAGGGGAAAGGGTGTTTCCAAAATCATCCTCACCTATGTGGCTTCATCTATCACCCCCCGTTTGGCTTAGCCTCATGGAGATAGTTAACCATGCTGAGACCATGTTCTCTGACCAAAACCCCATCCTTCATTTTGGCATTCATTACAGCCTTAACGGCTTTATGGTGTGCCTTTTCTGAAGGTTTTCCAAACATGTCTTATAGAGACTGCATTATCTCATAAGCAGTCTCCATGCTTTCATGCTTCATCCTAAGCGTGTCAGACATACCAGCCAATAGGAAATAATGGGCCTTATTGTTTGCCTTGATCCAATGATTATATGCTTCTCCTATATTATGAGAAGCATTGGCAGCATGTGGTGGAGGACATTCCTCCATCAGGACAAACTTGTCATTTTTGTAGATTAGTATAATATTCATGTTACTCTTCCACTTGACAAAATTATCTCCAGTTAATTTTTCATTTGAGAGAATAGTAACGATTGGATTAGAAATTATTGCTATAATAAATAAATAAATGACATAAATCAAACAGTTACAAAAAAATCATAAATATACATTTTGGAATAATAAACGTGATGCATGATGCATATGAAAAAACACATAAAATATTTTACTAATTCTATGATTATTCAATTTTAATAAATAAAGTGCCTTCATAGGGTAGGTCAGATTATTTATAAATTGAATTGAGACACTCTCAATTAATAAATATATTCAAAATATCTCATATTTTCTATATTTATCAATAACTATTTTTTTTGGTCAAGATACAATTAATAAATTAATTATATCTTTATGAGTGTAACCCACTATTTCCTATTTTAACAACTTAACTCAAAATTACCGCCGTATGGTAGGTCAATTTTGAAATACATTATAAAATCCTATCTCTTAGGAAGCCAATCTTGTTATTGATTTAAATGGATACCTTCTGTAGGGAGGACGAAATCAAAACGTTGCGAGGTGCCACCTAAATCTGTCGGTGTTGTGCTAATAGTGGAGACTGCAAGTTATATTGTCATATTACCTTCTCCCACTACTTATTTTAAAATGATGTGTTTTATCTTATAACATATCCTATGTTTCGTAATTCTAGTAAATAAAAATAATTTTTAATTATTAGGTTATATTTTGTGTTAATAGAATCTCATCCTATTTACACTTAAATAAATCACCAAATTGTCTAAAAATCTAGATAATTATGAATTATCTAAGCTACCCAATATTAAACAATTTAAAATTAGATAACTTCGAATTAATGTGAATTTTGCCAAGTTTTAACTATTAAGACTAAAATCACATTATTTGGTTGATTAATAAAATAAATTAAAAATTTATAAAACCAACCCAATTAACTTAATTGCATTAAATTAATTATGATACTTATTAAATCATTTTATAAACAACTTTATAAAAAAATAAAATAATATGCAAGTGTATGCATGTCATGTTATAATTATCAAACATGTATGCCCTAAGGAGTAAAATGTTGTAATATGTTTTTGGAGATATTTTATCAATAAAGAGTTCATTTATTGTTCATTACCAAAAGTTGTCCTCTTTACATTCATATTCCTTGAATGTATGATAAGCAAACAAAAGCCTGAGACTATCAATTTAAACCTTAAGAATCATGCATATAATGGACAGATTATGAGGAAGACATGATTTTAGAGGTGACAATCTAATTGATAAGATCTGCAATCGAGGGAATAAAGTTAGACACTTTATTTATGCTAAGATTATTATGTTGTCTATATCTTTAATGGGAAATGGCTTGTCTTGGCCATCGGAGTTGGATTCCACGAGTAGACAAATTAGTACATTATCATAGGTGATGATGTATTGGATTAGGACATAAAGTGGAATTGATTTGGATTAATAATTTTGTCTTTACAAATCAATTCATTTTAGACAATCATATGTGTTATATCTTAATCCTAAAATGCGTAATCAGCCTGTTAACTTGACTTATGTCTTTTGATATACCAAAGGATGACATCTTGACTTTATGATGGTACGTATACTGGTATATTAGAGACATGACTCTTGATAGCATAGACATGTTATTCGTAGATATGGAATCCATTGCTCCATTGGTGGGGTCAATGATATTCTTTTATATGCGTTATCCTGTAATCGGAAGACTGGAGTGCTTAACCATTTGGATGCATATGTGTTATTGAATGGTGTACTATCTTTGGATGGTAAGTTTTCCCATGGTGAGATAACGAAACATAAGATAAAAAATAATCAAGAAACTAAGATGGAATTTATTCTTAAGCCGATTATGAATATCTTATGGGAATACAATACATCATGATATGTCATGGACACTTAGGTAATTTGGAGCTTCGTAATTTTATAATGTTTGATAGTGCAACTCTAAGCTTTTAGTGGAGTAGCGTTAGAGTCGATAATTATAAAATATGTATCTGGGATATTGTATTTTATAATTATCAAAGCTTGAACTATATAGGTCCATCAAGTCCTTATTGCTAGCTCATAATAAATCCTGTAACGATATGACATGCTTTTCTAACAAATTGGTGACTTATGTTAAATTATTAGATTGGCAAAAATTTGATAGGATCAGATAATTCATTTCTATTTATAGATTGAATTAATTTTGTAAATTAATTCAAGATAAACTTGTTGAATTATCAGGAATATTTTATTTTCTTTAAGATTATCTAGATATGGTTATTTTAATCAGATAACTTCTTTATTGGGTTATTTAAATTAAAACTGAGGCTTTATCTGAGAATCTTGGGTAGGAGATGGAGTAATTGTGTAATGGATCAGGTAGAGTTGTAGGAGTGATCCATGACCTAGTTTTGAGGTAGAATTGTAATCTCTCGAAATTAATTAAACGTGTTTAGTATGCAAATTTGGTGAATTGGTGTGCCTAATTACAAATTTAGCTTAATTTAATCAATTTGTGACATTTTGTTAATTAAATTACATTTATTATTTAAAAAATAGCCTTTGTTAACTTTTAAAACAATTTTGGCATTATTTTTTTATTTTATCCCCCAAAATTCTGATTTGGTAAAAAGTTGGAACAAACCAATTTTCAAAATGCCCAACTAGTCCTCAAACCCTCTTTCTCGGGCTACATCATATGTGAAGCAGCTTGGAAGATCAAAACTATCCTCATGGACACCACGTGTAGCAACCCTCAGCAGCCTTGAATTTTGGCTTAGTAAAATCGTGTGTTAGACATGGTTTTCATTTGGAAACCATCCTCGATCTTTGAAATTAGAGAGCATAATTTCTCTTGCCTCTCTCTTTTATCATTCACACTTCCTTAATTAAGTTTTGAAGCTTCATCACCCCTTTGCTCTCCCTTTCTTCTTCCTCTTCTTGTTTTTCCCCTTCCTTAGATAACCATACATTGCTTTAAACAACCAGAGACACCTACACTCTCATTATTTCAAGAACACAGAGTCAGGTTCATTAGTTCCAACCAACTTAAGGACAAGAACTTAGCTTTAAAAGCTTCCAAGCGGCTTCAATCCGAGCAAATCAAGGTTAGCTTCCCTTCTAGCAAATTAAAACACATGTTTTAAGGTTTTAAATTTGATTTTTGTAGACAAAATCCATGGTCAATCCACTTACTGTATCTTGGAAGAAAATTTTTTGTTTTACTTCAAACATGTCAAGAAATCTTCCATGCATTTTACATCCGAGCACAAATAGGCATAAAAAACACATAATGCAAGGTAGAATGATAATTAGAAATGTGATTGCATGCTTTATTTTGGGTTAGAATCAAATCAATACCAACTTTTAAATTTTTATTTATACTTTTAGAATTTTTTGAATAAATGTGCGAAAGATGATGAAAATGTATCGCATGGCTATAAAAATTGTGTTTAAATGCTTCATAACATGTTCATGGATTGTTTAGAGATGTTTTACGTGCATTACAATAGAATTAAGATGAGTTTTTCATGGATTGAAACTCAGATGCTTAAACAGAGCATCCTGGCCACGAACTCGCAGTCGACGGCATGTAGCATAGTGAGGTTGACTGCACTACATAAGTTCGATAGGTTGACCTTGTATAGTAGGTGGACCGAACCAAACTGATGCAGCATGCTGAACTCAGATGGTTAGCAGGCCGACCAAGTAGCTTGAAATGACAGATTTGCCCCTAGTTTTTTCATTGTTGAATGATTTAGAAATGTTTTAAAAAGATTATGGTTCTAAGTTCAAAACACTAAAAACATGATTATTTGAAATCTAAAGGCGTACTAAGGTACTATGAAATAGCATACTAGTATAGAGTATTCAAGTTTAGATATTAATGTATCTAGTCTACACCTAACGTTACCTATCGTACCAAGGAGCTAACATATAACGGAACGGGACTACGATGTTGGTGCAATCATGTTGGATTAAGAGGTAGGACTCTAGACCGTCCTCATTCGATAGCCATGATTTTAAAAGAGTTTTTGACCATATTGTGTTTTCCTAAAAATGTTTTTAAGGAATGATTGTCTATGTTTATTTATTGATTTCAATAGATATTGAATAATGAACATGGTCATAATGAATAGAATAATGAATGTAAATGTGATAACCTGGTAATACAAGACCCAAATAATAATATGAGTACTATGATACTAAGTACTGATTAGGTTAAGAACCCCCATTTGAAATGAGTTATTAGTACATGATGCCACTCATAGAGATAGGGTCGTGTAGGGTAGGACTTTGGAGACAGGTCCCGAAACCCAGCTGGGCCATTATGGTAGTGAATTAGATGGCTTGCATAAAATAAAAGGTAAACCTTGTTTTCATATGGCTTTTATATTTACATATTTCATTTTAAATTAATGTTTTTAAAACTTAAGTCCTACTTAGCCTTTCGCTCATAGCTTACTTATTTTAAAATCCCCCTCTAGGTGGTTTGCAGTATACCACCGAATAGGATGCTGCTAGTTTGCACGCATGGACTGTGGAAACCTTATTTAGATTATTTGCTTATTTGATTAAGGCATATAATATTTAGGACATTATTTAATTTTTGTTGGACTGTGGTTCGTATTTTGCTTATGTCGGTACTGTATGAAAACTATGGGGGTCTGCTATGGCCCGATTCGCTCTCAATGAATTTTATTATTTAATTTAATTTAGGGGTTATTTTGTGAAATTATTGCTAATTTTTTAAGGGATGGTAATAGTCTAAAAAGTTTTAAATTTACCACATTTTCATAAATAACCCAAGCATGTTTTCTCAATTACCAAATAATTAATCGACGAGTTTAGTTAAATTTGCTTAATTAGTTTAATTAAATCGCCATGTCATTGCCCGAGTTTGGGTTCGTGAAAAAGATTTACACCCCTTTCTTTCATAGCCTTGATTTGAAGTTATTTGGCCTCAAAAGTGTATTCTTAAATGTTTTAAGAATTTAGTTTTCATTTAAAGATGTTTCCAAAAGTTTTGAATGTTTGATTTTAAGAGAAATATTTGATAAATAAAGGGATCAATATCACAGGACGAGAATTCCTAACGAAGACAATATTTGAAACAGTTTTTAAATACTAATCGGCATGAGATTTCCTGGTTGGTTGACTATTAAATGCATGGTGCCATGGAGTTTAGGTCATGCAGAGGGCGACCTAGGTGGCAGGTCCTAAAATCTCATATGAGCCACTTTGGTAGTGATTCCAAGCTTTGCAAATGAGTAAGTATTCATCTATAATTTTTCAATAAATCATATGAGGCATTTTGGTGAGTTATCATTTTAAAGTTAAATTAATAATCTTGAAGTTGGTTGTATAATTTAAAAATTCTCATTTATTCCATCTTATAATTTCAAGGTTATTTATATTATAATGTTATATTATTGTCCTCAACTTATAATTCTACTGAGCCTTTCACTCGTAATTTTACTTGTTTTATTTTATTCACTCGCTCCCGCAGAAGGATCATAATACGCTGTAGAATAAAGCATTGCTGGATAGCTCATAGAACCTGTGAGTTGAAATATTTGATTTAGTATTTTCCTTCATGGCATGTAATAACTTGATTATTTTCATGTACTTTGGTTTAATTATGCTAGACTATGGTTTGGATGTCTACTCTCATTTTAGTTTGAATTATGTATGCACTTCTATGGGGTTCATTGGGACTCAGATAGTACTTTGTAGAAATTTTAATTCTTGATATTATTTTAGAAATTTCCATTTTTCTTCAAATGTGTTTTTAACTCATTTTATTTTATTTTATTTTATTTTGCCTTATTGTGTCTTATTTTTTTCACTTGGACCTCATCAGTAATTTTAAAAAAAAAGTGGTTGAATTTTATTTAAAATTACTAATGGATTATCACAAAAATTTTGAGAAATAATGTCTCAATTAGCAAAGCTTATAATTAATCAATTTAATCAATTTAATCATTTTAAATAAGCCTCCATGTCACTATCCTGGTTGATATCATAGCCCTAGCTTTTTGAAACTTTGCGAAATGTGCATACATAATAGGACATCGAAGAACCACTAACAATCTAGTTTTCTTTTCATAACTAAGAGAATGGCACCTAGGCCATGTTCTATTGGCACTGACCTCATTCAAAATGAAGTTGTGATAAATTACATGTTTGCTACTTTTTGATCAGATGGCAGCACAAGTGTAGGGGGAAGATCCTACAACTAGTGACTAATAGCAATACTTTTGAGAATTCTATCATGCAGCAATATCAATCTTTGATGGGAATGGAGATCTGCAAGTGGCCGAGTATTGGTTCAATTTTATGGTGAAATACTTGGACACTCTAGGCATACCTGCTGAACTCAGAGTCAAGTTTGTAGTGTACAAGCTTAAAGGCAATAATAATGCATGGTGGAAGTAGGTTAGCCACACATAGAATGGTAGGAATGTTAACTGGGTAAGGTTCAAGATATTGTTTTACAAACGGTACTTTCCTCGGATCCATAAGGACTAGAAGATTATAGCTTTCTACAAGTTAGAACATGGAGAGATGACGATTTAGGAATACTAAGCGAAATTTACCATGGTCGCCAAATTTGTTCCATTCATCATTAGTTGGTTGCTTTAAGGATCCAACTATGGTGATTTGGTGTCGTCAACTATGTTAGTTGAGAGAGACAACAACAACTATTATGAGAATGCGATGAGGACCACTGGTGGGCCACAGCGAAACTCCAGAAGAAACCACATCAACCAATAGCAACAATAGTAGTTAAGCAGTCAAAACAGTTACAGTAGCAATGCTTGTAGCAACGGTCAGACCAACTCTAGCATTTTCTGTTAGACATGTATGCCTTAAGGAGTAAAAATGTATTATATTTTTGGAGACATTTTATCAATAAAGAATTTATTTATTATTTATATACCAAATCTTGTCCTCTTTATGTTCATATTTGTTAAATGTATGATAAGCAAACAAAAGTCTGAGATTGTTGGTCTAAACCTTTTAAGAATCAGGAATATGAAGGACAGATTATGCGAAAGGCATGATTCTAAAGGTGACGGTCTAAATCATAAGATCCACAATCGATGGAATAAAGTTGGTGCTTTATTCATGCAAAGATTGTTATGTTGTCTATATCCCTAAAGGGAGATAGTTTGTCTTGGCCATCGGAGGTGGACTCTGTGAATAGAAACATTGGTGCATTGTCATAGGTGACGATGCATTGGATTGGGATATAAAGTGAATTGATTTGGATTAATAATTCTGTCTTGGCAAATCAATTCACTTTAGACAATCATATGTGTTGTATCTTAATCCTAAGATGAATAGTGGGCTCATTGTCTTGACTTATATCTTTTGATTACCAAAGGGTGAGATCCACATTTTATGTTGGTACGCATGTCGGTATATTGGAGGCATGACTCTTGATAACATAGACTTGTTATTCATAGATACAGAATCTATAGCTCCTCTTTAGGAGTCGTTGATATCCTCTTATATGTGTTATCTTGTAATTGAAAAAATAGAGCACTCAACCATTTGGATACATAGGTGTAAACAAATGGTATACAATCTTTGGATGGTAAATTTTTCAATGGTGAGATAATGAAACATAAGAGAAAAATAATCAGGAAGGTAAGACAGAATTTATCCTTAAGCTGATTATGGATAATCCTATGGGGATACGACACATCATGATATGTCATGGAGACTTATTTGAGACTGTAGCTCTAAGATTTTAGTAGAGTAGCATTAGAGCTAATAATTATGAAATGTATATTTGGGATATTGGGTTTCATAATTATCGGGAGCTTGAACTATATAGGTCTATGTGGTCCCCTTTGCTAGCCCACAAAAATCCTATAACGATATGACATGCTTTTCCAATAAATTAGTGACTTATGTTAAATTATAAAATTGGCTAAAATTTGAGTTAATTGGATTTAATAATTCATGTTAATTTTTTGGTTGAATTAATTTTATAATTAATTTAAGATAAACATTTTGGTTTATTGGTTGAATTAATTTGGTGAATTAACTCAAGATAAATATGTTGAATTATTATGGATAATATCTTATTTGTATGCGTTTATCAGGATATGATTATTTTAATTAGATAACTTTTCTATTGGGCTATTTGAATTAAAATTGAGACTCTATCAAAGCTACCCGAAACTAATAAGATAGGAATTATCCAATAGGTTGAGATAGTATCTATCAGATCAACCTTGGATTCAAATCAAATTCAAATCGGGTATCTGTGACGGTGTAGTAGACCCGGCCTTTGTATCGCAGTGGACCGAGGCTGTCAGACTCTGACTTTGATTACATGGATTCAAATTTGAAACTGATTCAAACTCGAATTTTGAGGCCTTATTTGATAATGATTGACCCCAGGTCCGACCTCTATAAATAGAGAATGAGTTCTCTTTGTTATTTAGATCAGTTGAGACATCTAGAGTGAGTACTCTACTAGTGAGACTCTAAAACTCCCCAGAGGGCTATTGTTCACAAATCACGAACTATAGCTTTAGGTATTTCTTAATTGGTTGGAAGGAGAGCCACTTATGGAAGAGCTATACCAGTGTGCCCACACACACACCAGTTGTGGATAGAGAATATCAAAGAAGGCCAGTTGGTTGAGGTCCTTCTGCAACATCCTTTCTCTTCATTGATTGCGGGAGCTTTTCAGCTAACATGATTAGTAAGATCTAGTTCATTTATGCATAGAGTTTTAAAAAATACTCCAGTATAAAAATTTTTAAAATTCTACTACGTACTATTTTCTAACATTTTACACTATCACCACTACAAACAACCCAGTCATATATAAAGGAAATATTTGCTCAAGAACCTTCAGTAGGTGTCATAATAGGAAGAGGGCGGATTTAGGTAGCCTCCACCTCAATAGTTTCCCTAGCCTCAGTTCCACCAATTCACCCCACAATAGATGCCCTTTTTGATGCAAAACTTCCATCTGCAGAAATTTCAGTAGAACCTTCCATAGTGTCGGCCACAAAGTCTAGGCAGTTTGTAATCCCTACCGTATAGTGGTTTAGGCCAATAAACCTAGGAGCCAACAATTCAAAGAAAGGAAAAAGGAAGGCTTAGGGCCAAGTTCACACCATGATAGTAGGAAGTTTTAGAGCTTAGTCTAGCAATGCTGTCATTGTTCTTATCTCTCAATCCCTAGCTTGTGTTATATTTGATATTGGCACCATATGTTTTCTCATTCTAGTTCTTTTGTAAACACTCTCGGCTTAGAGACAAAAGAATTTAGTGAACCTATGATTATAACTTGCCCTTTGGGTAGGGTTTATATGAACGTTGTTTATAAATCTTATAAGATTACCATTGGGGTTGAGATCCTAAGACTTGATCCGATTGTTATTCCTATAAGCACATATGATGTAATCCTAGGAATGGATTGGTTGTTTGGATACAATGCAGTTGTCAACTATCCCTATAGGAGAGATGTCGATGACTAGTAAGGGGACATTGATCACTGATCAGAGTGGTACTAATCAGATGATGGTTGATCGGTTCTTAAAACCATGTGTTGGTGGACGAAGGAACTTAGCCTGTTACGCTATCCATTCTGCTATAGAGAGTGAGTCTTTTATAGTTTGTGTAAACAATATGATTCCTATAGTCAATGAGTTGGAGGATGTGTTTCCCGACGAATTTCCTAGACTACTATTGAATTCAGAGATAGAGTGTAGCATTAAGTTACTTCCTAGAACAACTCTGATTTCTATTACACCATATCGTATGGTGTCTGCAGAGATGAAAGAATTAAAGAAGCAGTTGGAAGAACTCGTTGATAAAGGGTATATCAAGAACAACATGTCACTATGGGGTGCGCTGGTTTTGTTTTCCAAAAAGCATGATGGGTCTCTTAGACTATGTATCGACTATAAGTAGCTAAATTGGTTCAGGGTGAAGAACAATTATCCGCTACTAAGAATCGATGAATTGTCAATCAGTTAGGAGGACCATGGTATTTCTCTAAGATAAACCTACAATCGGGATATCATCAACTCAAGGTTAAGGAAAAGGACATTCCTAAGGTAGCTTTTAGAACACTATATAGGCACTTTAAGTTTCTGGTGATGAGATTTAGGTGAACATATGTACCTATAGTCTTTATGGACTTAATGAACCAGATCTTTCGATCTTACTTAGATCAATTCTTGATTGTCTTCATCGATAATACACCGGTTTACTGTAAGACATGTAAGGAGCATGAGCAGGACATAAAGATCATTTTATAGGCTCTTCATGTGTTAGACATGCATGCCCTAAATAGTAAAACGTTGTAATATGTTTTTCGAGACATTTTATAAATAAAGAATTTATTTATTATTCATATGCCAAATGTTGTCCTCTTTATGTTCATATTTGTAGAATGTATGTTAAGCAAATAAAAGTCTGAGACTGTCGGTCTAAACCTTTAAGAATCAGGCATATGATAGATAGATTATGCAGAAAACATGATTCAAAAGGTGATGGTCTAAATCATAAGACCCATAATCAAGGGAATAAAGTTGAGCACTTTATTCATGCTAAGATTTTTATGTTGTCTACATCCCTGATGGGAGATAGTTTGTCTTGGACATCGGGGTTAGACTTTGCGAGTAGAAACATTGGTATATTGTCATAGGTGACGATGTATTGGATCGGGACATACAGTGGAATTGATTTGAATTAATAATTTCTTCTGTGCAAATCAATTCATGTTAGATAATCATATATGATGTATCTTAATTTTGAAATGACTAATAGGCATGTTATTTTGACTTATGTCTTTTGATGTACCAAAAGGGTGACATCCTGTCTTTTTGATGGTGCACATGTGGCATATTAGAGACATGACTCTAGATAGCATAGACCTGTTATTCATATATATGGATCCGTAGCTCCATTGGTGGATTCAATGATATTTTCTTATATGCATTATTCTATAATTAGAAAACTAGAGCGCTCAACCATTTGGATGCATAGATGTAAACAAATGGTATACTGTCCTTGGATAGTAAGTTTTCTAATAGTGAGATAACAGAACGTTAGATAAAAATAATCAAGAAGCTAAGATGGAATTTATTCTTAAGTCAATTATGACTATCCTATGGGGATACGACACATTATGATATGTCATGGACACTTAGCTAATTTAGGCTTCATAATTTTATATAGTTCGACAGTGCAGCTTTAAGGTTTTAGTGGAGTAGCGTTAGAGTTGATAATTATAAAATGTGTATCTAGGAAATTATATTTTATAATTACCAAAGCTTAAACTATATAAGGCTATCAAGTCCCTTTTGCTAGCTCATAATAAATCCAGTAATGATATAGTGTGCTTTTTCAATAAATTGGTGACTTATGTTAAATTATTAGATTGGCTAAAATTCGACAGGATCTGATAATTCATGTATGTTTATCGGTTGAATTAATTTATTATAAATTAATTCATGATAAACTTGTTGAATTATCGAGAATATTTATTTTCTTAGAGATTATCTAGATATGACTATTTTAATCAAATAACTTCTCTATTGGGTTATTTGAATCAAAACTGAGGCTCTATCTAAAGAATCTCACGTGGGAAATAAAAGATTATCAGAGATCATATTATTGCAAGTTCGACAGGCCAATCAGTTAGTCTGGCCTGCTGATGGAGTAAGTTCGGTAGGCCGATCTGTTAGCTCAGCCAGCCGATCTAACGATAAATTGATCACGTGTTTTGGCATGATTTTATTAGAAGTTAATCCAAATTCAAATTTTTGAGGCCTTATCTGATAATGACCACCCTTGGGGACGACCTTTATAAATAGAGAGTGACTTTTCTGAGTTATTTTGATTAGTTGAGAAGTTAAGAGTGAGTACTATAGTGTTGGTACTCTAAAATGCCCTGAGTGCTTTTGCTCACAATCACGAATCTTTACTCTTGGTCTTCTCAATTGGTTGGAAGGAGAGTCTGTTAGACATGTATGCCCTAAGAAGTAAAAATGTAATAAGTTTTTAGAGACATTTTTATCAATAAAGAATTTATTCATTGTTTATATATCAAATCTTGTCCTCTTTACGTTCATTGAATGTATGTTAAGCAAACAATAGTCTGAGACTATCGGTCTAAATCTTAAGAATTGAGCATATGATAGACAGATTATGCGAAAGACACGATTCTTAAGGTAACGGTCTAAAACATAAGATCCGCAATCGAGGGAATAAAGTTGGGCGCTTTATTCATGTAAAGATTGTTATGTAGTCTATATCCCTATCGGAAGATGGTTTGTCTTGACCATCGGAGGTGGACTCCATGAATAGAAACATTGACACGTTGTCATAGGTGACGATGTGTTGGATCGGGACATAAAGTGAATTGATTTGGATTAATAATTCTGATAATGGAATGTAAGATAAAAAAATCTGGAAGATAAGACAGAACTTGTCCTTAAGCCGATTATGGATAATCATATGGGGATACGATACACTATGATATGTCATGGAGACTTAGCTATACTGGTTTCGTAATTCTATGTAGTTCGAGAGTGCAGCTCCAAGCTTTTAATGGAGTAGTGTTAGAGTTGATAATTATGAAATGTATATTTGAGATACTGGGTTTCGTAATTATCAGGAGCTTGAACTATATAGGTCCATTTGGTTCCCTTTGCTAGCTCACAACATCCTGTAACGATACGGCGTGCTTTTTTAATAATTGGTGACTTATGTCGGATTTATTAGATTGGTTGAAATTTGAAAGAATCAAATAATTCATGTCTGTTTATCGGTTGAATTAATTTTGTGATAAAATTAATTCAAGATAAACTTGTTGAATTATTGGGATCGGATAATTCTTATCTGTTTATCGGTTGATTTAATTTTGGATAAATTAGATCAAGATAAACTTATAGAATTATTGGGAATTGATTTATTTTCCTAGAGATTATCTAGATAAAGTTTTTTTGATCAAATAACTTCTCTATTGGGTTATTTGAATTAAAACTGAGACTTTATTCTATAGAATCTCGGGTGAAAAATAAAGATTTGCTGAGATTTTTAATCAACAGTTCGGCCTTTTGATCCTCGTGTTCGGCCTGCCAATGGGCGAGTTTGGCTTGTCGATTGTGCTGTTCGGCCTGTTGATGAGCGAAGGATAAGATCACGTGTTTTTACACGGATCTTATCAGATATTGATTCGAACTTGATTCTGTTTTGAGTTTTTTAGACCTAATCTAAAAAGGACTGACCCTAGACCCAACCTCTATAAATAGGGAATATGTCTTAAGAGTTATTTAGGTCAATTGAGAGATTAAGAGTGATGCTCTGCTGGTGAGAATCTGGAAACTCCCTGAGAGCTCTTCTTCATAAATCACGAACACTTACTTTGGATTCTCTCAATTGGTTGGAAGGAGAGTCACCTAGAGGAAGAGCTGTACATGTGAGCCCACACTCACTCCAATCGTGGATAGAGAATAGCAAAGAAGACCAGTTGGTTGAGGCTCTTTTGGAACGTTACTTCTCTTCACGGATTGCGAAAGTTCTTCAGCATACAAAGGTTAATAAGATCTATTAAATTTATGCATATAGCATGTCAAACTGGTGTTTTGGAAAATACTTTGATGCAAATTTTTAAAATTCCTGCTGTGCACTATTTTTCCAACAGAGTCACCAAGAAAGAGATAAACAACGTGTGTTGGAAAAAGAGTGCGCAGTGGAATTTTAAAAAATTTATATATCAGAGTAATTTCCAAAACACAAGTTTGACATGCTATATGCATAAATTAACTAGATCTTACTAACCTTTGTACTGCTGAAGAACCTCCGCAATCTGTGAAGAGAAATAACGTTCCAGAAGAGCCTCAACCAACTGGTCTTCTTTGCTATTCTCTATCCACGACCGGAGTGAGTGTGGGCTCACACGTACACCTCTTCCACTGGTGACTCTCCTTCCAACCAATCGAGAAAACCCAAAGCAAGCGTTCGTGATTTGTGAACAAAAGCTCTCAGGGAGTTTTTAGATTCTAAGTAGCAAAGTATCACTCTTAATCTCTCTACTGATCTGAGTAACTTGTGAGAATCACTCCCTATTTGTAGAGGTTGGTCCTAGGGTCAGTCCTTATCAGATTAAGTCCCAAAACTCGGATCAGAATCAAATTTGGATCAATATCTGATAAGATCTGTGTGAAAACGCGTGATCTTATCCTTCGCTGATCGGCATGCCGAACAGCTAGATCGGCAGGCCGAACTACCGAATAAAAAATCTCTATAAATCTTTTATTTTCCACCCGAGATTCTAAAGGATAAAGTCACAGTTTTAATTCAAATAACCCAATAGAGAAGTTATCTGATCAAAACAACGTCATCTAGATAATCTCGAAGAAAATAAATTAATTCCCAATAATTCTAAAAGTATATCTTGATCTAATTTATCCAAAATTAAATCAACCGACAAACAAACAAGAATTATCCGATCCTAATAATTCAACAAGTTTATCTTGAATTAATTTTATTACAAAATTAATTCAACCGATAAACAGACATGAATTATTTAATTCTTCCAAATTTAACCAATCTGATAAATCCGACATAAGTCACTAATTATTGGAAAAGCATGCCGTATCGTTATAGGATTTTATGAGCTAGCAAAGGGGACCAAATGGACCTATATAGTTCAAGCGTCCGATAATTATGAAACCCAATATCCCAGATATACATTTCATAATTATCAACTCCAACGCTACTCCACTAAAAGCTTAGAGCTGCACTCTCGAACTACATAGAATTATGAAGCCCGTATAGCTAAGTCTCCATGACATATCATAGTGTATCGTATTCCCATATGATAATCCATAATTGGCTTAAGGACAAGCTCTGTCGTACCTTCCCGATTATTTTTATTCTATGTTCTATCATCTCACCATCAGAAAACTTACTATCCAAAGATATTATACCATTCGGTTATACCTATGTATCCAAATGGTTGAGCGCTCCAGTTTTCCAATTACAGGACAACGCATATAAGAGGATATCATTACTCCTAAAGAGGAGCTATGGATTCCAAATCTATGAATAACAAGTCTACGCCATCAAGAGTCATGCCTCCAACGTACCGGCATGCATACCACTATTAAGATGTGGATGTCACCCTTTGGTACATCAAAAGACACAAGTCAAGACAACAGGCCCACTATTCATCTCAGCATTAAGTTACAACATAAATGATTGTATAAAGTGAATCGATTTGCCAAGATAGAATTATTAATCCATATCAATTCACTTTTTGTCCTGATCCAACACATCGTCATCTATGACAACGTGCCAATGTTTCTATTCACGGAGTCCGCCTCCGATGGTCAAGACAAACCATCTCCCAGAAGAGATATAGACAACATAATAATCTTTGCATGAATAAAGTGCCCAAATTTATTCTCTCGATTGTGGATCGTATGATTTAGACCATCACCTTAAGAATCGTGTCTTTTGCATAATCCGTCCATCATATGCCCAATTCTTAAGGTTTAGACCGACAGTCTCAGACTATTGTTTGCTTAACATACATTCAACAAATATGAACGTAAAGAGAACAAGATTTGGTATATAAATAATGAATAAATTCTTTATTGATAAAAATGTCTCCAAAAACTTATTACATTTTTACTCCTTAGGGCATACATGTCTAACAATCTCCCACTTGCACTAAGTGAGTAAATATGACAAATCTCGCATCCCCATAGCTTCCACATGCCTCTCGAAGACTCTCCCAGTAAGTGTCTTCATAAATGGATCAGCTAAATTGTCCTCTGACACGATCTTGCACACTATGATATGCCCGCCCTCAACGAAGTCCTTTGTCACATGATACTTTCGATCAATATGTTTACTCTTCTTGTGAAATCTTGGTTCCCTAGTATTAGCTACCGCCGCACTGTTATCACAGTACAGTGATACCGCCTTATCCATACCAGGAATAACCTCAAGATCCCCAAGGAACTTGCAGAGCCATACTGCTTCTTTCGAAGCATCACTAGCTGCTACATACTCGGCCTCCATCATTGAATCCGAAGTGCAATCTTGCTGAGCACTTCTCAAACTAATGGCACCGTCGCCCAGAGTAAACAGCAAACCTGAAGTTGATTTCCTAGAATCCAAACAGTATTGAAAATCCAAATCACTATATCCTAGAGGAGTTAGGTCCTCACCCGAATATACATGCATATCCCTCGAGTCCTTCATAGATACTTGAAAATATGCTTTACCGCAACCCAATGGTTCAGTCTTGGATCCGCCTGAATTCGACTTACAATCCCAACCGCATAGCTAATATCCGATCGTGTGCAAAGCATGACATACATGAGACTACCCACTGCCAAAGCATAAGGCACTTTCTCCATGCATTATCTTTCTTCATAAGACTTTGGAGAGTCTTTCTTAGAAAGAGTAATTCTAGACCTAGATGGTTGCCCACCTTTCTTGGAATCCTGCATTGCAAACCTCTTGAGAATTTTATCTATGTAGCCAGCCTGAGACAAAGCTATCATTTTGTTCTTCCTATCCCAAAAGATGTAGATACCGAGAACAAAATTAGCCTCACCCAAGTCCTTCATGTCAAACTGCTTGGTCAACCATATTTTGACCGATGACAACGCCCCAACATCATTGCCAATTAGCAGAATGTCATCTATATAGAGCAGCAGAAAAACCACCTTCCCATCCTTAATGTGTTTGTAAACACATGGTTCATCCACATTTTATGAGAACCCATAAGGTTTGATCACCTGATAAAATCTTATGTTCCAAGAACGAGAAGCCTACTTAAGTCCATAAATTGACTTTAGCAGCTTACAAACCTTACCCACTTGACCCATGACCTTGAACCCGTCTGGCTGTTCCATATAAATGGACTTATCAAGATAGCCATTTAGAAAAGTCATCTTGACATCCATCTGTCAAATCTCGTAGTCGAGAGCGGCAGCTATGGACAAGAGAATCCGGATGGACTTAAGCATGGCTACAGGCAAAAAGGTTTCCTCATAATCGAGTCCTTTCTTTTGCGTGTAACCCTTAGCTACCAGTCTAGCCTTAAAGGTTTCGACCTTTCCATCCACTCCTTTTTTCCTCTTGTAGATCCACTTACACCCTATGGGTTTTACCCCTTCGGGAAGATCCACAAGCTCCCAGACCTGATTAGACTTCATCACTGTGTTCATGGCCTCTGTCTAGAGTTTTGAATCAACATCCTCCATAGCTTCTGCGTAAGTATAAGGATCCCTATCATGTTCATCCGGTTCAGCCAAGAAGACCTCCCCATTGAACATATACCTCTCAGATTGACGCCCGATCCTCTCACTACGCCGAAGCCCCTGAGGTTGTTGTTCAGGTTTGTTTGGTTTTTCTACACTGATCGGAACAGTTTCATTCGAAACCTCCGGAGTGATCGGATCACTCCTTAACTCCTCAAGCACCACTTTGCTTCGAGGTTTAAAGTCGTTCATGTAACTATCCTAAAGGAAAGTTGCATTAGTTGAAACCCCAACTTTTATTTTCCTTTGGGTTATAAAAATAACCCCCTTTAGTCCCTTTTGGATATCCTACAAACACGCAAACTTCCGAACGTGCTTCCAACTTATTCGGATCCTTAAACAGGATATGAGTTGGACATCCCCATATGTGAATATGGTTTAAGGATGTCTTCCTACTCATCCACAACTCGTGAGGAGTTTTAGGGACCAATTTTGAAGGCACATTGTTCAAAAGATTACATGCGGTTTGTAGTGCATATCCCCAAAAGGATAAAGGCAATGATGAATAACTCATCATGGACCTAATCATGTCTAACAAAGTCCTATTTCTTCTCTCCGCTAAGTCATTTTGCTGCAGAGTGCCTAGCGTAGTCAAATGGGATAAAATCCCATTCTCTAACAAGTGTTCCAAGAACTAATCAGAAAGGTATTCCCCACCTCGATTTGATCGAAGTGCCTTTATGGGTCTACCCAATTGCTTTTCCACTTCAGCCCTGAAACTCCCTGAACTTGTCAAAAGTTTCGCTTTTGTGGTGCATCAAGTACACATACCCATATCTTGAGTAATCATCAATAAAAGTGACGAAGTACTCATACCCTCCTCAAGCCTAGATGTTCATCGGTCTGCAAACATCACTATGCACAAGTTCTAGAACCCCTTCGGCCCTATTGCCCTTAGACCCAAATGGTCTTTTGGTCATTTTACCCTCCAAACAAGATTTACATTGAGGTATAGATTCCACCTTTAAGTGACTTAAAGGTCCATCCCTTACCAACCTTTGAATCCTATTCAGGTTAATATGACCAAGGCACAAATGCCAAAGGTAAGTCTTATTAGAGTGAGAAGTTTTAAGTTTTTTAGAGTTATTATCATTTATCTCAACATTAAGCAATAAGTCCATCTTAGGTTTGATAAAATATAGATTATTTTGCATCCATCCAGAACAGATAAAAGATTTGTTTTTACGAATCACCACTTTATCATTAAAAGAAACCAAGTAGGAGTCTTTAAATAAACAAGCTACAGAATTTAAATTCCTTTTAGATTTAGGAACATAAAAACAATCTTGCAAAAATAAATTCCTATAATTATCAAAATAAAGATGGACATCTCCCACTGCTTCCGCTGAGACCAAGGATCCATCGCCCATCCGAAGCGTGAAGTCTTTATGCAGCAGACTTCTCGTTTCTTTGAACCCCTACAGAGAAACACAAACATGATTAGTTGCACCAGAATCTATGACCCAAATGTCAAAGGATTCCTCAACCAAACAAGTTTCTAAATATAGAAGATCACACCTACCTCCTTTGGAAAGGAAGTCCTTGCAATGCTTCTTGATATGCCCGACCTTTCCACAGAAGAAGCACTTAAGCTTCTTTGGGTTCTTCTTCTTCTTCTTCTGCTTCTTGCGCTTGGTAGTAGCAGGAATAGAAGACTTCCTGTTCTTGGCCCGTTGCTTTTTTCCATTCCCAATGTTAGGGTTGGAACCAGAAGCAGCTACCATGTTGGCCTCTCCACCCATAGGAGACTCCCTGATCAGCAGTTCAAACTCGTGTAACTGTTTCATCAATTCTGTCAAGGTCATATCCTGTCTATTACTCAAATTAAAAGTAGCTCTAAATGGAATAAATTCCTTAGACAGAGTCTCAAAGACCATAGTCATCTGAGTTTCAGCATCGATGTCGTCTCCATTGGTTTGAGCCTCAGCGAGGTAACCCATGACCAACATCATATGCTCCTTTACAGATGTCCCCTGCCTCTGTCTACAGTTTAAGAGTTTCTGAAGCGCCCCTTGTCGCTTTGTTATGGCCTGGCCTCCAAACATATCCTCAAGATTATCCAAGATCTACTTTGCAGTCTCATAATCTTGTTGTTGAGCCTGCAACACATTATTCATGCTAGCCATAACATAGCAGCGGGCCTAATCATTAGCATCTTTCCAGCGATCGTACGCTTGGAATTGCTCATTAGATGAGTCTCCAGTGGGCTTAGGAGGACAAGGGGGTTGTTAGTATATATTTCAGTTTCTTAAAAGACAGAACGATATCCAGGTTCTGTTTCCAATCGTTATAGTTCTCATCGGTTAACAGGTTTTTGTCAAGTAGTCGATGATAAAACATTTTTAGACATTTTTAATCTACAATAAAGAATCATATACCAAATATAAGCAAACATATCATAATAATTTAGTAAGATAACACAATCATGTAAAATCATACAAATGTGTTTATGTGTCAAAACCTTGAAAATATCACAACCTTACAACGATAATTCCTAACTCATAATTCAACAAGCTCCTAGGGGAGTCATGCCAAATTCAGTCAGGAACACAAATCCCCTCCTGATTAATATATGCCATCCAGGACCCGTATGATCCAGCATATATTAATAATCGTTTCTTTGGCCATTAATTTTATTAATAGAGCTCCTAGCGGAGGTTAATAGTAAAATTAACGTGAGTGTATAACCTGTTAGACATGTATGCTCTAAGGAGTAAAAATGTAATATGTTTTTGGAGACATTTTTATCAATAAAGAATTTATTCATTTATATATACCAAATATTGTCCTCTTTATGTTCATATTCGTTGAATGTATGATAAGCAAATAGTAGTCTGAGACTGTCAGTCTAAACCTTAAGAGTTGGGCATATGATGGGATGATTATGCGGTAGACACGACTCTTAAGGTGATGGTCTAAAATATATGATCCGCAATCGAGAGAATAAAGTTGGGCGCTTTATTCATGTAAAGATTGTTATGTTGTCTCTATCCCTTTTGGGAGATGGTTTGTCTTGGCCATCGGAGTTGGACTCCGTGAATAGAAACATTGGCGCGTTGTCATAGGTGACGATGTGTTGGATCGGGATATAAAGTGAATTGATTTGGACTAATAATTCTGTCTTGGCAAATCGATTCACTTTAGACAATCATTTGTATTGTATCTTAATCCTGAGATGAATAATGGGCCCGTTGTCTCGACTTGTGTCTTTTGATGTACCAATGGGTGACTCCCACATCTCTATAGTGGCATACATGCCGGTACATTGGAGGCATGACTCTTGATAGCGTAGACTTGTTATTCATAGATATGGAATCCATAGCTCCTCTTTAGGAGTAATGATATCCTCTTATATGCGTTGTCCTGTAATTGAAAACTGGAGCGCATCAACCATTTGGATACATAGGTGTAACCGAATGGTATACTATCTTTGGATGGTAAGTTTTCTAATGGTGAGATAATGGAACGTAAGATAAAAATAATCGGGAAGGTAAGACAGAACTTGTCCTTAAGCCGATTATGGATGATCATATGGGGATGCGATACACTATGATATGTCATGGAGACTTAGCTACACGAGCTTCATAATTCTATAAAGTTCGAGAGTGCAGCTCCAAGCTTTTAGTGGAGTAGCGTTGGAGTTGATAATTGTGAAATGTATATCTGGGATATTGGGTTTCATAATTATCATGAGCTTGAACTTTATAGGTCCATTTTGGTCCCCTTTGCTAGCTCACAAAATCCTATAACAACACGGCGTGCTTTTCTAATAATTGGTGACTTATGTCGGATTTATCAGATTGGTTTAAAATTTGTAAGAATCAAATAATTCATGTCTGTTTATTGGTTGAATTAATTTTGTAAGAAAATTAGTTCAAGATGAACTTGTTGAATTATTGCATTCGGATAATTCTTGTCTGTTTATCGGTTGTTTTAATTTTGGACAATTAGAACAAGATAAACTTGTAGAATTATTGTGAATTGATTTATTTTCTTAGAGATTATCTTGATAAAGTTTGTTTTGATCAGATATCTTTTCTATTGGGCTATTTGAATCAAAACTGAGACTTTATCCTTTAGAATCTCGGGTGGAAAATAAAAGATTCGCGGAGATTTTTTCTCGACAGTTCGGCCTGCCGGATGACGTGTTCGGCCTACCAAACTGGCCTGTTCGGCCTGCCTATCAGCGTACATAAGATTACGCGTTTTCACGCTTATCTTATCAGATATTGATCCGAACTTGATTCTGTTTCGATTTTTTGAGACCAAATCTGATATGGACTGACCCTAGGACCAATAGGTATAAAAAGGGAGTGATTCTAATGATTTACTCAGATCAATTTGAGAGATTAAGAGTGATACTCTTCTAGTGAGCATCTGAAAACTCCCTGAGAGCTTTTGTTCACAAATCACGAACACTAGCTTTGGGTTCTCTCTGTTGGTTGGAAGGAGAGTCACCGGTGGAAGAGCTGTACGTGTGAGCCCACACTCACTCCGGTTGTGGATAGAGAATAGCAAAGAAGACCAGTTGGTTGAGACTCTTCTGGAACGTTACTTCTCTACACAGCTCACGGAGGTTCTTCGGCACACTGAGGTTAGTAAGATCTGTTTAATTTATACATATAACATGTCAAACTTGTGTTTTGGAAAATACTCTGATGAAAATTTTTAAAATTCCGCTGCGCACTTTGTTTCCAACAATTGGTATCAGAGCCGAGGTTTTACATAAATTTGCAAGTTTGGATCATGTTATATGCATAAATTTTGTGATCTTAATCTCTCCAATGCTTGAATTAAATTTTATAGAGAGATGGCACTCTAGGTTTCTATATAATATATATGTTGTCATGGATTATGTGGTGAATGTTTATTAATTAATTATGGTTGATTAAATTGTTGTTTAATTATTTATTAATTAATTAATACCGGTTATGGTTCCTTAGAGGTTAGAATGTGTATCTAGGGTTTTCATGTAATTAGATGGCAGGACTATCATCTCCGTCTAGGAATTGTTATTTAATTTTTAATTTGTAAGAATTTTGTAATTAAATAATTATTCGGAGAAGACAGAACGAGAAGTCGAATCTTAAAGATTGATGATGGCGTCTCCAGGTATTTCCTGAGTCTCTAATTTTATGTTTTTGAATTGTTGAAAATAAAACTGATGAATTGCATTAAAATTGTATTTTCTAGATTAAGGTTTCTTCTGCTCGGTCGGCATGCCAGACCTCACAGTTCGGCAGGCCGAAGGTCACAAATCGGCAGGCCGGACATACGGTCTGGCAAGCCGATAGTGGGGCAAAAATTTTGGTGCTCTGCCGGCAGGCCGAACCACCATGATCGGTAGGCCAATCACCTAGATCGGCCTACCGACCGAGAGCTACCAAATGTCCAGAAAATGTGCAATTTTTCGGTGCAGTTTTAATTTTATTTTTGGGACAATTCTGAGAAACATTAAATTTGGATTTGACCGGAAGCTTACACTGAGGAAAAAAGGACCGTTCAAGATCACTCACCGAGTCAGTGTAATTGCTTATCGACTCAACCTTCTGCTCAAGCTACCTTATGTCTACAACGTATTCTATGTGTCGATGCTTCATAAGTGCTAGCTTAACCCCAGCACTATCATTTCATATTATGGCAATTGGTTCTGATTGTCAATAAAAAATGACCAGCTTGGGGCGCCGTGACATGGCATTGGTTAAGGTATTATGGCAACACCATGGTATCGATGAGGCAATGTGGAATTTAGAATTGACTATGCATGAGGTGTATCTACATTTATTCTATTTTTAAGGTAAGCTTTAATTTTGAGCACAAAATTCACTAAGGAGAGGAGAGCTATTACGTCTCAAAATTTAATAAATAAAATGTGTGTAAAATAGTAATTAATGTGCCAATTAAAAAATTAATTTTTAACTAATCACATTTAAAATTTGTTTTATTTCCCTTATTTTTATCTATTTCAAGCTATTCAAAGTTTTATTTTTAAAATCTATTTTTTGGTCACTTAGTTTGTTGTTTCATTATTATTATTTCACCATTTTATGATAATTATAGCATTTTTCTAATGTTTTGATTGATAATTTTCGAAAACATCAAACTTTGTCTAAATAGCAAATCATCTCTCTAGATATTTATATCAATTTTCACATGAAAATTGAACATGTCAGACAAACAACTCATGAAAAAACAAAGGGCAGCTATGGTTTTTGCCTTGAAACAACTCGTCTAACTTAGATTAAAAGTCATAACACCTCCAGAAAAATTTTTAGCTTCCCTTCTCTCACATACTCTCTCTCGTCACTGTCTCTCTTTCCCTCTTTCTTTCTCTATTTGTTCTGGACTTGGAGAAAGCCAACCATTGACACAACTAAAGGCAAACCACCAAAATTATTACTGATTTTGTACAATCTAAGGTTAGAAATCATTTAAACTGATTTAGTCTTTTAATTTCAAAATTTATCTTTAATTTGATAGCTTAAATTCATGTTTTTTGGACTAAAAATCAGTATCTTTGTTGGTCACTTTGTATTGGAATTTTTGGTATTCAAAGTGAATTTTCATGTCAAAAATTAACAGTTGATATGATTGCAATTCAGATTGAAATCTGGTTTTTGTTTATATTTCTTACTTTTGAACAAATTATAAGTTTTGATGCTCAAATGGTTAAATGTATTAAAAAGATTGTAAAAATTAGTTTTATTAAGTTTTATATGGTGATTTCAAATCGTCATGATAAGTGATTAGTTTGATATAATTTTCTAATCAATCTTCCCATGTATCTTTGCTTTATTCTCGAGTGTTTTATGTTTTATGTGTGATTTTGTATGTTATAGGTGTTTTAATATTAAGTGAAAAGAGGAAGTATTTTGTATTTATGTGTGATTTTATATTTAATAAGTGTTTTAATATCAAGGGGTTGAAAAGAGGATTTAAAAAAGGATTTTAGAGTTTCAAGATCATATTTAATTATTTGGAAATCAACAGAAGTCCTGGGACACAAATCAGGAGTGAAATGGATGAAAAACGTTGAAATTAGAAGCTTTGTGTGTAGCCTATGCAACCCCTAGGCGTGCCCATACACCACAATTTCTTTGCCTTTGAGCCACAGCATTGAGGCAATTCGCCTCTACGCCAAAAGGAGCTCGTAGTAGTTCGTCCCTATGCCCTACATGTGTCTTTTATTTTGACATAAAATTGACCTAAAAAGAGCTTATACTTACCAGCTTTCAACCCTCAACACCAAAACTATAAACACCTATTTTAAGAACACAAAACACAACAATTTTTATTAGATTTCCCTTAGTTTTTTTAGTTTTAAGACATGAAGAAAAAGAAGAAGAAGAATAAGGAGAAGAAGAAGAAAAAGAATTTTCCTTATTCTTTCTGACTCTAAAACCCATTCTTTTCCTTATTCTTTCTTTATTTTCTTTTTAACTATGTTAGTTCAATTTTATTTATAGTTGAAGGGAATTTCAAAGCCCTAGACATAATTTTATGATTAATTTATAGAATAATGTTCTAATTTTCCAATTGAGATTGTTTATGTCTTTCTATAGTTAATGTTCATGATTATTTTCTTGTTTTGTTTAGGTGTGCAACTAAATAGGACTTAAAATTATTCTATTGCTACATGAGAATACTTGATCCGTAATTGTCTTATTGTTCTAATCATTAGCAGCGAATTATGGTCATTGATTCTAATCAAGTTTTTATATGATTGCATGTGGAACATAACCTAGGTTAAATTACCCGAGCTTATGTGATTGTTGCCTTAATCAACCTATCTTTCTCATCTTTATGCTTCCATTAGATTTAATCTAGAGAGCTTGTTCTAAGTTGTTTAATGGAAAAGGGTTTAATAGAGCACGTGTCATATTAAACCTACAAACTAAGAAAAGATTGGTATAGAGAGCTTGTTGTTATCTATGGTTAGTAGTTTTGATGGTTAATTAGGAATAATTATGTAATTAATTTTATGATTATTGTTTAGTGGTATAAAGTGTTCCTTTAACCGATTTTATTATTATTGACTCATTTTATTTAATTTTCTTACATTTTTTATTTCATAGTTTACATAATTAATTCAAAACCTCCTATTTGTGTTTAGTTTTATTGAGTATAAGTTTTAGCATCTATAACTAATTAATTAGACCCAATCGTCTACGAGAACGATCTTTACTTACCACTGTACTTAGTAACGATGACACTTTAAGAAAAGTTAATTTGGTGCTTCCCTCGAGGCCCTGCCACTTCAATACATGGTTTAAGTATATTGAAACTGATTTGTATTGACTCAAACCCAAATCAAGTTTAAAGGCTTGAAGCAAAGCAGAGTTGTAATTTCTACTTCTCAATAGAACGGTCCACTGCCCACTATGTATATCGATCGACCGCTAGGCTCAAAATGGTTGTCTTTGCCATTTGATTCTTTCACACTGAATTTTGTGATTTCAATTTGTTTTACCCCTTTAATTTGACTAGAAATAATTGAAAGTGTATTTTTAAAGGTGTTTGTATTATCTGGTAAAAATATAAAGTTTAAAGTTATTAATGGCATACTAAGAATCATGATTAGTACACTAATAGGTTATTAGTTTAGTTTCGGCGTTAATAGTTAAGTCTATTCTTAAGGTAAACCACTACCTTGTAGAGAAAACATATAGAACATTGGATAGAGTTGTGAGAGTGATCATGACCTAGTTTCAAGGTAGGATTTTATACCCCTTTCTTTCATAGCCATGATTTTAATTTATTTGCCCTCAAATGTGTGTTCTTAAATGTCTTAAGAATTAAGTTATGATTTAAATATTTTTCCAAAATCTTTTGAAATATGATTTTAAAAGAAATATTTGAAAAATGAAGAGATCAATATCTTAGGATAAGAATTCCCGAGTGAGATAGTATTTGAAATAGTTTTTAAATAATAACTGGTGTGGGATTCATTAATCGATTCAGTTTTAAACGCACGGTGCCATAGAGTTTAGGTCGTGCAGTGGTCAACCTGGGAGGCAAGTCCCAAAATCCCTTATGGGCCACTCCTGTGGTGATTCTTGGCCTTGCAAATGAGTAAGTATCCGTTTATGATTTTTTGATAAATCATACAAAGTATTTTGGTAAGTTATCATTTTAAAGCTAAATGAAATATCTTAAAGCTGGATGCATTATTTAACAATTCTCGTTTATTTCATGTTATAATTTCCCAGATTATTTCTCTAATAATGTTCTATTATTGTCTTTAACATCTAATCCTACTAGTCTTTTGCTCACAATTCTATACTTGTTTTATTTTATTTTTCCCTAGGAGGATCATAGTACGCCACATAATAAAAGCATTACTGGATAGCTCGTGGGGTCCATGAGTTGAATTATCTGATTTAGTGTTTTTCTTCAAGACATGTAATAACTTGGTTATTTTTATACACTTTGGTTTAATTATGTTGGATTGTAGTTTGGATGTCTACTTTCCTTTCTGTTTGAATTGTGTAACTTTTGTGGGGTTTAGTGTGACCCGAGGATACTTTACGAAAATTTTAACTCTTGAGGTTATTTCAGAAGTTTCCATTTTTCCTTCAAATGTGTTTGGTATTCATTTTATTTTAATTTATTTTGTCTTATTGTATCTTATTTTATTCTGCTTAGGCCTCATAGGTAATTAAAAAAAAGGTAGTTGAATTTTATTTAAATTTATTAATGGATTATTATGAAATTTTTGAGAAAAAAATTCTTAATCAATGAACCTTATATTTAATATTAATTTCATCATTTTAAATAAACCGCCATATCACTATCTCGATTTTAAGGCGCGACAGTTATGTCACTTTTAGCCTCTGAATTACGTAACTTATCTCATTTTAACCCTAAACTTTAAAACATAGCAAATCACACCCTTGAACTATGCAACTTGTTTCATTTTTTTTTTTGTTTCTAAATCAATTAAGTATAAATGAACACCCTTAATCTATGCAACTTATTCTATTTTGACCCCTGGAACTTTAAACTATAACAAATTACAACCCAAACTAAGAAACTTGTCTCATTTTGTCCATTTCATTACCAAATCCGATAATAATTGAGAAATTAAGCTACATACTTATGTACTTGATCGACTAGTTATAAATTGACAGTCGAGATTAAGTCTTTTGTAATCAAATTTCATGCATCTTAGGCTTACAAAAATAAAAGGTTTCATAAACAAATGTACATTCTAGTTGACTTAAAATTAATAACAATTTCGAGGACTTTTAAGTGTATACTGAGTCCAATTAAGGAAAGTATTTGTTGTTACGTCATTTGCATAATTTTTGACCTCAAAATTTAGTCATAAAAGTGACAAGTAGGTTATATTATATTCTATATGTAGTTTTTTACTTTGTAGACGTACTCATATATCCAATTGTTTTTTTCCTTATTGTTTCTCTTTTTCATTTTAATTCGCAATAATAAAAACTCAGCACAAGTCATATAATGGAGAAAATTTAATAAAACTTCTAGAGGAAAAAATAGTAAAACTTTTATAAAAAAAAAATAAAAGAAGAAGAAGAAAAAAGAAATAATAGTAAAACTTAGACAATAAAGAAACAGAATTTAGGGGTTTTCCCTTCAAAATATATGTTGAAAGCATATATAAAGCCAACAGGTCAAAATGGTCATTTGCCTCAATCCGTCAATGTTTAATAGATTTAATAACAAAAGGGACAAAAAAGATAAGTTTATAGTTTAGGGGTGTGATTTGCTAAGTTTAATAAGTTCAGGGGCTAAAATGGGACAAGTTGCATAGTTAAAAAAAAAAAGTAAAATTATTGGCTCGAAATCCATCAATACTTAATGGATTCTATAACGGGTGAGCCAAAATAGGACAAGTTGTATAGTTTAGAGGTATGTTTTGTTACATTTTAAGGTTCAGGGGAAGAAGTTGCACAGTTTAAGATCGAGAAGTAAAATTAACATAATATTTATATATTTTAGTGGTTTTCCTTTTCACATCATTGATGGTTATTTTTTTTTTCTTTTTTTCTTTGCTAGGGATAGGTCATTAAGTGATTCATAGTACAAAATAATCTAAATTGTTGCCACATGAGACTAAAGTTACACAAACTAAATAAATTCTAAATGTGGACACTTAAAATTCTAATTTCCAAAGATGTTTGCACAAAATTTGAACTTAGCTGTGCTTGTTGGGTTCTTGAAACAAAAAGTGCCGTCACAATTAAAAGCACTGAAGATGTTTCGCCTGAAGTTACACCCCAATTAAGTGCCTTTTCTTTATTAATATTCTTCCCTTTCCCCCTTTTGTCTGTGTTTTGAAAGCGCCTATTCGTGCATATTCAAAGTCAAGAGCTGGATCCTTTGGATTCTCAAAACGAAAGTGCGATCGACAAAAGGACTTAAAGTCACGTTGGGCCCCAGCTTCAAATACAAATGTGAATGACAAAAATAACAACAATGTATGTTCTCCCAAGCTCATATGTGTTCACATGACAAATGTTTACACAATATTTGAGGAAGATTTAAGTTGGGTAGTGGGTATAATTATTACATAACATGAGAATTGGCGCATATAAATACAGAGACAGAACAGGACAAGCACCGCCATATATGAACCAAAAAGAAGGGTATAGTTTTTTATGAAACCAAAAACTGGAACAAGTAGTGCTTAATCATCGGTCCTTTACAATAACTACGACGGTGAAACTTCTTCTTCTCTCGTTCGAGTCAAATTTTATTACGCTGAATATTACAGTATTTTTTTTTTTCAAGAGAACTAATTATAACTAAGCTAGAAAATAATTAAAATTAATTATTAAGACATTAAAAATTGTGCCCGATAAATTTTCATATCTTAAAAATATTATATAATATTCTTATTATAAAGATTATTGAAAATGTCTTTCCCAACACAAATAAAAATATAATTAATCAATTGATCACATTATATTGCAATATTCATATTTATAACAAAAAAAAGTCCTTTTTACGCCGTCACGGGTTGATATATATATATATTTCATGTCTCAACCAATTTTTTTTTACAATATCATCATTATTTTTTTTTACAGTATCACCATTATTATTTAATCTCAAGATTCCTCATTAGAACGAGTAACCGTAAAGTGAATTAAAATTTGACGGTCAATTACCATGAGCTCTATAGAGAAAATACTACTAAATAAATTGGGTAAACTTTTCTTGTCATAAGCTGAGAATGAATCATTTCAACTAAGCATGCTACACAAAGAGGAAGTTGAGATTTACCTTACTAAAACGGTCATTTAACTTTTGCAGATACTTATTAAATAGAACATAAAATATCAACACAATGAACGAAGGAGCTAAATTGTGCATTCTTTTTTTTCTTTTCTTTTCTTAATAAGTCCAATGCCTCAAAAAAAAAATTTCACAATATGTCACATTTTTGTCAATTTAATTTTTTGTGCCACAAATTTTAAAACTTACACGAGTATATATCACAAATTTTGATCTCCTTCAAAAGGAAAAAAAATAACTTTTTGGTCAATTTTTTTTCTTCTCCCTCTTCTCCTTTTCACTCTCCCCCACTCTCCCTCTCCTCTCCTCACTCTTCTCTCTCATTAATCAATTCATTAGCGATAACTCCTCCACTTCCTCCTCCTCCTCCTCCTTGCAAAAATGCTAAATGCCGGCAAATCCAATCAAAATCCAGCAAAACATTCTTATCTAATTACCCCATTCTATACACCGCTACCTATCCAAGTCAATTAGATTCAATGCCAATCAATCGGCACCTGTAACGCCCCGAAATTGATTTAATGATATTATAATATAAAATGATAAATTAGTGTGCTATAACTAATGTTTTAAGATTAATTTGATCATTTGATTAAATTTTGAGTTTAAAATTGTTTTGTTGTTTTAATGATTTTTAATGACTTCTTATTTTCTTAAAATGTTATTTTGAGTTTTTAAAACAAAACAATTTGCTAAATGTAAAAAATATTCCGTTTTATAAAACCGTGGGTGGCATATGGTTTTAGCACCGTAAAACCACCAACTATTTCTCTCTATTTATTCTCTCTCCTTTCCCCCTCTTTGATTCACTCTCTCACTCTCTTTCTCTCTCTCCCCTAGTGCTCCTCTCTCACTCTCCCTCTTGGTCTCTCTCTTCCTCTCTCATTTTTTGCCAAAATTTTGAATCAAATCAAGCTCAAGCTTTGGGTTTTGGTGGATTGGAAGCTCGGAAGCTCGATTGAACAACCAAAAACGTGAATTGAAGTTTGATTTTGATGTTAGTTTTGAAATTTCTAAATTTCTTTCAAACTTTCAATTTTTCATATATTTTTGAAATGTAAGTTTGTTTGAGCTTAGAAAACCCTTGATTTGAGTTAAAAGAACTTAGAACACCTAGAATCTAAGCTTTGTTTGAAGAAAAACGGATTCGATTCAAGATTTCTCATTTTTCCTCATTTTTCTCCTATTTTTGGATTTTTGGGATTTTGTGTTTAAATCTAATTTAAATGAGTCCAAAAGTGTACTATTATGTTTTTCTGTCATCTATGATTGATTTCTATGTTTGAGATTTGAGAAAAATATGTTAAAATCAAGATTTAAGTTTTGGGAGACCTAAAAACCTGTGGCTAGAAATTCTGGGTTTCTCCAGTTCAGCAAGCCGAACTTCGTGTTTGGCAAGCCGGATTCAAAGGATCGGCAGGCCAGATTCATCTGTTCGGTAGGCTGAACCTGAAAAATGTCTAGCTGACTGGACTTGCCATCCGGTATAGTTCGGCCGACCGAAGCAGGGCGTCCGACAGGCCGACTGAGCATGGGAAAATTCTATGATTTTCATCTATTTTCACTATTTGAACCCTGATTGAAAACCCAACTTTATAAAATGATTTTAAAGGTACAAATGGCACACTAGGACATCATGAAACAGTTTAGTAACATAGAATGTCTCAAACTAGATATTGATTGACTTAGTCTATATCTAGGATCGTTCGTGGTTTCACGGAGCTAACGTATAGCAGACTGGGATTACGATGTGGGGTACTAGCATGAGTATCGAGGTAGGACTACTACCCCTTCTTTTGTAACCTAGTTTCAATTAATTTGGCCTTGAAAAGAATTTTTATCAAAATATTTTCAAGGATGAATTAAAAAGGAAATTTTATCGGTTGTTTTATGAACTGTGGATTGAGATGAATTTTATAATGAACTTCCTAATGAATGTAAATGATAATACTCGGTAAATGGATTTTGAATGATAATAAACTATTTTGGGTAAGAACGGTTTCACTTAAATTCATTTATTCAAGTTTTCTTTTAAATAATCCGTTCTGAACGTGCTTCCAACTTATTCGGATCCTTAAACAGGACATGAGCTGGACATCCCCATATGCGAATATGGTTTAAGGATGTCTTTCATCTTGTCCACAACTCGTAAGGAGTTTTAGGGATCGATTTTGAAGGCACATTGTTCAAAAGATAACATGCGGTTTGTAGTGCATATCCCCAAAAGGATAAAGGCAATGATGAATAACTCATCATGGACCGAATCATGTCCAACAAAGTCCTATTCCTTCTCTCCGCTACGCCATTCTGCTGCGGAGTGCCGGCGCAGTCAAATGGGATAAAATCCCATTCTCTAACAAGTGTCCCAAGAACTCATCAGAAAGGTATTCCCCACCTCGATCAGATCGAAGTGCCTTTATGGGTTTCCCCAATTGCTTTTCCACTTCAGCCCGAAACTCCCTGAACTTATCATAAGTTTCGCTTTTGTGGTGCATTAGGTACACATACCCATATCTTGAGTAATCGTCAATAAAAGTGACGAAGTACTCATACTCTCCTCGTGCCCGGATGTTCATCGGTTCGCAAACATCACTATGCACAAGTTCTAGAACCCCTTCGGCCCTATTGTCCTTAGACCCATATGGTCTTTTGGTCATTTTACCCTCCAAACAAGACTCACATTGAGGTATAGATCCCACATTTAAGTGACTTAAAGGTCCATCCCTTACCAACCTTTGAATCCTATTCAGGTTAATATGGCCAAGGCGCAAATACCAAAGATAAGTCTTATTAGAGTGAGAAGTTTTAAGTCTTTTTTAGTCATTATCATTTATCTCAGCATTAAGCAATAAGTCCATCTTAGGTTTGATAAAATATAGATTATTTTGCATCCATCCAGAACAGATAAAAGATTTGTTTTTATGAATCACCACTTTTTCATTAAAAGATACCACGTAGGAGTCTTTAAATAAAGAAGATACAGAAATTAAATTCCTTTTAAATTTAGGAACATAAAAACAGTCTCGCAAAATTAAACTCCTATAATTATCAAAATAAAGATGGACATCTCCCACTGCTTCCACTGAGACCAAGGATCCATCGCCCATCCGAAGCGTTAAGTCTTCACGAAGTAGACTTCTCGTTTCTTTGAATCCCTGCAGAGAAACACAAACATGATTAGTTGCACCGGAATCTATGACCCAGATGTCACTAGATTCCTCAACCAAACAAGTTTCTAAATATAGAAGATCACACCTACCTCCCTTGGAAAGGAAGTCCTTGCAATGCTTCTTTATATGCCCGACCTTACCACAAAAGAAGCACTTAAGCTTCTTTGGGTTCTTCTTCTTCTTTATCTTGCTCTTGGTTGCAGCAGGAATAGAAGACTTGCCACTCTTGGCCCGTTGCTTCTTTCCATTCCCAGAGTTAGGATTGGAACCAGAAGCAGCTACCATATTGGCCTCTCCACCAGCAGGAGACTCCCAGATCAGCAGTTCAAACTCCTGTAACTGTTTCATCAGTTCTGTCAAGGTCATATCCCGTCTATTGCTCAGATTAAAAGTAGCTCTAAATGGAATAAATTCCTTAGACAGAGTCTCAAAGACCATAGTCATCTGAGTTTCAGCATCGATGTCGGCTCCATTGGTTTGAGCCTCAACGAGGTAACCCATGACCAACATCATATGCTCCTTTACAGATGTCCTCGGTCTCTGTCTACAGTTTAAGAGTTTCCGAAGCGCCCCTTGCCGCTTTGTTATGGCTTGGCCTCCAAACATGTCCTCAAGATTATCCAAGATCTGCTTCGCAGTCTCATAATCCTGATGTTGAGCCTGCAACACATTGTTCATGCTAGCCATAACATAGCAGTGGGCTTGATCATTAGCATCTTTCCAGCGATCGTACGCTTGGAATTGCTCATTACTTGAGTCTCCCGTAGGCTCGGGAGGACAAGGAGTTGTCAGTACATATTTCAGTTTCTCAAAGGAAACGACGATGTCTAGGTTCCGTTTCCAATCGTTATAGTTCTCACCGGTTAATTGGTTTTTGTCAAGTATCGATGATAAAGCGTTTTTAGACATTTTCAATCTACAATAAAGAATCATATACCAAACATAAGCAAACATATATAATAATTTAGTAAGATAACACAATCATGTAAAATTATACAAATGTGTTTATGTGTCAAAACCATGAAAATATCACCGCCTTACAACGATAATTCCCAACTCTAAATTCAACAAGCTCCTAGGGGAGTCATGCCAAATTCAATTAGGAACACGGATCCCCTCCTGATTAATATATGCCATCCAGGACCCGTAAGATCCAGCATATACTAATAATCCTTTCTTTGGCCATTAATTTTATTAACAGAGCTCCTAGGGGAGGTTAATAATAAAATTAATGTGAGTGTATAACCACCGTTTTAATAATTTATCCATGATTTATAATCGCCACCTAGGGGTGTGCAACCATAAATCATACTAAAATACCTTATCCTTTCAGAGATCCAATCTGGTACATGATAGAAATCCCTTCTTAGGGGTCAGGACCACCATGTTCTTCCTATGGACCAACGATGGAGGCCTTAGGTTCTCTCTTCGAAAACCTTCTCCCACTCAATCTTTTGAAGTCAAGGTTTTATTTTAAAATTATGCATGAACAATTTTAATATGAGCGGCACTCCCTATTCTATATGGCATGTTATCAATATACATGGTAAATCATATTATAATGCAGACAAGCAAAGCTACAAGCAAAATAATAATAATAACCGTAATATTATGGTTCCACCCTAGAGAATAGAAAAATAAGATTAAAAGAGAATAATCGAGACATTTATCGATTCTTCATCCTTGAATCCTCAAGCTGTATCATTCTTCATGTAATATCCATCTTCAAGTCCTCAATCCCGTATGAATCGAACACTTCATATTTTCGGTCATATCAAAATTTAATGTTTATCAGAATTGTCCCAAAAATAAAATTAAAACTGCAACGGAAAAATTGCACCTTTTCTAGGCACCTGGCAGCTCTAGGTCGGCAGTCCGATCTGGGTGATCGGTCTGCCGATCATGGTGGTTTGGCCTGCCGAACATGAAGGTTCGGCTTGCCGGTAGAGCACCAAAATTTCTGCCCCACTGTCGGCCTGCCGATTTGTGACCTTCGGCCTGCCGAACTATGAGGTCCGGCCTGCCGACCGAGCAGAAGAAACCTTAATCCAGAAAATACAATTTTAATGCAATTCATCAATTTTATTTTCAACAATTCAAAAACATAAAATTAGAGACTCAAGAAATACCTGGAGGTGCCATCATCAATCTTTAAGATCCGACTTCTCGTTCCGTCTTCTCTGAATAATTATTTAATTACAAAATTATTACAAATTAAAAATTAAATAACAATTCCTAGACGGAGATGATAGTCCGCCATCTAATTACATGAAAAAAAAACTTAGATACACATTCTAACCTCTAAGGAACCATAACCGGTATTAATTAATTAATAAATAATTAAACAACAATTTAATCAACCATAATTAATTAATAAACATTCACCATATAATCCATGACAACATATATATATTATATAGAAACCTAGAGTTCCATCTCTCTATAAAATTCAATTCAAGCATAGGAGAGACTAAGATCACAAAATTTATGCATATAACATGATCACAAACTTGCAAATTTATGTAAAAAAACTCGGCTCTGATACCAATTGTTGGAAACAAAGTGCACAGCGGAATTGTAAAAATTTTCGTCAGAGCATTTTCCAAAACACAAGTTTGACATGTTATATGTATAAATTAAACAGATCTTACTAACCTCAGTGTGCCGAAGAACCTCTGCGACCTGTGTAGAGAAGTAACGTTCCAGAAGAGCCTCAACCAACTGGTCTTCTTTGCTATTCTCTATCCACAACCTGAGTGAGTGTGGGCTCACACGTACAGCTCTTCCACCGATGACTCTCCTTCCAACCAACAGAGAGAACCCAAAGCTAGTGTTCGTGATTTGTGAACAAAAGCTCTCAGGGAGTTTTCAGATGCTCACTCGAAGAGTATCACTCTTAATCTCTCAAATTGGTCTGAGTAAATCATTAGACTCATTCCCTTTTTATACCAATTGGTCCTAGGGTCAGTCCATATTAGATTAGGTCTCAAAAAATCGAAACAGAATCAAGTTCAGATCAATATCTGATAAGATATGCGTGAAAACGAGTAATCTTAACTTTCGTCGGTCGGCAGGCTGAACTTTCTGATAGGCAGGCCGAACAGGCCAGTTCGGCAGGCCGAACACGTCTTCCGGTAGGCCGAACTGCCAAGAAAAAATCTCCGCGAATCTTTTATTTTCCACCCGAGATTCTAAAGGATAAAGTCTCAGTTTTGATTCAAATAGCCCAATAGAAAAGATATCTGATCAAAACAAACTTTATCAAGATAATCTCTAAGAAAATAAATCAATTCACAATAATTCTACAAGTTTATCTTGTTCTAATTGTCCAAAATTAAAACAACCGATAAAAAGACAAGAATTACCCGAACGCAATAATTCAACAAGTTCATCTTGAACTAATTTTCTTACATAATTAATTCAACCGATAAACAGACATGAATTATTTGATTCTTATAAATTTTAAACCAATATGATAAATTCGACATAAGTAACCAATTATTGGAAAAGCACGTCGTGTCGTTACAGGATTTTGTGAGCTAGCAAAGGGGACCAAAATGGACCTATAAAGTTCAAGCTCATGATAATTATGAAACCCAATATCCCAGATATACATTTCACAATTATCAACTCCAACGCTACTCCACTAAAAGCTTGGAGCTGCACTCTCGAACTTTATAGAATTACGAAGCTCGTGTAGCTAAGTCTCCATGACATATCATAGTGTATCGCATCCCCATATGATCATCCATAATCGGCTTAAGGACAAGTTTTGTCTTACCTTCCCGATTATTTTTATCTTACGTTCCATTGTCTCACCATTAGAAAACTTACCATCCAAAGATAGTATACCATTCAGTTACACCTATTTATCCAAATGGTTAAGCGCTCCAGTTTTTCAATTACAGGACAACGCATATAAGATGATATCATTACTCCTAAAGAGGAGCTATGGATTCCATATCTATGAATAACAAGTCTACGCTATCAAGAGTCATGCCTCCAACGTGCCGGCATGCATGCCACTATAGAAATGTGGGAGTCACCCATTGGTACATCAAAAGACACAAGTCGAGACAACGGGCCCATTATTTATCTCAGGATTAAGATACAATACAAATGATTGTCTAAAGTGAATCGATTTGCCAAGACAGAATTATTAATCCAAATCAATTCACTTTATGTCCCGATCCAACACATCGTCAACTATGACAATGCGCCCATGTTTCTATTCACGGAGTCCAACTCCGATGGCCAAGACAAACCATCTCCCAAAGGGGATATAGACAACATAACAATCTTTACATGAATAAAGCGCCCAACTTTATTCCCTCAATTACGGATCATATGTTTTAGACCGTCACCCTAAGAATTGTGTCTTCCGCATAATCATCCCATCGTATGCCCAATTCTTAAGGTTTAGACTGACAGTCTCAGACACTGTTTGCTTATCATACATTCAACAAATATGAACGTAAAGAGGACAATATTCGGTATGAATAAATTCTTTATTAATAGAAATGTCTCCAAAAACCTATTACATTTTTACTCCTTAGAGCATACATGTCTAACAATCTCCAACTTGCACTAAGTGAGTAAATACTGCAAATTTTGCATCCCCATAGCTTCCACATGCCTCTCGAAGACTCTCCCAGTAAGTGTCTTCGTGAATGGATCAGCTAAATTGTCCTCTGACGCGATCTTGCACATCGTGACATGCCCGCTCTCAACGAAGTGCTTTATCACATGATACTTCCGATCAATATGCTTACTCTTCTTGTGAAATCTTGGTTCCTTAGCATTAGCTACCGTCGCACTGTTATCACAGTACAGTGACACTGCCTTATCCATACCAGGAACTACCTCAAGATCCCCAAGGAACTTGCGGAGCCACACTGCTTCTTTCGAAGCATCACTCGCTGCCACATACTCGGCCTCTATCATTGAATCTGAAGTGCAATCTTGCTTTGCACTTCTCCAACTGATGGCACCGCCACCTAGAGTAAACACAAACCCCGAAGTCGATTTCCTAGAATCTAGGCAGGATTGAAAATCTGAATCAGTGTATCCTAGAGGAATTAAATCCTCACCCGAATACACAAGCATATACCCTCGAGTCCTTCTCAGGTACTTGAAAATATGCTTTACCGCAACCCAATGGTTCGGTCCTGGATCCGCCTGAAATCGACTCACAATCCCGACCGCATAGCTAATATCCGGTCGAGTGCAAAGCATGGCATACATGAGACTACCCACTGCAGAAGCATAAGGTACCTTCTTCATGTATTCTCTTTCTTCATAAGACTTTGGAGAGTCTTTCTTAGAAAGAGTAATTCCAGACCTAGATGGTTGCCCACCTTTCTTGGAATCCTGCATTGCAAACCTCCTGAGAATTTTATCTATGTAGCCGGCCTGTGACAAAGCTATCATTTTGTTCTTCCTATCCCGAAAGATCTGGATACCGAGAACAAAATTAGCCTCACCTAAGTCCTTCATGTCAAACTGCTTGGTCAACCATAATTTGACCGATGACAATGCCCCAACGTCATTGCCAATTAGCAGAATGTCATCTACATAGAGTAGTAGAAAAACCACCTTCCCATCCTTAATGTGTTTGTAAACACATGGTTCATCCACATTTTGTGAGAACCCATAAGTCTTGATCACTTGATCAAATCTTATGTTCCAAGAACGAGAAGCCTGCTTAAGTCCATAAATTGACTTTAGCAGCTTACAAACCTTACCCTCTTGACCCGCGACCTTGAACCCGTCTGGTTGTTCCATATAAATGGACTCATCAAGATAGCCATTCAGAAAAGCCATCTTGACATCCATCTGCTAAATCTCGTAGTCGAGAGCGGCAGCTATGGACAAGAGAATCCGGATGGACTTAAGCATGGCTACAGGTGAAAAGGTTTCCTCATAATCGATTCCTTTCTTTTGCGTATAACCCTTAGCTACCAGTCTAGCCTTAAAGGTTTCAACCTTTCCATCCACTCCTCTTTTCCTCTTGTGGATCCACTTACATCCTATGGGTTTTACCCCTTCAGGAATATCCACAAGCTCCTAGACCCGATTAGTCTCCATAGACTTCATCTCTATGTTCATGGCCTTTGTCCAGAGTCTTGAATCAACATCCTCCATAGCTTCTGCGTAAGTATAAGGATCCCTGTCATGTTCATCTGGTTCAACCAAAAAGACTTCCCCATTGAACATATACCTCTCAGGTTGACGCCCGATCCTCCCACTACGCCGAAGCCCCTGAGGTTGTTGTTCAGGTTTGTTTGGTTTTTCTACACTGATCGGAAAGGTTTCATTCGGAACCTCCGGAGTAAATGGATCACCCCTCAACTCCTCAAGCACCCCTTTGCTTCGAGGTTTAAAGTCGTTCATGTAACTCTCCTCAAGGAAAGTTGCATTAGTTGAAACCACGACTTTATTTTCCTTTGGGTTATAAAAATAACCCCCTTTAGTCCCTTTTGGATATCCTACAAACACGCAAACTTCTGAACGTGCTTCCAACTTATTCGAATCCTTAAACAGGACATGAGCTGGACATCCCCATATGTGAATATGGTTTAAGGATGTCTTTCGTCTTGTCCACAACTCGTAAGGAGTTTTAGGGATCGATTTTGAAGGCACATTGTTCAAAAGATAACATGCGGTTTGTAGTGCATATCCCCAAAAGGATAAAGGCAATGATGAATAACTCATCATGGACCGAATCATGTCCAACAAAGTCCTATTCCTTCTCTCCGCTACGCCATTCTGCTGCGGAGTGCCGGCGCAATCAAATGGGATAAAATCCCATTCTCTAACAAGTGTCCCAAGTACTCATCAGAAAGGTATTCCCCACCTCGATCAGATCGAAGTGCCTTTATGGGTTTACCCAATTGCTTTTCCACTTCAGCCCGAAACTCCCTGAACTTATCATAAGTTTCGCTTTTGTGGTGCATTAGGTACACATTCCCATATCTTGAGTAATCGTCAATAAAAGTGACGAAGTACTCATACCCTCCTCGTGCCCGAATGTTCATCGGTCCACAAACATCACTATGCACAAGTTCTAGAACCCCTTCGGCCTTATTGCCCTTAGACCCGTATGGTCTTTTGGTCATTTTACCCTCCAAACAAGACTCACATTGAGGTATAGATTCCACCTTTAAGTGACTTAAAGGTCCATCCCTTACCAACCTTTGAATCCTATTCAGGTTAATATGGCCAAGGCGCAAATGCCAAAGATAAGTCTTATTAGAGTGAGAAGTTTTAAGTCTTTTTTAGTCATTATCATTTATCTCAGCATTAAGCAATAAGTCCATCTTAGGTTTGATAAAATATAGATTATTTTGCATCCATCCAGAACAGATAAAAGATTTGTTTTTACGAATCACCACTTTTTCATTAAAAGATACCACGTAGGAGTCTTTAAATAAAGAAGATACAAAAATTAAATTCCTTTTAAATTTAGGAACATAAAAACAGTCTCGCAAAATTAAACTCCTATAATTATCAAAATAAAGATGGACATCTCCCACTGCTTCCGCTGAGACCAAGGATCCATCGCCCATCCGAAGCGTTAAGTCTTCACGAAGTAGACTTCTCGTTTCTTTGAATCCCTGCAAAGAAACACAAACATGATTAGTTGCACTGGAATCTATGACCCAGATGTCACTAGATTCCTCAACCAAACAAGTTTCTAAATATAGAAGATCACACCTACCTCCCTCGGAAAGGAAGTCCTTGCAATGCTTCTTTATATGCCCGACCTTACCACAAAAGAAGCACTTAAGCTTCTTTGGGTTCTTCTTCTTCTTCTTCTTGCTCTTGGTTGCAGCAGGAATAGAAGACTTGCCACTCTTGGCCCGTTGCTTCTTTCCATTCCCAGAGTTAGGATTGGAACCAGAAGCAGCTACCATATTGGCCTCTCCACCAGCAAGAGACTCCCAGATCAGTAGTTCAAACTCCTGTAACTGTTTCATCAGTTCTGTCAAGGTCATATCCCGTCTATTGCTCAGATTAAAAGTAGCTCTAAACGGAATAAATTCCTTAGATAGAGTCTCAAAGACCATAGTCATCTGAGTTTCAGCATCGATGTCGGCTCCATTGGTTTGAGCCTCAACAAGGTAGCCAACGACCAACATCATATGTTCCTTTACAGATGTCCCCGGTCTCTGTCTACAGTTTAAGAGTTTCCGAAGCGCCCCTTGCCGCTTTGTTATGGCTTGGCCTCCAAACATGTCCTCAAGATTATCCAAGATCTGCTTCGCAGTCTCATAATCCTGATGTTGAGCCTGCAGCACATTGTTCATGCTAGCCATAACATAGCAGCGGGCCTGATCATTAGCATCTTTCCAGCGATCGTACGCTTGGAATTGCTCATTACTTGAGTCTCCCGTAGGCTCGGGAGGACAAGGAGTTGTCAGTACATATTTCAGTTTCTCAAAGGAAAGGACGATGTCCAGGTTCCGTTTCCAATCGTTATAGTTCTCACCGGTTAATTGGTTTTTGTCAAGTATCGATGATAAAGCATTTTTAGACATTTTCAATCTACAATAAAGAATCATATACCAAACATAAGCAAACATATATAATAATTTAGTAAGATAACACAATCATGTAAAATTATACAAATGTCTTTATGTGTCAAAACCTTGAAAATATCACAACCTTACAACGATAATTCCCAACTCAGAATTCAACAAGCTCCTAGGGGAGTCATGCCAAATTCAATTAGGAACACGGATCCCCTCCTGATTAATATATGCCATCCAGGACCCGTATGATCCAGCATATACTAATAATCCTTTCTTTGGCCATTAATTTTATTAACAAAGCTCCTAGGGGAGGTTAATAATAAAATTAACGTGAGTGTATAACCACCGTTTCAATATTTTATCTATGATTTATAATCACCACCTAGGGGTGTGCAACCATAAATCATACTAAAATACCTTATCCTTTCAGATATCCAATCTGGTACATGATAGAAATCCCTTCCTAGGGGTCAGGACCACCATGTTCTTCCTATGGACCAACGATGGAGGCCTTAGGTTCTCTCTTCGAAAACCTTCTCCCACTCAATTTTTTGAAGTCAAGGTTTTATTTTAAAATTATGCATGAACAATTTTAATATGAGCGGCACTCCCTATTCTATATGGCATGTTATCAATAAACATGGTAAATCATATTATAATGCCGACAAGCAAAGCAATCAAGCAAAGCTACAAGCATAATAATAATAATAACCGTAATATTATGGTTCCACCCTAGAGAATAGAAAAATAAGATTACAAGAGAATAATCGAGACATTTATCGATTCTTCATCCTTGAATCCTCAAGCTGTATCCTTCTTCATGTAATATCCATCTTCAAGTCCTCAATCCCATATGAATCGAACACTCCATATTTCCGGTCATATCCAAATTTAATGTTTCTCAAAATTATCCCAAAAATAAAATTAAAACTACAATGGAAAAATTGCACCTTTTCTGGACACCTGGCAGCTCTTGGTCGGCAGTCCGATCTGGGTGATCGGTCTGTCGATCATGGTGGTTCGGCCTACCGAACATGAAGGTTCGGCCTGACGGCAGAGCACCAAAATTTTTGCCCCACTGTCGGCCTGCCAATTTGTGACCTTCGGCCTGCCGAACTGTGAGGTCTGGCATGCCGACCGAGCAGAAGAAACCTTAATCCAGAAAAAACATAAAATTAGAGACTCAGGAAATACCTGGAGGCGCCATCATCAATCTTTAAGATCCGACTTCTCGTTTCGTCTTCTCTGAATAATTATTTAATTACAAAATTCTTACAAATTAAAAATTAAATAACAATTCCTAGACGGAGATGATAGTCCGCCATCTAATTACATGAAAAAAAACTTAGATACACATTCTAACCTCTAAGGAACCATAACCGGTATTAATTAATTAATAAATAATTAAACAACAATTTAATCAACTATAATTAATTAATAAACATTTACCATATAATCCATGACAACATATATATATTATATAGAAACCTAGAGTTCCATCTCTCTATAAAATTCAATTCAAGCATAGGAGAGACTAAGATCACAAAATTTATGCATATAACATGATCACAAACTTGCAAATTTATGTAAAAAAACTCGGCTCTGATACCAATTGTTGGAAACAAAGTGCACAGCGGAATTGTAAAAATTTTTGTCAGAGTATTTTCCAAAACACAAGTTTGACATGTTATATGTATAAATTAAACAGATCTTACTAACCTCAATGTGCCGAAGAACCTCTACTACCTGTGTAGAGAAGTAACGTTCCTAAAGAGCCTCAACCAACTGGTCTTCTTTGCTATTCTCTATCCACAACCTGAGTGAGTGTGGGCTCACACGTACAGCTCTTCCACCGGTGACTCTCCTTCCAACCAACAGAGAGAACCCAAAGCTAGTGTTCGTGATTTGTGAACAAAAGCTCTCAGGGAGTTTTCAGATGCTCACTAGAAGAGTATCACTCTTAATCTCTCAAATTAATCTTAGTAAATCATGAGACTCACTCCCTTTATATAGCTATTGGTCCTAGGGTCAGTCTGTATCAGATTAGGTCTCAAAAACTCGAAACAAAATCAAGTTCGGATCAATATCTGATAAGATCCACGTGAAAACGCGTAATCTTAACTGTCGTCGGTCGGCAGGCCGAACTTTCTGATAAGCAGGCCGAACAGGCCAATTCGGCTGGCCGAACTGCCAAGAAAAAATCTCCGCGAATCTTTTATTTTCTACCCGAGATTCTAAAGGATAAAGTCTCAGTTTTGATTCAAATAGCCCAATAGAAAAGGTATCTGATCAAAACAAACTTTATCAAGATAATCTCTAAGAAAATAAATCAATTCACAATAATTCTACAAGTTTATCTTGTTCTAATTGTCCAAAATTAAAACAACCGATAAACAGACAAGAATTACCCGAATGCAATAATTCAACAAGTTCATCTTGAACTAATTTTGTTACATAATTAATTCAACCGATAAACAGACATGAATTATTTGATTCTTATAAATTTTAAACCAATCTGATAAATCCGACATAAGTCACCAATTATTGGAAAAGCACGCCGTGTCGTTACAGGATTTTGTGAGCTAGCAAAGGGGACCAAAATGGACCTATAAAGTTCAAGCTCATGATAATTATGAAACCCAATATCCCAGATATACATTTCACAAGTATCAACTCCAACGCTACTCCACTAAAAGCTTGGAGCTACACTCTCGAACTTTATAGAATTACGAAGCTCGTGTAGCTAAGTCTCCATGACATATCATAGTGTATCGCATCCCCATATGATCATCCATAATCGGCTTAAGGACAAGTTTTGTCTTACCTTCCTGATTATTTTTATCTTACGTTCCATTGTCTCACCATTAGAAAACTTACCATCCAAAGATAGTATACCATTCAGTTACACCTATGTATCCAAATGGTTGAGCGCTCCAGTTTTTCAATTACAGGACAACGCATATAAGAGGATATCATTACTCCTAAAGAGGAGCTATGGATTCCATATCTATGAATAACAAGTCTACGCTATCAAGAGTCATGCCTCCAACGTACCGGCATGCATGCCACTATAGAAATGTGGGAGTCACCCATTGGTACATCAAAAGACACAAGTCGAGACAACGGGCCCATTATTTATCTCAGGATTAAGATACAATACAAATGATTGTCTAAAGTGAATCGATTTGCCAAGACAGAATTATTAATCCAAATCAATTCACTTTATGTCCCTATCCAACACATCGTCAACTATGACAACGCGCCAATGTTTCTATTCATGGAGTCCAACTCCGATGGCCAAGACAAACCATCTCCCAAAAGGGATATAGACAACATAACAATCTTTACATGAATAAAGCGCCCAACTTTATTCCCTCGATTGCAGATCATATGTTTTAGACCGTCACCCTAAGAATTGTCTTCCGCATAATCATCCCATCATATGCCCAATTCTTAAGGTTTAGACTGACAGTCTCAGACTACTGTTCTCTTATCATACATTCAACAAATATGAACGTAAAGAGGACAATATTTAGTATGAATAAATTCTTTATTGATAAAAATGTCTCCAAAAACGTATTACATTTTTACTCCTTAGAGCATACATGTCTAACAAGGAATTTCCCTATCAGGAGTGCCCGTCTTGGATCTTAGACCGAAGAAGGTGCCAATCGTCACGCTCAGCCTTAGACCCTACCTCTGCCTCAACAGTTTTCGTAGTTACAATTTCCTCAGTTCTCTCCTCAGCAATTGGCATATCCAGCACAAGGGCAGCAGCCACAGCATTTCCAACGTAGCGTCCCTCAGTATCGAGCACCGAGTGCAGCTAGTGTGCAGTCGTCTTCATCTCAACAGTATCGGTAGAATAATCTAGGACCTAGTAATGTGGGTAGAGGGAAAGGAAAGGCACTAGTGCAGGTTCATGCAATGGCATCAAGAGGTTTAGATGCTCAGACTAGTAATGCGGTAGTTGATGGTATGATCTTAGTTTCCCAATCCTTAGCTCACGTTTTATGTGATGCAGGTGCCACTCACTCTCTCATTTCGAGTTCTTTTGTACATGGCTTGGGATTAGAGATAGAAGAGTTTATTGAACCCCTAGCCATAGCTTCTCCCTTGGGGTAGGTGTGTGTGAATTGTGTATGTAAATCTTGTAAAATAAAGATTGGGGATGAGATTTTGAAAAGTGATTTGATTGTACTCCCCATGAGTTCCTATGATGTAATTTTAGGAATGGATTGGTTGTCCAGGTATAATGCAGTTGTAGACTGCCAACTTAGAAAGGTGACCCTAGTGTCTGATAGGGGGATGATGATCACTTACTAGAGTGGTGGTGATCGGTTAATGAGTGAGCGTCTCATGAAGTCATGTCTTGGAGGACGAAGGAATCTGGTTTATCATGCTTTTCTTGCAAATCTGGAGTGTGAGCCCTATGCTTTGAGAGGAAATGTAGCGCTTTCGGTCGTTGATGAGCATGAGGATGCCTTGTAATGCCCCCCTTACGGACGTCACAGATGTCGTTACACTCATACATTACAAACTTATTTGAACTTTAAATGTAAACATAGTTAAGGAAAATGTAACCAGGATCCATACACACATTTTTTTTAACAACATTCATTAACTTATTCCATACCATAATTAATTCAATTACACTTTTAAATTAATCATAAGCTTGCTTTAATAAAATAGATATACCAAATTGTAAAATCATAACTTATATCACATGACATCGTTTATAAACTATTTGCTCCCACAGTTCGGCAGGCTGAACTTGGGACTTCGGCAAGCCAAATAAGGTCGGCAGGTTGGAGATCGTCAACCGGTAGCCCGACAGAGGCTTAGTAAAACAGGGTTTAAAGACTTTCAAAGGTCGGCAGGCCAAAAATGAGATCGGCAGGCCGATCTTTCTACATCGGCATGCCGACCAATGATGTTCGGCAGGCCGACAGAGCCAAAAATTTTTAAGAAAACTTAATTTTTAGACAAATTCAACTTTTCAAAAATGCGGAAGATCAAATTCTTTAAAATGATAAAATAAAATTTTAAAACATAGTTCTTGTATTCTTAAAACTTATCATAAAAATATGTTCAAATAATAAATCATAACTTAAATCATAAAATTTGTTTCATTGGCGTTCTTCCAGTTACAATTTATCTTCTTTATGCTCACACGCCTTCCCATGTCCTCCGTCTAATCCATGACTTTCTTACCCTTATCTGCAACATGACATAAACTTGAATAAGCTAAAGCTTAGTAAGTACATATAAATCTCACAATTTAAAAACATTTCTTAAACATCATCATCATCATATCATAATAGTACATTAAGCACAATTTCATAGAAACATATCTTTCATTACATGACCATATTCAAACTTATTCCATTTTATCTTAAGGGCCCAAGTGTTGCACCATAAACATCATTGTAGGTGCGCCGTCATGTGAGGAGAAGGGTAGCTAATCCTAAACCAAACATGACATCATAACATATCATATCATAACATTAGTGTGCAACACTTATTAGGTGATACATATATATATAACTTTCATACTTTGAAATTTGCCATAATCAAACATGCATAACCTTAAATCATGAAAATCTTTCATAAGAAACCCTTGAAGGAAATTATCATATAATCATCATAAATATCATCATGATCATAACATCAAACCTTATTAAACATATCATGCTGCAGGTGAGAATGTACTTACCTTAAAAGCTAGCTTACTTAACCTTATATGAATTGGTGACGACGCCGCGGTCTCGATGTGCTCGTTCCTTTGTGTGTTCATGCCATTTATTCATTTAAAAATACAATTAAAATTAATACTTATTATCATAGAGTAAAATATCTATTCATATAACATTACATATACTTTCATCTCATACAAACATAATTCATAACATGCATCCTTAACTATAATCATCAAAAACATAAAATCAATATCACATACACTTCACTGACCTACATGGAGTTAAGACTTAAAAACTTAATATTCACACATACTTTAGACACCATACTTAACAGGGGTAAAGTTAAAACATAAACATATTACCATAATTTTTTTCTTAGTCATAATAATTACATTAGGTATCTAAAAAAAACACCCATACATTTCAAACATGAAATCTGCCAAAAATAATAATAAGGTAGTGAGTAATCTTTTAAATACATTTTCTAACAATTAAAACACATATATTTTAATTTTAAAATTCATACTAACATCTTACTATCATATATTTCCATATCATAAAATTATTTCATCATCAATAAAATCATTTAAACATATAAAACATTACATAAAATGAAAGTCCAAATTTAACGTTGTTAAAATAGTTTTCTTGACCTAATCTCATAGAGATTTCATAACATATAATTTGCTCATCAAAACCTTACCAAACTTCGCAGTCCATAACATAACATATACGTGAACATTCTTACTCAATTTCGTAGCAAACAAAGCACATTTACCCCTTGACCAAACATCACATTTTCATGCATCATAGCCAAACAACAATATTCTACTATGAGTGGTAGAGGATAGAAAATTCATAACTTAATTTAAAAAATTCCAAATGACTTGAAACTTGAAAGAACAATAACATAACACACATATGAACTTCATATTAAAAATTCAAAACAAAATACAATACCTAGACAAAGATACTACAGACGAATTAAGGAGGAGAAATGCTTTTTAGAATTACCCAAAAAAATGAGTTCTTACCTTAAAAAATGTCTTCTCAAAATCCTTGAATTCAACCAACAAAATTATCAATCTTTCTTTCAAATATTCTCAAAAAAGCAAGGAGAAGAAGGAGAGGAGAAAATGTGAGGTATAGAGATGGAGTGGAAAAGAAAGGAAATGTCTGAGAGAGAAAAATAAAATTATCATAAAAAGGGAAAAAGTAATGTACATGAGAATGCTTATCTTTACCGTTATTATCAGAAATTTTCTAATTAAATGATGGCTAATTGGCGTGGAGGAAGGAGAGACAAGAGAAAGTCTACAAATCATTCATCACTTACCATGTTTTGCCCTCTAAAAATAGGAAACCATTTAAAACAATACTAATCAATGCAAAGTCAAACAATTTCTTTCCTTAAATGATAAAATTATTCCATATTTATTCCAATTAATCACATTAAACCACCCAATCAATGTAATTATCTCATCCATAAATTTGGAGAGATTTTTGCTGACTGCTTGTCAGCTGTCATCGGCCTACCGATTCACCTCATCGGCCTGCTGATTCCACAAAGTTTGGCCTGCCGATGGTTTCCATCGGCCTGCCGATTCTTGGCAGACTTTTTGGCCTACCAAACTTGAAAGTCTAGCCTACCGAACTGTCCTTAAAATACCATACATTATAACATTCAAGTCATCATTGCATCATAATTAAACATACATTAAAATTAACATGAACACTTGAGCACAACGATTCCATGCGGTCGTCACCTGTCATAGAACTTGAAATAAATAGTTAGAACATTAAGATCATAAATCATAACATATAAAATAAATTATTAATAAAATTTTCTTAACGTCGTTACTAACTTAACATGATCCGTTACATCAAAATTGGTGGGTGTTACATGTCTTCCTCGACGAATTGCCAGGATTACCACTGCATCATGAAATCGAGTTTGGTATTGAGTTGTTTTCGGGGACAACATTGATTTCAGTAGCACCTTATTGGATGGCACCAGCAAAAATGAAAGAATTGAGAAAGCAACTTCAGGAGCTTGCTGATAAAGGGTATATTCGAAATAGCACATCTCCGTAGCGAGCACCAGTTTTGTTTGCTAAGAAACATAATGGGACCTCAGGTTGTGTATAGATTATCGGCAGCTGAATCGTGTTACGGTGAAGAATAAGTATCCCTTGCCCAGGATCAATGAGTTGTTTGATCAGTTGGGAGGTTCGTGGTACTTCTCAAAGATTGATTTGAGCTCAGGGTACCATCAGCTCAGGATTAAGGAGGAAGACATTCCCAAGACAGCTTTCAGGACCCGATATGGACATTTTGAGTTTCTGGTGATGCCATTTGGATTGACGAATGCTCTGGCAGCTTTCATGGATTTGATGAATAGGATATTCAGGCCGTATCTGGATCAGTTCGTGATCGTGTTTATTGATGATATTTTAGTATATTCTAAGACTTGGGAGGGGCATGAGCAGCATCTCCGGCTCAAGCTTTAGACTCTGCGGGAGCACTAGTTGTATGCCAAGAGAGAAAAGTGCGAGTTTTGGTTGACTGAGGTCAAATTTCTAGGTCATGTCATCTCCAAGCATGGTATATCTATGGATCCGTCCAAGATTGAAGCCATAGTGGAATGGGAACGGCCAAAGAATGTAGCAGAAATTCACAGCTTCTTGGGTCTTGCTGGTTATTACAGGAAATTTGTAAAGGATTTCTCAAAGATTGTAGCTCCGTTGACGAGGTTGATCAGGAAAAACGTCAGGTTTGAGTGGGATGAAGGTTGTGAGCTTGCTTTTTAGGATTTGAAGAACTGATTGACTTCAGCCCCAGTGTTGGTTATTCCTAGTAGTGACGAGCCGTATGAGGTTTACGCAGATGCTTCAGGGTGCAGACTTGGATGCGTGCTGATGTAGCAGGGATGCGTGGTTGTGTATGAATCGATACAGCTACGACCTCACGAGTGTGATTATCCTACTCACGACTTGGAGCTCACAACAGTGATTCACGCGCTAAAGATTTAGAGATGTTATTTGTATGGGGCGACATTTCAGGTCTTCTTCGATCATAAGAGTTTGAGGTATCTGTTCACTCAGAGGGATCTTAATTTGAGGCAGCGGAGATGGATGGAGTATATAGAGGATTATGATTTCACGTTGCAATACCATCTCGGGAAAGCTAATGTAGTCGCGGATGCGCTTAGTAGGAAGTCTTTAGAGATTCTCGCTTGTTTGGCTCTTGAGGACTAGAGTAGGGATGCGACTGTGAGCGAGTATGGACTACGGTATCATGAAGACTATGATCAAGTTTCGGTATATCATATGGAGGCGACCCTAGCTCTTGTTCAGATGGTGAAGTAAAATCAGTGGTAGGACCAGCATTTGCAAGGTATCTGGACGCGGATTCAGAACGGAGGGTGGTTTGAAGAATGGAGAGCTCATGCAGATGGATTGTTATATTTCCAGGAGCATCTTACAGTTTCAGCTATCACAGAAGTGACGAAAGCCATTATAGATGAAGCTCATAGGTCTCAGTTCGCTATTCATCCAGGGAGCATGAAGATGTATCGCGATTTGAAGAGGCAATATTGGTGGAGAAGCATGAAGAAAGATGTTCGTGAGTACATGGCCAAGTGTACGACGTGTCTTCAAGTGAAAGCCGAGCATTGGAAGCCTGCAGGTTAGCTTCAGCCGCTTTCTATTCCAGGGTGGAAATGGGAGCATATGGCAATGGATTTTCTCACAGGTTGCCGAGGACGGAGCAGCGGCATGATGCAATTTGGGTCATGGTCGACAGGTTAATGAAATCAACGCATTTCATTCCGTTTAGGTCGACATGTTCGAGGAGGATTCTCGAGGATTTGTATCTGCAGAACATAGTGAGATTGCATGGAGTTCCTCTATCCATCACTTCTGATCGAGACACCAGGTTTAATGCTAGGTACTGGAGGAGTTTTCAGGAGGCTTTGGGTATGGATTTGAACTTTAGTACGGTGTTTCATCCTCAGACTAATAGGCAGTCTGAGCAGGTTATTTAGATTCTCGAGGATATGTTGCGTGCCTATGCGTTAGACTTCGACGGGAATTGGAAGAAGTATTTACATCTGGCAGAATTCGAGTACAACAACAGCTATCAAGTAAGCATTGTTATGGCACCGTTTGTGGCATTGTATGGGTGACCGTGTAGGTCACCAATGTGTTGGGCAGAGCCGAAAGACAGGGTTATTCTTGGTTGGATGAGATCCATGATAGCAATGAGAAGGTCGCTGTAATTCGAGATAGATTAAGGGCAGCTCAAAGTCGACAGAAGAGTTATACGGATAGGAGACGTCGACCTTTGGAATTTACCGTAGGAGATTTTGTTCTTCTGAAGGTATCGCCTCGTAAAGGTGTTATGTGGTTCGGAGTGAGTGGAAAGCTTGCACTGAGATATATTGGACCGTTTAAGATCACTCAGTGTGTTGGTGTGGTCGCTTATCGGCTCGACCTTCCACCCAAACTTTCTCATGTTCATGATGTGTTTCATGTGTCAATACTCATTAAGTGTCTCCTTGAGTAGGGTAACATAGTTCTATTTCACGATGTGCAGGTTCAGGAAGATACGACGTACAAGGAAGTGCCGGTTTAGATCATCGACCGGAGAGTAATCAGTTTGCATCATCGTGAGATACTATTGGTAAAGGTCGTGTGGCAGCATCATGGGGTTGATGAAGCCACTTGGGAACTAGAGTCGAGTATGCGGGAGTCATATCCGCATCTGTTTTGTTTCTAGATTGATTTGTAAATTTTGAGGGCAAAATTTCTTTTAGGGGTGGAGAGTTGTAACGCCCTGAAGTTGATTTAATGATATTATAATGTAAAATGATAAATTAGTGTGCCATAACTAATGTTTTAAGATTAATTTGATCATTTGGTTAAATTTTGAGTTTAAAATTGTTTTGTTGTTTTAATGATTTTTAATGACTTCTTATTTCCTTAAAATGTTATTTTGAGTTTTTAAAACAAAACAATTTGCTAAATGTAAAAAATATTTTGTTTTACAAAACCGTGAGTGGCACATGGTTTTCCTACAATAAAACTGCCCATTGTTTCTCTCTATTTATTCTCTCTCCTCTCCCTCTCTTTGATTCACTCTCTCACTCTCTTTCTCTCTCTCTCCGAGCGACCCTCTCTCACTCTCCCGCTTGGTCTCTCTCTTCCTCTCTCATTTTTCCCCAAAATTTTGAATCAAATCAAGCTCAAGCTTTGGGTTTTGGTGGATTGGAGCTCAGGAGCTCGATTGAACAACCAAAAACGTGAATTGAAGCTTGATTTGAGGTTAGTTTTGAAATTTCTAAATTTCTTTCAAACTTTCAATTTTTCATATATTCTTGAAATCTAAGTTTGTTTGAGCTTAGAAAACCCTTGATTTGAGTTAAAGGAACTTAAAACACCTAGAATCTAAGCTTTGTTTGAAGAAAAACGGATTCGATTCAAGATTTTTCATTTTTCCCCATTTTTCTCCTATTTTCAGATTTTTGGGATTTTGTGTTTAAATCTTGTTTAAATGAGTTCAAAAGTGTTCTATTATATTTTTCTATCATCTATGATTGTTTTCTATGTCTGAGATTTGATAAAAATAAGTTAAAATCAAGATTTGAGTTTTGAGAGACCCAAAAACCCGTGGCTGGAAATTCTGGGTTTCTCTAGTTCGGCAGGCCGAACTTCGTGTTTGGTAAGCCAGATTCAAAAGATCGGCAAGCCAGATTCATATGTCCGGTAGGCCAAACCTAGAAAATGTTCGGCCGACCGGACTTGCCATCCGGTACAGTTTGGCCGACCGAAGCAGGGCGTCCTGCAGGCCGACTGAGCATGGGAAAATTCTATGATTTTCATCCGTTTTCACTGTTTTGAACCCCAATTGAAAACCCAACTTTATAAAATGATTTTAAAGGTACAAATGGCACACTAGGACATCATGAAACGGTTTAGTAACATAGAATGTCTCAAACTAGATATTGATCGACTTAGTCTGTATCTAGGATCGTTCATGGTTCCGCAGAGCTAACGTATAGCAGACCGAGATTACGGTGTGGGATACTGGCATGAGTATCGAGGTAGGACTACTACCCCTTCTTTGGTAACCTAGTTTCAATTGATTTGGGCTTGAAAAGAATTTTTATCAAAATATTTTCAAGGATGAATTAAAAAGGAAATTTTATCGGTCGTTTTATGAACCGTGGATTGAGATGAATTTTATAATAAACTTCATAATGAATGTAAATGATAATACTCGGTAAATGGGTTTTGAATGATGATGAAAATAAACATAAGGGCATGATGCCATATCAAAGATCGGGTCGTGTAGCGATCGACCTTAGGGGCAGGTCCCGAAACCAACTAGGCCACTGCGGTGGTGATATTCATATGGTTTGCCTAGGAAAAGAAAATGATGATATTTATTTGGTCGACCAAATAAACTGTTTTGGGTAAGAACGGTTTCACTTAAATTCATTTATTCAAGTTTTCTTTTAAATAATCCCTTGATTAAAGGTATTATTTTTTTATTTTATTATTATTAAATGATTTCTTAAAGTATAGTCCTATTGAGCCTTTCGCTCACATTTTACTTGTTTTCAAACTTCCCCCTCTATGTGGATTTCCTCTTAGGTTCAGAGAGGACTCAGCGGATAGAACTCAAGAGCTGTAGGAGAATCCATAGACTATTTAAGTAGTTTTTAAATCAAGGCATGTAACATATTTATTTTCTCTTATTTGGACTATGTATGTAATGAGATATTGTCAGAACTATGTGTGTGCACATGATGTGGGTCCGTGGGACCCATTCTTGTTCATCTTATTTAATTTCAGTTTCTTATTACTTGTTTAATGAACATATTTGTTTAAATTATTGAAAAGCTTGTTAAAAAGGTTCTAGATTTTCCACCTTTTATGTTTAATTTAGCCCCTAAACTCATATTTTTAACTAAATTCTTATTTAATTAATTCAAATAAACCGCCACATCACTTCCCGTGCTCCGAGGCATAACAGCACCAGGTTGACTTAGTCTCCTTTGAGATCGCCTCCATGGTCCATGAAATTATAGTCAACAACACAACTCTTCTCGCTTTCTTCCTCGCCAATTTGCTACCGCTGCCGAAGGCGATTTGCTTTAAGAAGAAGCAAGGTGACGACTCCTATGCTACCAATGCTGACAACAGTGGAGATTTTGAGACTAAGTTTAGCTAAATCAGCAAATGGCAATGGCAGTTTCGACTACCTTTGCGATCAAAGGCTTCTCTTTCTTCTCTCTTCGATTCCCACAAGGATGAGTTTGGCTATATCTACAAACGGCGACAACGGTTTTGACAAGCTTCATGACCCATGGCTTTCTCTCTCTCTCGCTCTCCTCTCTATCTAATTATTTCTAGAGTTTGTTGCTAGATCCGTTGCAATTGTTGTTGTTGTTGTGTTTTGTTTTTTTTTTCCTTTTTTCCTCTATTTTTTAAGTTTTTTTGGGATACTGTCCGTTGATGTTGGTGATGTCTGACGATGTCGCTCGTAAATTGGAGACGAGTTAGTGACGGTAAAAAGAGAGAGACAAATAGAAGAGAAAAAAATATTCTAGTGGGACACAAAAAATGTCATAGTAAGATACACAACATCTCAGTGGACTATGCACTAGATTTGTGGCATAAGAATTTTTTTTATTTTATGGCATAAATAAGAATGGAGTCTAAAAAATGGTTTTTATATGAGTGCAAAAGTTAAAAGTTTTTAAAATGCAAGCCCATGTATTATGCATTTAGACTTTAGGTAGAAAGAGTAAAATAACATATTTAAGCCAAGAATTAGTAAATAATGTCATATGTTCATTAAATGTATAGTAAATAACATATCATGAGAAATCAAGACATCTATCTCATGAAAAATTGAGAACAAAAACTGCAAAATTCTCTTACCTTTTTCTCGTCTCCATTTCTTACCATCCTCCCTCGCTGGCACCAATAGTGGCTGGGAAATATAGTATTTATACAATATTGTACTTCAAAGTAATAAAAAAATTTATCTATGACGATGCCTGTTACTATTGGCGTCGGCAGCCAAAAAAAGTTATATTAACATGTAAATACTGTATTTTTTTATGTAAACACAAAAATTTGTAGTAACCTTGCCATGCCTAGGGAATTTTATATTATTACGTAAATCATGTATTTATATATGAATACAAATTCTTATAAGAAATGTTGTTTAACATCACCGACACCGATGATGCCATCGACAATCGAGAAACATTGTATTAACATGTAAAATACTGTATTTTCATATAAATATCAAAAATTACAGATGACTTTAATTTTGTTGGTGGCCAAGCAATACTGTATTTACATAGAGATATAGTATTTTGAAATAAATAAGTTTACCAATGACATCATTAATGGCCGAGAAATACTATATTTATATGGAAAAATATTATTTCTATATAAATACAAAAATTGACCGACAATATCACTAGTTGCAAGGAAATATGATATTTCCATAAAAATACAAAAATTAACTAGTAGAGTCACCAAAAATCACCGGCACTATCAAAGTCACCTACGGCCAGGAAATACTATATTAACATGGAAAATTGTATTTCTATGTAAATACATATTAGACATGTATGCTCTAATGAGTAAAAATGCAAATATATTTTTGGAGACATTTCTATCAATAAAGAATTTATTTACTATTCATATACTAAATTGTTGTCCTTTTTACGCTCATATTTGTTGGATGTATGATAAACAAGTAAAAGTCTGAGACTGTCGGTCTAAACCTTTAGAATCAGGCATATGATAGATAGATTATGCAAAAAACATGATACTAAAGGTGACAATCTAAATCATAAGATCCACAACCGAGGGAATAAGGTTGGGCGCTTTGTTTATGCAACGATTGTTATCTTATCTACATCCCTGACAGAAGATGGTTTGTCTTGGCCATCGGAGGTGGACTCTGCAAATAGAAACATTGGTGCATTGTCATAGTGATGATGTATTGGATCGGGACATAAAGTGGAATTGACTTGGATTAATAATTTTGTCTTGACAAATCAATTCACTTTAGACGGGCATATGTATTGTGTCTTAATCCTAAAATGAATAGTGGGCCTGTTGTCTTGACTTATGCCTTTTCATGTACCAAAGGGTGACATCCATATTTTATGTTGGTACGCTTGTCGGTACATTGGAGACATGACTCTTTGTAGCATAGACCTGTTATTCATAGATATAGAATCCATAGCTCTTCTTTAGAAGTTGACGATATCCTTTTATATACGTTATCTTGTAATTGGAAGACTGGAGCGCTTAACCATTTGGATACATTGGTGTAACCAAATGGTATACTATCTTTAGATAGTAAGTTTTCCAATTGTAAGATAATGGAACGTAAAATAAAAATAATCGGGAAGGTAAGATAGAATTTATCCTTAAGCTAATTATGGATATCCTATAGGGATACAACGCATCATGATATGTCGTGGACACTTAGCTAATTGGGCTTTGTAATTTTATATAGTTCAATAGTGCAGCTCTAAGCTTTTAGTGCAGTAGTGTTAGAGTTGATAATTATAAAACAAAAATCTGGGATATTGGGTTTTATAATTATCAGGAGCTTGAACTATATAGGTCTATCAAGTCCTCTTTGCTACCTCATAATAAATCCAGTAATGATACGGCATGCTTTTTCAATAAATTGGTGACTTATGTTAAATTATTATATTAGTTGAAATTTGATAGGATTAGACAATTCATGTCTGTTTATCGGTTGAATTAATTTTGTAAATCAATTCAAGATAATCTTGTTGAATTATCTGAAACATTTATTTTCCTAGTGACCATCAAGATATGGCTATTTTAATAAGATAACTTCTTTATTGGGTTATTTGAATTAAAACTGAGGCTTTATCCAAAGAATCTCGAGTTCAGACACGATTTTATTAGATATTGATCTAGATTCAAATTTTTGAGGCCTTATCTTATAATAACCAACCATGGGGGCGACCTTTATAAATAAGGAGTGAGTTTTCTATGTTATTTAGATCAGTTGAGAAATTAAGAGTGAGCACTCTAGTCTGTGAGTCTCTAAAACTCCCTAAAGAACTATTGTTCACAAATCACGAATGCTAGTTTTTGGTTTTCTCAATTGGTTGGAAGGAGAGTCACCAAGGAACAGCTGTACGAAGTGCGCCCACACACATACCGATGTAGATAGAGAGTAGCAAAGAAGACCAGCTGGTTGAGACTCTTCTAGAACATTTTTCTTTTCACAGATTGCAAGAGCTCTTTGACATTCAAAGGTTAGTAAGATCTGGTTAATTTATGCACATAGTGTGTCAAACTTATGTTTTAAGAAATACTCTAATTAAAATTTTTAAAATCTATGATGCGTACTATTTTTCAACAATTGGTATCAGAGCCATGGTTTTTACGTAAATTTACGAGTTTGTGATCATGATATATGTATAAATTATGTGATCGTGATCTCTTTTATGCTTGAATTTAATATTTTAGAAAGTTGGCACTCTAGCATTTCTATATATTTTTATGTTGTCATAGATTATATGGTGAATGTTTATTGATTAATTATGGTTGATTAAATTATTATTTAATTATTAATTAATTAATTAATTTGTGCCAGTTATGGTTCCTTAGAGGTTAGAATGTGTATCTTAGTTTTTTATGTAATTAGATGGCGGTCCATCATCACCGTCTAAGAATTATTATTGAATTTTAAATTTGTAAATTGTATAATTAAATAATCATTTGGAGTAAAAGCGGATCTAATAGATGGATCAAGAAGATGGAGATGACAATGGTTCCAAAGGTATTTCTTGAGTCTTTAAATTTTTATGTTTTTGATTTGTTGAGAATAAGATTGAAAAACCACGTAAAAGCTGTATTCTGGAAAATTGTGACATCTGCTTGGTCGGTAGGCCGAACTCTTTGATTCAATAGACTGATGGTCGCAGATGTGCATGTCAAACCTACAATTCTACAAGCCATTTGTGGGGCAAATTCCAATTAGCTTTGGCGGCAGACCAAACTGTTAAGTTCGATAGGCCGAAGGCTTGTGACTAGCAGACTGATCACACTGATCAGCATGCCAATAGAGAGTTGTTGTTTTTAAGATAAGGTGCATTTTTCATTGTAGTTTTGATTTTATTTTTGGGACAATTTTAAGAAACATTAAATTTGGATTTGACCGAAAATATGAAGTATTTGATCTATGTGGGATTGAAGACTTGAAAATGGATACCACATAAAGACGGATACAACTTAAAGATTCAAGGATGTAGAATCGACAATATGTTTCAATTGATCTCTTGTAATCTTTAATTTCTTGTCTCTAGGGTGGAACCATAATATTATGGCTATTTATTATTATTTTGCTTGTGGCTTTGCATGATTGCTTTGCTTGTCTGTATTATAATATGTTTTCCCATCTATGTTTAACATGTCATATAGAATAGGGAGTGCTACTCATTAAAATTCTTCATACATGTTTTTAAAATAAAACCTTGATTTCAAAGGATTGAGTGGGAGAAGGTTTTTGAAGAGAGGACCTACGGCCTCTATCGTTGATCCATAGGTAGCACATGGTGGTTCTGACAACTTCATTTTGTACCAGGTTAGATCTCTAAAAGGATATGGTATTTTAGCATGATTTATCATTACACACCCTTAGATGGATATTATAAATCATGGACAAAATATTGAAACGATGGTTATACACTCATGTTGATTTTATTATTAACCTCCCCTAGGAGCTCTATTAATAAAGTTGATGGCCAAAGAAAACAATTATTAAAATATGCTAGATCAGATGGGTCTTGGATAGCATACATTACTGAAGAGGGGATCCATATTCCTAATTGAATTTGGAAAGTCTCCCCTAGGCGGCTTCTTAAATTCTGAGTTGGGAATTATCGTTTTAAGGTTATGATTTTTTTAAGGTTTTGGCACATAAACACATTGTATGTTTTACATGATTGTGTTATCTTACTAAATTATTACGGTATGTTTGCTTATGTTTGGTATATGATTCTTTATTGTGGATGTCTAAACATTCTTTATCTTTGATACTCGATAAAAAAAAAATTAACTGGAGAAAATTTTAATGATTGGAGCAAGATTTGTCATATTTACTCACTTAGTGCAAGTGGGAGATTGTTAGACGTGGATGCCCTAAGGAGTAAAAATGTAACATATTTTTCGAGACATTTTTAGCAATAAAGAATTTATTTATTATTTATATATCAAATCTTATCCTCTTTACATTCATATTTGTTGAATGTATGTTAAGCAAACCAAAGTCTGACACTGTCACCCTAAACCTCTAAGAATTGGGCATATGATGGACAGATTATGCAGAAGACATGATTCTTAAGGTGACGGTCTAAATCATAAGATCCGCAATTGAGGGAATAAAGTTGGGTGTTTTATTTATGCAAAGATTATTATATTGTCTATATCCCTAATGGGAGATGGTTTGTCTTGACCATCGGAACTGGACTCTACAAATAGAAACATTGGCACATTGTCATAGGAGACAATGTGTTGGATCAGGATATGAAGTGAATTGATTTGGACTAATAATTCTGTATTGGCAAATCGATTCACTTTAGACAATCATTTGTATTGTGTCTTAATCTTGAGATGAATAGTGGGCCCGTTGTGTTGACTCTTGAGATGAATAGTGGGCCCGTTGTCTTGACTTATGTCTTTTGATATACCAAAGGGTGACATCCACATTTTATAGTGGTACGCATGCCAGTACGTTGGAGGCACGACTCTTGATAGCGTAGACCCGTTATTCATAGATATGGAATCCATAGCTCCTCTTTAGGAGTAGTGATATCCTCTTATATGCGTTATCCTGTAATTAAAAAACTGGAGCACTCAATCATTTGGACACATAGGTGCACCCGAATGGTACACCATCTTTGGATGGTGAGTTTTTTGATGGTGAGATAATGGAACGTAAGATAAAAATAATCGGGAAGGTAAAAAAAAACTTGTCCTCAAGCCAATTATGGATAATCCTATGGGGATACGATACACCATGATATGCCACGAAGACTTACCTATTCGGGCTTCATAATTCTATGTAGTTCGAGAGTGCAGCTCTAAGCTTTTAGTGGAGTAGCATTGGAGTTGATAATTATGAAATGTATATCTGGAATATTGGGTTTCATAATTATCGAAAACTTGAACTATATAGGTCCATTTGTTCTCCTTTGTTAGCTCACAAAAATCCTATAATGATACAGCATGTTTTTCCAATAATTGATAACTTACGTCAGATTCATTAGATTGGTTGAAATTCAGTAAAATCAGATAATTCATGTTTGTCTATCGATTGAATTAATTTTGTGATAAAATTAATTCAAGATAAACTTGTTGAATTATTGGGATCAGATAATTCATGTCTGTTTATCGGTTGAATTAATTTTGAATTAATTTAAAATAAACTTGTTGAATTATTAGGAATATTTATTTTCCTAGAGATTATCTAGATATGGCTAGTTTAATCAAATAACTTCTCTATTAGGTTATTTGAATTAAAATTGAGGCTCTATCCCAAGAATCTCAGGTGAAAAATAAAGATTTACAGAGATCTTTTATTGGAGGTTCGGCAGGCCGATCTTTAAGTTTGACCTGCCAATTAAGGAGGTTTGTGTTAGACATGTATGCCCTAAGGAGTACAAATGTAATAAGTTTTTGAAGACGTTTTTATCAATAAAGAATTTATTTATTGTTTATATACCAAATCTTGTCCTCTTTACATTTATATTTGTTGAATATGTGTTAAGTAAACAATAGTCTAAAACTGTCGGTCTAAACCTTAAGAATTGGGCATATGATGGACAAATTATGTGGAAGACACGATTCTTAAGGTGATGGCCTAAAACATAAGATCCGCAACTGAGGGAATAAATTTGGGCGCTTTATTCACGTAAAGATTGTTATGTTGTCTATATCCCTATTGGGAGATGGTTTGTCTTGACCATTAGAGGTGGACTCCGTGAATAGAAACATTGGCACGTTGTCATAGGTGACGATGTGTTGGATCGGGACATAAAGTGAATTGATTTGGATTAATAATTTTGTCTCGACAAATCGATTCACTTCAGACAATCATTTGTACTGTATCTTCATTCTGAGATGAATAGTAGGCTTGTTGTCTTGACTTGTGTCTTCTGATATACCAAAGGGTGAGACCCACATCTTAATAGTGGTATGCATGCCGGTACATTGGAGGCATGACTCTTTATAGCGTAGACCTGTTATTTATAGATATGGAATCCATAGCTCCTCTTTAGGAGTAGTGATATCCTCTTATATGCGTTATCCTGTAATTAGAAAGCTGGAGTGCTCAACCATTTGGATACATAGGTGTAACCAAATGGTATACTGTCTTTGGATAGTAAGTTTTCTGATGGTGAGATAATGGAATGTAAGATAAAAACAATCAGGAAGGTAAGACAAAACTTGTCCTTAAGCCGATTATGGATTATCATATGGGGATACGATACACTACGATATGTCATGGAGACTTAGCTATACAGGCTTCGTAATTCTATATAGCTTGGGAGTGCAGCTCCAAGCTTTTAGTGGAGTAGCGTTGGAGTTGATAATTATGAAATGTATATCTGGGATATTGGGTTTCGTAATTATCGGGAGCTTGAACTATATAGGTCCATTTGGTCCCCTTTGCTAGCTCACAACATCTGGTAACAATACTGCGTGCTTTTCCAATAATTGGTGACTTATGTCAGATTTATCAGATTGGTTAAAATTTGAAAGAATTAAATAATTCATGTCTGTTTGTCGGTTGAATTAATTTTGGGATAAAATTAATTCAAGATAAACTTGTTGAATTATTGGGATCAGATAATTCTTGTCTATTTATCGGTTGATTTAATTTTGGATAAATTAGATCAAAATAAACTTATAGAATTATTAGGAATTCATTTATTTTCCTAGAGATTATCTAGATAAAGTTGTTTTAATCAGATAACTTTTCTATTGGGTTATTTGATTAAAACTGAGACTCTATCCTATAGAATCTTGGGTGGAAAGTAAAAGATTCACTGAGATATGTTTTCGACAGTTCGGCGTGCCGATCCTTGTATTCGGCCTGTCGATGGTTGAGTTTGGCCTGCCGATTATGCTATTCGGCCTGCCAATGCGCGAAGGATAGGATTACGTGCTTTTATGCGGATCTTATCAGATATTGATCCAAATTTGATTCTAATTTGAATTTTGAGGCCTAATTTGATTAGGACTGACCCTGGACCCAACCTCTATAAATTGGGAGTAAGTCTTAAGAGTTAAAAAGATCAATCGAGATATTAAGAGTGATACTTTGCTGGTGAGAATTTGAAAACTCCCTAAGAGCTTTTGTTCACAAATCACGAACACTTGCTTTGGGTTCTCTCGATTGGCTGGAAGGAGAGTAACCTCATGGAAGAGCTATACGTGTGAGCCCACATCACTCCGGTCGTAGATAGAGAATAGCAAAGAAGACCAGTTGATTGAGGCTCTTCTGAAATGTTACTTCTCTTCACGGATTGTGGAAGTTCTTCGGCATACAAAGGTTAGTAAGATCTGGTTAATTTATGCATATAGCATGTCAAACTTGTGTTTTGGAAAATACTCTGATATAAAATTTTTAAAATTTCGCTGTGTACTATTTTTCCAACAATTGGTATTAGAGCTGGGTTACGATCCTAGGACCTGTGGGTTTTTACATAAATTTACGAATTTATGATCGTGCTATATGTATAAATTTTGTGATCTTAATCTCTCCTATGCTTGAATTTAATTTTTTAGAGAGTTGACACTCTAGGTTTCTATATATTATATATGTTGTCATGGATTATATGGTGAATGTTCATTAATTAATTATGGTTGATTAAATCATTATTTAATTATTAATTAAGTAATTAATTAATGTCGGTTATAGTTCCTTAGAGGTTAGAATGCATACTATCATCTCCGTCTATGAATTATTTTTTATTTTTAAATTTGTAAGAATTTGTAATTAAATAATCATTTGGAGAAGACGGATCTAGAAGGCGAATCTAGAAGAATGATGATGGCGCTCCTAGGTATTTTCCGAGTCTCTAATTTTATGTTTTTGAATTGTTGAAAATAAAATTAATGAGTTGCATTATAAAATTGTATTTTCTGCAATGGGGATTTTTGCTTGGTCGGCATGCCGAACCCACCAGTTCGGTAGGCCGATGGTCGCAGATCGACAGGCCAGACTTGAGGTTCCACAGGCCGACAGCGGGGTGAAAATCAGAGACTCTACCGGTAGGTTGAACTTTCATGAGTCGGCAGGCTGATCTTCTTGATCAGCAGGCCGATGGAGCGTGACTGGCAGGCCGATCACCCAGATCGGCATGCCGACCGAGAGTTGGAAACTTTCTAGAAAAGGTATAGTTTTTCCAGTGCAGTTTTAATTTTATTTTTGGGATAATTCTGAGAAACATTAAATTTGGATATGACCGAAAATATGAAGTATTCGATTCATACGAGATTGAAGACTTGAAGATGGGCATTACATGAAGAATGATGCAGCTTGAGGATTAAAGGATGAAGAATTGATAATATGTCTCGATCATTCTCTTGTAATCTTAGTTTTCTATTCTCTAGGGTGGAGCCATAATATTACAGTTATTATTATTTTGCTTGTAGCTTTGATTGATTGCTTTACTTGTCTACATTATAATATAATTTGCCATGTATATTCATAACATGTCATATAGAATAGGGAGTGCCGCTCATATTAAAATTGTTCATGCATCTCTCTTAAAATAAAACATTGATTTCAAACGATTGAGTGGGAGAAGGTTTTCAAAGAGAGAACCTAAGGCCTCCATCTTTGGTCCATAGGCAGAACATGGTGGTCTTGACCCCTAGGAAGGGATTTCTATCATGTACCGATTATAAATTATGGATAAAATATTGAAACGATGGTTTTACACTTAAGTTAATTTTATTATTAACCTCCCCTAGGAGCTCTGTTAATAAAATTAATGGCCAAAGAAACGATTATTAATATATGTTGGATCATCCGAGTCCTAGATGGCATATATTAATCAGGAGGGGATCCGTGTTCCTGATTGAATTTGGCATGACTTCCCTAGGAGCTTGTTGAATTCTAAGTTGGGAATTATCATTGTAAGGTTGTAATATTTTCAAGGTTTTGACACATAAACACATTTGTATGTTTTTTATATGATTGTGTTATCTTACTAAATTGTTATCATATATTTGCTTATGTGTTGTATATGATTCTTTATTGTAGATTACAAATGTCTAAAAACACATTTTATTATCGATACTTGACAAAAACCTATTAATTGGAGAGAATTTTAATGATTGGAAACGAAACCTGGATATCGTCTTTTCCTTTGAGAAACTAAAGTTTGTGCTAACAACCCCTTGTCCTCCTGAGCCTATGGGAGACTCAACTAATGAGCAATTCCAAGGTTATGATCGCTGGAAACATGCTAATGATCAGGCACGCTGCTATGTTATGGCTAGCATGAATAACGTGTTGCAGGCTCAACATCAGGATTATGAGACTGCAAAGTAGATCTTAGATAATCTGGAGGATATGTTTGGAGGCCAGGCCATAACAAAGCAGCAAGGGGCTCTTCAGAAGCTTCTTAACTGTAAGCAGAGACCGGGGACATCTATAAAAGAGCACATGATGTTGGTCATGGGTTACCTTGCTGAGGCTTAAACCAATGGAGCCAACATCAATGCTGAAACTCAGATGACTATGGTCTTTGAGACTCTATCAAAGGAATTTATTCCATTTAGAGCTGCATTTAATTTAAGCAATAGACAGGATATGACCTTGATGGAATTAATGAAACAGTTACTGGAGTTCGAACTATTGATCAGAGAGTCTCCTGTGGGTGGGGAAGCCAATATGGTAGCTACTTCTGATTCCAATCTCAACTCTGGGAATGGAAAGAAGTAACGGACCAAGAATGAGAAGTCTTCTATTCCTGCTAGCACCAAGAGCAAGAAGAAGAACCCAACGAAGCTTAAGTGCTTCTTCAATGGGAAGGTCAGGCACATGAAGAAGCATTGCAAGGATTTCCTTTCAAAAGGAGGTATGCGTGATCTTCTGTATTTAGAAACTTGTTTGGTTGAGGAATCCAGTGACATTTGGGTCATAGATTCTGGTGCAACTAATCATGTTTGCATTTCTCTGCAAGGGTTCAAAGAAACGAGAAGTCTACTACATGAAGACTTCACGCTTCAGATGGGCGATGGATCCTTGGTCTCAACGGAAGTAGTGGGAGACATCCATCTTTATTTTGATAATTATAGGAATTTATTTTTGCAAGATTGTTTTTATGTTCCTAAATTTAAAAGGAATTTAATTTATGTAGCTTGTTTATTTAAAGACTTCTATTTGGTTTCTTTTAATGATAAAGTAGTCATTCGTAAAAACAAATCTGTTATCTGTTCTAGATAGATGCAAAATAATCTATATTTTATCAAACCGAAGATGAACTTATTGCTTAATGCTGAGATGAATGATAATAACTCTAAAAGACTTAAAACTTCTCACTCTAATAAGACTTATCTTTGGCATTTACGCCTTAGTCGTATTAACCTGAATAGGATTCAAAGGTTGGTAAGGGATGGACCTTTAAGTCACTTAAAGGTGGAATCTATACCTTCATGTGAATCTTGTTTGGAGGGTAAAATGACAAAAAGACCATTCGGGTCTTAGGGCAATAGGGCCGAAGGGGTTCTAGAACTTGTGCATAGTGATATTTGTAGACCGATGAACATCTGGACACGAGGAGGGTATGAGTACTTCGTCACTTTTATTGAAGATTACTCAAGATATGGGTATGTGTACCTGATGCGCCACAAAAGTGAAACTTTGGACAAGTTAGGAGCTTCAGGCTGAAGTGGAAAAGCAATTGGGTAGACCCATAAAGGCACTTCAATCCGATCGAGGTGGTAAATACCTTTCTAATGAGTTCTTGGAACACTTATTAGAGAATGGGATTTTATCCCATTTGACTACGCCGGGTGCTCCGCAGCAGAATAGCGTAGTGGAGAGAAGAAATAGGACTTTATTGGACATGATCAGGTCCATGATGAGTTTTTCATCATTGCCTTTATCCTTTTGGGGATATGCACTACAAGCCGCATGTTATCTTTTGAACAATGTGCATTCAAAATTGGTCCCGAAAACTCCTCACGAGTTGTGGATGGGTAGAAAGACATCCTTAAACCATATTTGCATGTGGAGGTGTCCGGCTCATATCCTATTTAAGGATCCGAATAAGTTGGAAGCACGTTCGGAAGTTTGTGTGTTTATAGGATATCCAAAAGGGACTAAAGGGGGTTATTTTATAACCCAAAGGAAAATAAAGTCGTGGTTTCAATTAATGCAACTTTCCTTGAGGAAAGTTACATGGACGACTTTAAACCTCAAAGCAAAGTGGTGCTTGAGGAGTTAAGGAGTGATCCGATCACTCCGAAGGTTCCGAATGAAACCGTTCCAATCAGTACAGAAAAACCAAACATACCTGAACAACAACTTGAGGGGCTTCGGTCTAGTGGGAGGATCGGGCATCAACTTGAGAAGTATATGTTCAACGAGGAGGTTTTCTTGGCTAAATCGGATGAACATGATAGGGATCCTTATACTTACACAAAAGCTATGAAGGATGTTGATTCAAAACTCTGGACAGAGGCCATGAACATTGAGATGAAGTCTATAGAGACTAATCAGGTCTGAGAGCTTGTGGATCTTCCCGAAGGGATAAAACCCATAGGATGTAAGTGGATCTATAAGAGGAAAAGAGGAGAGGATGGAAAGGTCGAAACGTTTAAGGCTAGACTAGTAGCTAAGGGTTATACGTAAAAAGAAGGAATCGATTATGATGATACCTTTTCGCCTATAGCCATGCTTAAGTCCCTCCTGATTCTCTTGTCCATAGCTATCGCTCTTGACTACAAGATTTGGCAATGGATGTTAAGACGGCTTTTTTGAATGGCTATCTTAATGAGTCTATTTATATGGCACAACCAGATGGGTTCAAGGTCAAGGTCAAGAGGGTAAGAATCTGAAATCTACTAGTGAGAATCTGAAATCTCCTTGAGAGCTTTTATTCACAAATCACAAACACTTGCTTTGGGTTCTCTCGATTGGTTAGAAGGAGAGTCACCTCGTGGAAGAGCTGTATATGTGAGCCCCCACTCACTCCAGTCGTGGATAGAGAATAACAACGAAGACCAGTTGGTTGAGGCTCTTCTAGAACGTTACTTCTCTTCACGGATTGCAGAAGTTCTTCAGCATACAAAGGTTAGTAAGATCTAGTTAATTTATTCATATAGCATGTCAAACTTGTGTTTTGGAAAATACTTTGATATAAAATTTTTAAAATTCCACTGCGTACTGTTTTTTCAATAGTTTGGTAGGTCGATCTGCCAGTTCGGTCTGCCAAGAGGCTGATAAAAAGATCATGTGTTTTCATGCAGTTTTTATTAGATATTGATTCTTATTCAAATTTTTTAGGCCTTATCTGATAAGGACTGTCTCTTGGGCCCAACCTCTATAAAAGGGGAGTAACTCTTGTTATTATTTAAGATCAATTGAGAAATCTAGAGTGAGACTCTGTCAGTGAGATTCTAAAACTCCTCGGAAGGCTATCATCACAAATCACAAATTAAAGCTTTGGGTATTTCTCTATTGGTTAGGAGGGGAGTCATTTGGGGGAAAAGTTGAACGACATGAGCCCACACTTACTCCGATCATGGATAGAGAATAGCAAAGAAGACTAGTTGGTTGAAGCTCTTCTAAAACGTTACTTCTCTTCACGGATTATGGGAGCTCTTTGGCATTCAAAGGTTTATAAGATCTAGTTAATTTATGCATATAGTGTGTCAAACTTATGTTTTAAAAAATACTCTGATATAAAAAAAATTTAAAAATTCTGCTGTGTATTATTTTTCTAACAACTAATCCAGTTTGGGAACTTATGGATCTTCCCAAAGGTGTAAAACCTATGGGGTGTAAGTGGATCTATAAGAGAAAGAGAGGAGTAGATGGAAAAGTCAAAACCTATGTGGCTAGACTGGTAGCCAAGGGATACACACAAAAGGAAGGAATTGATTATGAGAAAACCTTTTCACCTGTAGCCATGCTTAAGTCCATTCGCATTCTCTTGTCCATAGCTATCATTCTTGACTACGAGATTTGGTAGATGGATGTCAAGATAGCCTTTTCGAATGGCTCTTTTAATGAGTCTATATATAACGTACAGCCAGACGAGTTCAAGGCTAAGGGTCAAGAAGGCAAGGTTTGTAAGCTGCTAGAGTTAATTTATAGACTTAAGCAGGCTTCCCATTCTTGGAACATAAGATTTGATCAAGTGATCAAGACTTCTGGGTTTGAACAAAATGTGGATGAACCATGTGTTTACAAACACATAAAGGATGGGAAGGTAGTTTTTCTACTGCTCTAAGTAGATGACATTATGCTAATTGGCAATGACATTGGGGCGTTGTTATTGGTCAAATTATGGTTGACCAAGCAGTTTGACATGAAAGACTTGGGTTAAGCTAATTATGTTCTTGGTATCCAGATCTTTCGGTATAGAAAGAACAGAATGATAGCTTTGTCCCAAGTGGCCTACATAGATAAAATTCTCAAGAGGTTTGCAATGCAGGATTCTAAGAAAGGTGGGCAACCATCTAAGTTTGGAATCACTCTTTCCAAGAAAGACTCACCAAAGTCTAATGAAGAAAGAGAATACATGAAGAAGGTGCCTTATGCTTCGGCAATGGGTAGTCTCTTGTATGCCATGCTTTGCACATGACCGAAAATTAGTTATGCGATTAGGATAGTAAGTTGATTTCAATCGGATCTGAGACCAAACTATTGGGTTGCGGTTAAGTATATTTTCAAGCACTTGAGAAGGACTTGAGGATATATGCTTATATATTCAGGTGAGGATTTAACATCTGTAGGATATACTGATTCAGATTTTTAATCCTATCCGGATTCAAGAAGATCGACTTTTGGTTTTGTGTTTACTCTAGGTGGTGGTGCTATTGTTTGGAGAAGTGTCAAGCAAGATTGTACTTCGGATTCAATGATGGAGGCCGACTATGTGGCAACTAGTGATGCTTCGAAAGAAGCAATGTGGCTTCGTAAATTCCTTGGGGATCTTAAGGTAGTTCTTGGTATGGATAAGGCGGTATCGTTGTATTGTGATAACACTACAGCAATAGCTAATGCTAAGGAACTAAGATTTCACAAGAAGAATATGCATATTCATCAGAAGTATCATATGATAAAGGACTTCGTTGAGGGCAGGCATTTTGTTGTATGCAAAATCACAAATGAGGACAATTTAGTTAATCCATTCACGAAGACACTAACCACGAAGGTTTTTGAAAGGCATGTGGAAGCTATAGGGATGTGAGATTTGTTATATTTACTCACTTAGTACAAGGGGGAGATTGTTAGACATGTATGCCCTAAGGAGTAAAAATGTAATATGTTTTTAGAGACATTTTTGTCAATAAAAAATTTATTTATTATTCATATACCAAATTGTTATCCTCTTATGTTCATATTTATTGGATGTATGATATGCAAACAAAAGTCTGAGACTGTCGGTCTAAACCTTTAGAATTAAGCATATGATAGACAAATTATACGGAAGACATGATACTAAAGGTGATGGTCTAAATCATAAGATCCATAATTGACGGAATAAAGTTGGGTGCTTTATTCATGCAAATATTGTTACATTGTCTATATCCCTGATAGGAGATGGTTTGTCTTGGCCATTAGAGGTGGACTCCAGGAATAGAAACATTGGTGCATTATCATAGGTTACGATGTATTAGATCGAGACATAAAGTGAAATTGATTTGGATTAGTAATTTTGTCTCGGCAAATCAATTCACTTGAGACAGTCATATGTGTTGTGTCTTAATCCTGAAATAAATAGTGGGCCTGTTGTCTTGACTTATGTTTTTTGACGTACCAAAGGGTGACATCTACATTTTATGTTGGTACACATGCCAGTACGTTGGAGACATGACTCTTGATAACATAGACATGTTATTCATAGATACAGAATCTATAGCTCCTCTTTAAGACTCGATGATATCTTGTTATATGCATTATCTTGTAATTGAAAGATTGGAGTGCTTAACCATTCAGATACATAATATTTCCCATACATAAATTCAAAAACAAAAAATACATAATATTGTTATATGCATTATCTTGTAATTGAAAGATTGTTATATGCATTATCTTGATAACATAATATTTCCCAAAAAATAGCAAAAACAAAAACATACATAAATTCAAAAAAGACAAACAAGAGACTGCCACCATTAAGAGCTTCATCACTTGCTAGTGTATGACGGAAGTCTCAATGTGTTGGAAACAAAGTGTGCAGCGGAATTTTAAAAATTTTTCATCTGAGTAATTTCCAAAACACAAGTTTGACATGTTATATGTATAAATTAGACAGATCTTACTAACCTTTGTGTGAAGATCCTCCGCAGCCTATGAAGAGAAGTAACGTTCCAGAAGAGCCTCAACCAACTGGTCTTCTTTGCTATTCTCTATCCACAACCGGAGTGAGTGTGGGCTCACACATACAACTCTTCCATCGATGACTCTCCTTCCAACCAATAGAGAGAACCCAAAGCTAGTGCTCGTGATTTGTGAACAAAAGCTCTCAGGGAGTTTTCAGATTCTCACTAGAAGAGTATCACTCTTAATCTCTCAAATTGATCTGAGTAAATCATGAGACTCACTCCCTTTTTATACCTATTGGTCCTGGGGTCAGTCCATATCAGATTAGGTCTCAAAAACTCAAAACAGAATCAAGTTCGAATCAATATCTGATAAGATCCGCGTGAAAACATGTAATCTTATCTCTGCTGATCGGCAGGCCGAACAGGCTAGTTCGGTAGGCCGAACACGTCATCCGGTAGGCCAAACTCCCGAGAAAAAATCTTCGCAAATCTTTTATTTTCCACCCGAGATTCTAAAGGATAAAGTCTCAGTTTTTATTCAAATAACCCAATAGAGAAGTTATCTGATCAAAACAAACTTTATCAAGATAATCTCTAAGAAAATAAATCAATTCGCAATAATTCTACAAGTTTATCTTCTTCTAATTTGTCCAAAATTAAAACAACCGATAAACAAACAAGAATTATGTGATCGCAATAATCCAACAAGTTTATCTTCAACTAATTTCTTACAAAATTAATTCAACCGATAAACAGACATGAATTATTTGATTCTTACAAATTTTAAACCAATCTGATAAATCCGACATAAGTCACCAATTATTGGAAACGCACGCCGTGTCGTTACAGGATTTTGTGAACTAGCAAAGGGGACAAAAATGGACCTATAAAGTTCAAGCTCATGACAATTATGAAACCCAATATCCCAGATTTACATTTCACAATTATCAACTCCAACGCTACTCCACTAAAAGCTTGGAGCTGCACTCTCGAACTTTATAGAATTACGAAGCTCGTGTAGCTAAGTCTCCATGACATATCAAAGTGTATCGCATCCCCATATGATCATCCATAATCGGCTTAAGGACAAGTTCTGTCTTACCTTCCTGATTATTTTTATCTTACATTCCATTGTCTTACCATTAGAAAACTTACCATCCAAAGATAGTATACCATTCGGTTACACCTATGAATCCAAATGGTTGAGCGCTCCAGTTTTCCAATTACAGGACAACACATATAAGAGGATATCATTACTCCTAAAGAGGAGCTATGGATTCCACATCTATGAATAACAAGTCTACGCTATCAAGAGTCATGCCTCCAACGTATCGGCATGCATACCACTATAGAGATGTGGGAGTCACCCATTGGTACATCAAAAGACACAAGTCGAGACAACGGGCCAACTATTCTTCTCAGGATTAAGATACAATACAAATGACTGTCTAAAGTGAATCGATTTGCCAAGACAGAATTATTAATCCAAATCAATTCACTTTATGTCCCGATCCAACACATCATCACCTATGACAACGTGCCAATGTTTCTATTCACGGAGTCCAACTCCGATGGCCAAGACAAACCATCTCCCTAAAGGGATATAGACAACATAACAATCTTTACATGAATAAAGCGCCCAACTTTATTCCCTCAATTGCGGATCATTTGTTTTAGACCGTCACCTTAAGAATCGTGTCTTCCGCATAATCAATCCATCATATGCCCAATTCTTAAGGTTTAGACTGACAGTCTCAGACTACTGTTTGCTTATCATACATTCAAAAAATATGAACGTAAAGAGGACAAGATTTGGTATATTTAAATGAATAAATTCTTTATTGATAAAAATGTCTCCAAAAACTTATTACATTTTTACTCCTTAGGGCATACATGTCTAACAATCTCCCACTTGCACTAAGTGAGTAAATACAGCAAATTTCGCATCCCCATAGCTTCCACATGCCTCTCGAAGACTCTCCCAGTAAGTGTCTTCGTAAATGGATCAGCTAAATTGTCCTCTGACGCGATCTTGCACACCGTGACATGCCCGCCCTCAACGAAGTCCTTTATCACATGATACTTTCGATCAATATGCTTACTCTTCTTGTGAAATCTTGGTTCCTTAGCATTAGCTACCGCCGCACTGTTATCACAGTATAGTGATACCGCCTTATCCATACTAGGAACTACCTCAAGATCCCCAAGGAACTTGCAGAGCCACACTGCTTCTTTCGAAGCATCACTAGCTGCCACATACTCGGCCTCCATCGTTGAATCCGAAGTGCAATCTTGCTTTGCACTTCTCCAACTGATGGCACCGCCACCCAGAGTAAACACAAACCCCGAAGTCAATTTTCTAGAATCCAGACAGGATTGAAAATCTGAATCAGTGTATCCTAGAGGAGTCAAGTCCTCACCCGAATACACAAGCATATACCCTCGAGTCCTTCTCATGTACTTGAAAATATGCTTTATCGCAACCCAATGGTTCGGTCCTGGATCCGCCTGAAATCGACTTACAATCACGACCGCATAGCTAATATCCGATCGTGTGCAAAGCATGGCATACATAAGACTACCCACTGCCGAAGCATAAGGCACCTTCTTCATGTATTCTCTTTCTTCATAAGACTTTGGAGAGTCTTTCTTAGAAAGAGTAATTCCAGACGTAGATGGTTGCCCACCTTTCTTGGAATCCTGCATTGCAAACCTCCTGAGAATTTTATCTATGTAGCCGGCCTGTGACAAAGCTATCATTTTGTTCTTCCTATCCTGAATGATCTGGATACCAAGAACAAAATTAGCCTCACCTAAGTCCTTCATGTCAAACTGCTTGGTCAACCATAATTTGACCGATGACAACGCTCCAACGTCATTGCCAATTAGCAGAATGTCATCTACATAGAGCAGTAGAAAAACCACCTTCCCATCCTTTATGTGTTTGTAAACACATGGTTCATCCACATTTTGTGAGAACCCATAAGTCTTGATCACTTGATCAAATCTTATGTTCCAAGAACGGGATGCCTGCTTAAGTCCATAAATTGACTTTAGCAGCTTACAAACCTTACCTTCTTGACCCGCGACCTTGAACCCGTCTGGTTGTTCCATATAAATGGACTCATCAAGATAGCCATTCAGAAAAGCCGTCTTGACATCCATCTACCAAATCTCGTAGTCGAGAGCGGTAGATATGGACAAGAGAATCCGGATGGACTTAAGCATGGCTACAGGCGAAAAGGTTTCCTCATAATCGATTCCTTCCTTTTGCGTATAACCCTTAGCTACCAGTCTAGCCTTAAAGGTTTCAACCTTTCCATCCACTCCTCTTTTCCTCTTGTAGATCCACTTACACCCTATGGGTTTTACCCCTTCGGGAAGATCCACAAGCTCCTAGACCTGATTAGTCTCCATAGACTTCATCTCTATGTTCATGGCCTCTGTCTAGAGTTTTGAATCAACATCCTCCATAGCTTCTACGTAAGTATAAGGATCCCTGTCATGTTCATCTGGTTCAGCCAAAAAGACCTCCTCATTGAACATATACCTTTCAGGTTGACGCCCGATCCTCCCACTACACCGAAGCCCCTGAGGTTGTTGTTCAGGTTTGTTTGGTTTTTCTACACTGATCGGAATGGTTTCGTTCGGAACCTCCGGAGTGAACGAATCACCCCTTAACTCCTCAAGCACCACTTTGCTTCGATGTTTAAAGTCGTCCATGTAACTCTCCTCAAGGAAAGTTGCATTAGTTGAAACCACGACTTTATCTTCCTTTGGGTTATAAAAATAACCCCCTTTAGTCCCTTTTGGATATCCTACAAACACGCAAACTTCCGAACGTGCTTCCAACTTATTTGGATCCTTAAATAGGACATGAGCTGGACATCCCCATATGCGAATATGGTTTAAGGATGTCTTCCGTCTTGTCCACAACTCATGAGGAGTTTTAGGGACCGATTTTAAAGGCACATTGTTCAAAAGATAACATGCGGTTTGTAGTGCATATCCCCAAAAGGATAAAGGCAATGACGAATAACTCATCATAGACCTAATCATGTCCAACAAAGTCCTATTCCTTCTCTCCGCTACGCCATTCTGCTGCAGAGTGCCTGGCGTAGTCAAATGGGTTAAAATCCCATTCTCTAACAAGTGTCCCAAGAACTCATCAGAAAGGTATTCCCCACCTCGATCAGATCAAAGTGCCTTATGGGTCTACCCAATTGCTTTTCCACTTCAGCCCAAAACTCCCTGAACTTATCATAAGTTTCGCTTTTGTGGTGCATTAGGTACACATACCCATATCTTGAGTAATCGTCATTAAAAGTGATGAAGTACTCATACCCTCCTCGTGCCCGGATGTTCATCGGTCCGCAAACATCACTATGCACAAGTTCTAGAACCCCTTTGGCCCTATTGCCCTTAGACCCGTATGGTCTTTTGGTCATTTTACCCTCCAAACAAGATTCACATTGAGGTATAGATTCCACCTTTAAGTGACTTAAAGGTCCATCCCTTACCAACCTTTGAATCCTATTCAGGTTAATATGGCCAAGACGCAAATGCCAAAGATAAGTCTTATTAGAGTGAGAAGTTTTAAGTCTTTTTGAGTTATTATCATTTATCTCAGCATTAAGCAATAAGTCCATCTTAGGTTTGATAAAATATAGATTATTTTGCATCCATCCAGAACAGATAAAAGATTTATTTTTATGAATCACCACTTTTTCATTAAAAGATACCACGTAGGAGTCTTTAAATAAAGAAGATACAGAAATTAAATTCCTTTTAAATTTAGGAACATAAAAACAATCCCACAAAATTAAATTCCTATAATTATCAAAATAAAGATGGACATCTCCCACTGCTTCTACTGAGACCAAGGATCCATCGCCCATCCGAAGCGTTAAGTCTTCACGAAGTAGACTTCTCGTTTCTTTGAATCCCTGCAGAGAAACACAAACATGATTAGTTGCACCGAAATCTATGACCCAGATGTCACTGGATTCCTCAACCAAACAAGTTTCTAAATATAGAAGATCACACCTACCTCCCCTGGAAAGGAAGTCCTTGAAATGCTTCTTTATATGCCCGACCTTACCACAGAAGAAGCACTTAAGCTTCTTTGGGTTCTTCTTCTTCTTCTTCTTGCTCTTGGTTGCAGGAGGAATAGAAGACTTCCCACTCTTGGCCCGTTGCTTCGTTCCATTCCCAGAGTTAGGATTGGAACCAGAAGCAGCTACCATATTGGCCTCACCACCAGCAGGAGACTCCCTGATCAGCAGTTCAAACTCTTGTAACTGTTTCATAAGTTCTGTCAAGGTCATATCCCGTCTATTGCTTAAATTAAAAGTAGCTCTAAATGGAATAAATTCCTTAGACATAGTCTCAAAGACCATAGTCATCTGAGTTTCAGCATCAATGTCAGCTCCATTGGTTTGAGCCTCTGCGAGGTAACCCATGATCAACATCATGTGCTCCTTTACAGATGTCCCCGGTCTCTGTCTACAGTTTAAGAGTTTCCAAAGCGCCCCTTGCCGCTTCGTTATAGCCTGGCCTCCTAACATATCCTCAAGATTATCCAAGATCTACTTCACAATCTCATAATCCTGATGTTGAGCCTGCAGCATGTTGTTCATGCTAGCCATAACATAGCAGCGGGCCTGATCATTAGCATCTTTCCAACGGTCGTACGCTTGGAATTGCTCATTACTTGAGTCTCCCGTAGGCTCGGGAGGACAAGGAGTTGTCAGAACATATTTCAGTTTCTCAAAGGAAAGGACGATGTCCAGGTTTCGTTTCCAATCGTTATAGTTCTCACCGGTTAATTGGTTTTTGTCAAGTATCGATGATAAAGCGTTTTTAGACATTTTCAATCTACAATAATGAATCATATACCAAACATATATAATAATTTAGTAAGATAACACAATCATGTAAAATCATACAAATGTGTTTATGTGTCAAAACCTTGAAAATATCACAACCTTACAACGATAATTCCCAACTCAGAATTTAACAAGCTCCTAGGGGAGTCATGCCAAATTCAATCAGGAACACGGATCCCCACCTGATTAATATATGCCACCCAGGACCCGTATGATCCAGCATATACTAATAATTGTTTCTTTGGCCATTAATTTTATTAACAGAGCTCCTAGGGGAGGTTAATAATAAAATCAGCGTGAGTGTATAACCACCGTTTTAATATTTTATGCATGATTTATAATCACCACCTAGGGGTGTGCAACCATAAATCATACTAAAATACCTTATCCTTTTAGAGATCCAATCTGGTACATGATAGAAATCCCTTCCTAGGGGTCGGGACCACCATGTTCTTCCTATGGACCAACGATGGAGGCCTTAGGTTCTCTCTTTGAAAACCTTCTCCCACTCAATCTTTTGAAGTCAAGGTTTTATTTTAAAATTATGCATGAACAATTTTAATATGAGCAGCACTCCCTATTCTATATGACATGTTATCAATATACATGGTAAATCATATTATAATGCAGACAAGCAAAGCAATCAAGCAAAGCTACAAGCAAAATAATAATAACCGTAATATTATGGTTTCACCCTAGAGAATAGAAAAAATAAGATTACAAGAGAATAATCGAGACATTTTTCGATTCTTCATCCTTGAATCCTCAAGCTGTATCCTTCTTCATGTAATATCCATCTTCAAGTCTTCAATCCCGTATAAATCAAATACTTCATATTTCCGGTCATATCCAAATTTAATGTTTCTTAGAATCGTCCCAAAAATAAAATTAAAATTGCACCGGAAAAATTGCACCTTTTCTGGACACCTGGCAGCTCTCGGTCGGCAAACCGGTCTGGGTGATCGGCCTGCCGATTATGAAGGTTCGGCCTGCCGAACATGAAGGTTCGGCCTGCCGGCACAGCATCAAAATTTTTGCCCCACTGTCGGCCTGCCGGACCATACGTCCGGCCTGTCGAACTGTGAGGTCTGGCATGCCGACCGAGAAGAAAACCCTCAATCCAGAAAATACAATTTTAATGCAATTCATCAATTTTATTTTCAACAATTCAAAAACATAAAATTAGAGACTCAGGAAATACCTGGAGGTGCCATCATCAATCTTCAAGATCCGTCTTCTCTGAATAATTATTTAATTACAAATTCTTACAAATTAAAAATTAAGTAACAATTCTTAGACGGAGATGATAGTCCGCCATCTAATTACATGAAAAACCTAGATACACATTCTAACCTCTAAGGAACCATAACCGGTATTAATTAATTAATAAATAATTAAACAATGATTTAATCAACCATAATTAATTAATAAACATTCACCATATAATCCATGACAACATATATATTATATAGAAACCTAGAGTGCCGTCTCTCTATAAAATTCAATTCAAGCATAGGAGAGATTAAGATCACAAAATTTATGCATATAACATGATCACAAACTTGCAAATTTATGTAAAAACCTCGTCTTTGATACCAATTATTGGAAACAAAGTGTGCAGCGGAATTTTAAAAATTTTTCATCAGAGTAATTTCCAAAACACAAGTTTGACATGTTATATGTATAAATTAGACAGATCCTACTAACCTTTGTGTGAGGATCCTCCGCAGCCTATGAAGAGAAGTAACGTTCCAGAAGAGCCTTAACCAACTGGTCTTCTTTGCTGTTCTCTATCCACAACCGGAGTGAGTGTGGGCTCACACGTACAGCTCTTCCACCGGTGACTCTCCTTCCAACCAATAGAGAGAACCCAAAGCTAGTGCTCGTGATTTGTGAACAAAAGCTCTCAAGGAGTTTTCAGATTCTCACTAGAAGAGTATCACTCTTAATCTCTCAAATTGATCTGAGTAAATCATGAGACTCACTCCCTTTTTATACCTATTGGTCCTAGGGTCAGTCCATATCAGATTAGGTCTCAAAAACTCGAAACAGAATCAAGTTCGGATCAATATCTGATAAGATCCGTGTGAAAACGTGTAATCTTATCCCTGTTGATCGGCAGGCCAAACATTCTGATCGACAGGCCGAACGCGTTATCTGGCAGGCCAAACTCTCGAGAAAAAATCTCCGCGAATCTTTTATTTTCCACTTGAGATTCTAAAGGATAAAGTCTCAGTTTTGATTCAAATAACCCAATAGAGAAGTTATCTGATCAAAACAAACTTTATCAAGATAATCTCTAAGAAAATAAATCAATTCGTAATAATTCTACAAGTTTATCTTGTTCTAATTTGTCCAAAATTAAAACAACCGATAAACAGACAAGAATTATCTGATCGCAATAATCCAACAAGTTTATCTTTAACTAATTTTTTACAAAATTAATTCAACCGATAAACAGACATGAATTATTTGATTCTTACAAATTTTAAACCAATCTGATAAATCCGACATAAGTCACCAATTATTAGAAAAGCACGCCGTGTCATTACAGGATTTTGTGAGCTAGCAAAGGGGACCAAAATAGACCTATAAAGTTCAAGCTCATGATAATTATGAAACCCAATATCCCAGATATACATTTCACAATTATCAACTCCAACGCTACTCCACTAAAAGCTTGGAGCTGCACTCTCAAACTTTATAGAATTACGAAGCTAGTATAACTAAGTCTCCATGACATATCAAAGTGTATCGCATCCCCATATGATCATCCATAATCGGCTTAAGGACAAGTTCTGTCTTACCTTCCCGATTATTTTTATCTTACGTTCCATTGTCTTACCATTAGAAAATTTACCATCCAAAGATACTATACCATTCGGTTACACCTATGTATCCAAATGGTTGAGCGCTCTAGTTTTTGAATTACAGGACAACACATATAAGAGGATATCATTACTCCTTAAGAGGAGCTATGGATTCCATATCTATGAATAACAAGTCTACGCTATCAAGAGTCATGCCTCCAACGTACCGGCATGCATACCACTATAGAGATGTGGGAGTCACCCATTGGTACATCAAAAGACACAAGTTGAGACAACGGGCCCACTATTCTTCTCAGGATTAAGATACAATACAAATGACTGTCTAAAGTGAATCGATTTGCCAAGACAGAATTATTAATCCAAATCAATTCACTTTATGTCCCGATCCAACACATCGTCACCTATGACAATGTGCCAATGTTTCTATTCACAGAGTCCAACTCCGATGGCCCAGACAAACCATCTCCCTAAAGGGATATAGACAACATAACAATCTTTACATGAATAAAGCGCCCAACTTTATTCCCTCGATTGCGGATCATTTGTTTTAGACTGTCACCTTAAGAATCGTGTCTTCCACATAATCAGTCCATCGTATGCCCAATTCTTACGGTTTAGACTAACAGTCTCAGACTACTGTTTGCTTATCATACATTCAACAAATATGAACGTAAAGAGGAGAAGATTTGGTATATTTAAATGAATAAATTCTTTATTGATAAAAATGTCTCCAAACACGTATTACATTTTTACTCCTTAGGGCATACATGTCTAACACAATGATGGTGCCATCTACTCGTCACGAGAACCAATCACCAAGACAAACTTGTAAATGTCGTCAGAGAGCTCCACATGTGCGTTCACTTTTATAAATCATTCAAATCCAAATTTATAAATCAATTCTTTTTCCTCCTTCTCGACAAAAATCAAATCGAGACCCTTAATGAACAACAACACAAATTGAAACATGGATGTGGTTTTCTTGATCGGGCTCAACTACGAGAACGAACTTTGCAGCCTCTTCCATCCAACGTTCTTCAATTGCGATGTTCTTGACGATCAAATCAAAATCTAAAGATAAGGGAGTGGGGATTGACGTACTACTGGAAAACGATGATGGATGTGATGGCGGCAAAAGGAAAATCATCAGATGTCGATCGTTGCACAATTCCTTAGGCTTTGTCATCAACTTCTCCTCGATCATGATGGAGTTGCAACATGCGACAAAGCAGATCAAGCCCTCTTTGTCGTCTTGGAAATCGTCTCATTGCTATGGGAAATAGGAGCAACGGAGATGAAAACTTGAAGGTCGTGAGTTCGGTGTGGCGTTTCTAGCAAGGAAAACTTAAAGGTTGCTACTCCATCTATCACAAGCTCGATGCGGTAACTTCAGCTCAAATAAAGAAGAGCAAAAGAGAGAAAGAGAGAGAGAGAGACATTTGAGCCAAAGTATTGTCACGCCTCGCAGTACGAGAGGTGACGTGACAGGTTATTTAAGTTAAGTCAAATAAAAATTTAATGAAAACATGAGTTTAAGTTTTAAATTAATTATGAAATTGTGTAACTTTTTAAATCCTTTTTGAGAAAAGCATTCATAATAGTTAAACAGATAAGAACGTTGAGGCAAACATTAAGAAAGAAATAAAACAATAAAAAGATGCGAGTATGGGTCCCACTGACCCACAACTTGTACACACACATAGTACTGACAATATAATAATACAACCATAGTCCAAGTAAAGAGAAAGTTAAAATGTTACATGCCTCGATATAATAATTTTAAACAACCTACTTGGGTCCTTCTACTGCTCTGAGTTTTGTCTATGGGATCCTCTTTGAACCTAAGCTGAAATCCACCTAGAGGGAAAAGGGTTTAAAACAGATAAAACATGAGTGAAAGGCTCAGTAGGACTATATTTTAAGAAACATTAAATTTTAAAAGAAAATATTATTTATCAAGGAATCACTTAAGAATTGAATAAATAAGGTTAAATAAAACCAACCTTACCCGAAATAGTTTATTAGTCGACCAGAAAGAATATCATTTTCTTTTCCTAGGCAAACCATATGAATAACACCACCGTAGTGGCCCAGCTGGGTTTCAGGACCTGCCCCCAAGGTCGTACGCTACACGACCCAATTTTTGATATGGCATCATGCCCTTATATTCATTTCTATTTCTATTATCATTTAAACCCAATTGCCAGGTAGTTTATTATAGGGTTCATTATAAATTTTACCTCAATTCACGGTTTATAAAAATAACGGATAAAAATTCCTTTTTCAATCAATCGTTGAAAATATTTTGATAAAACCCTTTTTGAGACTAAAATCATTCAAAAACTTGGCTACCAAGTAAAGGGTAGAAGTCCTACCTCAATACTCGTGTCGGTGTCTGACACAGTAATCCTGCTCCGCTATATACTAGCTCCGTGAAAACACGAACAACCTTAAATAGAAACTAGGTCTATCAGTATCTGGTTTAAGATATTCTATGTTGCCAAACTATTTTATGGTGTCCTAGTGTGCCATTTGCATTTATAAAATCATTTTATAAAGTTAGAATTTCAATTGGGGTTCAAAACAGTGAAAACAGATGAAAAATCACAAATTTTTCCTTATTAGGTCGGCCTGTTGGTCAGCCTGGTTCGACCGGCCGAACTGTGTAGTTTGGCCTGTTGGAGGACCAGGTCCGGTCGGTCGAACTTCTCTAAGTTTGGCCTGCCGGACAGATGAGTCCAACCTACCGAACCCTTGAATCCGGCCTGCCAAATGCAAAGTTTGGCCTGCCAAACTGGAAAATTCTAGAATTTTCCAAACACGGGTCCTCGGCCTCCTGAGCCCAAATCTCCATTTCAACCTGTTTTTCTCAGTTCTCTGGCATAAAAAACAATCATAAATGATAGAAAAACATAATATGACACTTTTAAACTCATTTAAACAAGATTTGCACATAATATTCAAGAAAATCCAAAAATAAAGAAAAATGAAGAAAAATGAAAAATCTTAATTCAAATCCGTTTTTTTTTCAAACAAAGCTTAGATCCTAGTTGTTCTAAGTTTCCCTAACTTAGATAAAAGGTTTCTAAGTTCAAATAAGCTTAAATTTCAAAATGCAAGAAAAATTGAAATATTGAAAAAGTTTTAAAATTTGAAAACTAACCTCGAATCGGAGCTTTAAATTGTGTTTTCAATTGGTCAAACACATTCTCGAGCCTCCAATCCACTAAATTAAAGCTTGGGGCTCGATTTAACTCAAGGATTTTGAGAGAAAATGAGAGAGAAAGGGAGAGGCAGAGTGAGAGGGAGAGATGCACTGGAGAGATAGCGGGAGAGCTGAGAGAGAAAGAGAGAATGAGAGGGAGAGTGAGGGATATAAATAAAGAGAAAAAGTGGGCGGTTTTATTGTGCGAAAACCATGTGCCGCCTACGGTTTTGTAAAATAAAACATATTTGACATTTGACAAATTGTTATGTTCTAAATATTCAAAATGACATTTAAAATAATTAGAAACAACTAGAAATCTTTAAAATAATCAAAACAACTTCAAACTCAAAAATTTCACAAAATGATCAAATTAAGTTTAAAATATTCATTATGGCACACTAATCCACCATTTTACATTCTAATATCATTTAATAAATTTCAGGACAGTTACAAGTATGGAGCTTGACATGACAACCTCAGCTCAGATCAAGAAGAGCAAGATAGAGAGAGCAATAGGCACACAGAGGAGAGAGGAGAGAGAAAAAGCAGAGAGAAGCAAGGGAGACAGGGAAGAAAGAGAGAGAAAGCAGAAAAATCATATTTGTTTTAGGGGTATTTTTGGGTTTTTAGTTACTTTGATATTGTGATTTTTTCAACAGTGTTATCTACTTTACTTTAAAAAAAAAAAAAAAAAACATATCCTACATAATTTACTTAATAACCAATAAAATATGCTTTTTTCCATAGTTTCTTAACACTTTATTAACTATTAGGCTCATTTGAAAAGTAAGGTTTTTCTTTTTCTTCTTTGTTTGGAAATTAGATTAAATTTTAATTTCTTAAGTATGTCTAATTTGGTGTATATACGCACATATAAATTAAAAAAAGATGTGTATTTAAATAGAAAATTGCCTACTTGGCCTTAGCCCCCTCCATCCTTGGAATGGGATATATGCTAAAAAGAATGGTAAGAATGCTATACTTTCGTCAAAATTATTTACATGTTGTTTAGAAGTCGCAGTTTAAATAATAAACTATGGTTCTAACTATTATTTTTAGTGTGTTTTTGATACATATTATATTATTTTTAGTTTAAACTTTTAGGTTCAACTTATTTATCAAACCGTCTATTAGATGTGCAGTTCTTATAGCATTCGTGTTTAGTGTTATTCTAACCATGTGAATCGAGACATGCATGATCAGCAACATGCAACAAATGACGTCACAAGAATCATATTAACATAAAGATTTGAACTGTGATGGTCATTTGCACTAATCTAAATGAAAAATTTGAGCAATCAAAGCAAAACTGTAGTATCACTAATGCTTGATAACAATCTAGATGATGACAATATGATGCTAAACAAGGCAACGTCGGTGATGAAAACATTCGTAGAATTAAGCAGATCAGAAATAATAGTACTTGCTAACATATCGATCTCTATATAATCGGTCGACATTAAGTACTGGTTTTGATAAAACGTAAAACTTATGGTGGTTTGGTAAATGAGTTTAAAAAAACTCCGCTCCACCATTCTTTGGCTTCTTTCTTTTTCTTTTTTTTTTTTTTTTTACTATAGTAATAATGAGGAGGAGAAAAATTTTGGAGACAGGAGTGACAGAGAGGAAGAGCACGTCCCCGACAGAGCCATCCAGTGGGCAAAGCATTTGTCTTGAGTCCCCCACTCGCCCACTTCACCATTTGTCTTTCAGACTCTCTCTCTCTCTCTTTTCGTCTTGGTTGTCGCTTTTATCTATATGTCGTCCATGATTGCTGCTTTCTGTCAGCCTCCTTTTTTGCACGCCTCCAACTCCTATCCATTTATTTAGACAAAAATCTAACCGGTCTACATAATCTACCAGCACGCCACCAAAGTTTCCTTTTTATTCATGTTTTTACACTAACTTAAAATTAGTAATGAACATAATATACACCATTCGTTTTCACTGCCTACCTCTCTCTGTTATTTATTTATTTATTTTTTTTCATACGCCAATCTCGATGATGAGTGTTAAAGTGTCGTTTTGTTTTAAGTGAAATTGACCGAACGACGGGGATGGGGATGGGAACGGATTAGTGAATAGATTTTAAAACTTATAGGCTTTTTTTTTTTTTTTCTAAAAATGTGAAAATTACATATCATGCCATACTTTTAAAGGTTGTGTTTATTCATGTCATCTTAGAAAAGTTATGTCTATACTATTATTCATATTTCATGTTAAGTTCTACTACAAATAAATATGCGTGATATTTATAAAAAGTAAATCTTGAAAGATGATAGTTATGAAAAATTCTCCAATTAATTACATGTTATACCACACTTTTAAAAGTTATGTTTATTTATGTCACACTATCATTCATATTACATGCTAAATTATGCTATAAATAAATACATGTGGCATTTACAAAAAGTAAATACTAAAAGATGGAATTTATGAAAATTTCACAATGAGAAACTTATGGTTATTTGATACAAGGGTCCTGGTCAAGGAAACAAATTTGGTGAAAGATGAAAGGAGTCCATATTGTGTTTGTTATTTTAAAGGGAAATAGCTACACTTCATGTGTTTTGCTTAAATATGACTCTTGCTTCTCTTTTATTGTGAAAATACCAAAAATGCTTTTTATGTTATTTTCTTTATCTATTTATTTTTTTCACCCCGTGTACTTCTCTCTCCTAAAACTGTCTCTTCCTGTATTCAAACCAAGGAGGCCTTAATCCCATCCCCACCCCACCCCACCCCACCCCACCCTACCCTTCCCAACTATTGGGCTAGCCCTAGTGGTGTGTCCCCTATGTTATTAAGATTATACTCAAAATGCCTCCTAAACTAACTGAACTTTTTTAAAAAAAAAATTAAGACAAAATACAAGAAGTGTTTTAGAATTAAGACAGGGATATTTTGAATATAATTTTTAAAAACACAAGAAGTGTTTTAGTTATTTCATAATAAGATGAGCACAAATGGTATTTAGACAAAATACATGGGGTGCTTTGAGTATTTATTGTTATATTTAAATTAAAAAGATGTCCACCATTCTCTCTACATTTTCCCCACCTAGATTATATACTTTTGTGATATTATCCTTTTTATACTCCACTTTTTAGGTTTATTCCAAAACTATACTTTCAATTTTTGTTCTCATCAAATATATACATTTAGATTAGATTTAATACACAAATCTATATCTCATATCGATCAACTCTTGATTTGGCCTTATTATGATCAAATTATCCAAAAGGAGAAACCTCTCTTTTTCGGATTGCACCTATTTTAATTATTTTTCCTTTTTCTAAAAAAAATTAACAATGTTAATGTGGAATAGATTTGTTAATGAGTAAGATACACTAAGTTATAATCCTACTCATTATTTACACTCTTTAAAAGAAACAAATAGTCTCCTTCACCCCTCATCTAAGGGCATAATCAAGTCCCTTTCTTTTCAAACCGAAATTTAACCCAAAAAAAAAAAAAAAATCTTGATTTGAACACTTCTAAATTGGCAATAACAAATTCATATTTGACAAAAACGTGTTTACATGGGAAATGTAGAGATACGTTCTCTCGCCCGCGTACAGCCGTACACACACACAATCCATATTATACACACGGAGCAACACCAAGTTAATAGTTCACTCAAAAGATCCCTATTTCCAATACCGTTGCTTAACAATAAATAACCCTTGTCTAAATCGTATATGTATATGCTGAAATAAAATTAGTACCTTTCATGGACGATAATATTAAAAGAAACTATGATTACAATGGTTTCGTGGTGATTTTGTTTTATGCAAAAGGACTTGGAAATTTCTTTTGAATTAAATATTTTGCAATGATTTGAATTTTTTTTTCTTCTTTATTTTGAGTGTTCACGGCCGCATTTGCATGTATTTAGTCACAAATGAGGAAAAATACATATAAAAGTCAGAACTAATTAAATTCACGTTTTGGGGCTGAAGATTCTTCTTGATATAGTCAACCAGAAAAGAGCAGCTACTTTTGATATAAGTTAGGTCTGACCGAACGATGCCGAGACGAATAGATCTGAATAACTTTAAACCCCTTGTACACTAACACCTCTATATCTAGCTTCAATCAAATCCGTGAAAACTGAACTAGTCTTTCAACTAGATACGCAAAACATGAAAAGGTACGTGATTAGCTTTTCCTTAATCACCGGTCATGGTGTGAAAAACGACAGGAATGAATATTGAAAAATTTGTAGGAGCGTCAATATGCATGGCGTGGAAAACGCCGAGAATGATTACACAATTGTAAGCAGGTACCTTTTTTGTGGATGATTTACACGCAAAACACTTGATGAAAAGTACTCGGAGGGTAGATTGGTTGCAGTAGCAGAAGTGTTTTTGAAGAAAAATTATTTTCATCTTTGTGAGGATAAAATCCTCTTACTCACAAATCAGTAGAACTTAGTCAAGTTTATAATATACTTTTAGATTAAGACACAGTTTTATAAGTAGTGAGATTTAAACCCCGTAGAGTTGAATAATAGTAGTCGTTTTTAATAAAATTATAGGGCACAAAATATTTTAACATGAGCCAAAATGTTTAGACAGCTGACATATTAATTCCTAACCTGCCACCTATACATTCATAAGAAAATAGCATGTAACCCGTTCTACTCAAAATCTACTCATTATAATTGACTGCTTGCAGGCTTAGTTTTGTTCTGAAAAAAGAGCTGTATAAAAGCATTTCTAACTTCTGAAAAATTGACAAATCAATGAGGAAAAAAAGGTACTTACTATACGTAACTAAATAAAATGTCCTGTAAAAGACATGTTGTACGGCGCCAATAAATCAAACGCCAAATCAAGATACTTGATGTTATAAAGGGAGAAGACTAGCCGTACGTCAATCTTCCTTTTGAGATCAACTCCCGGTTTTTATTTTCCTTTGCCAGCTTGCTTGGCTTCTCAGGAATAGAAAGTGTTTCCTCCTTCATTTTGTTATTTGACATTTCTACGTCCATATTTGGTTTTTCATTTTACGCATTTTGCTTTATTATTTTCTCATTTACTACCTGTAACGCCTCGAAATTAATTTAATGATATTAGAATGTAAAATGATTGATTAGTGTGTCATAAAGAATGTTTTAAACTTAATTTGATCATTTGGTGCAATTTTGAGTATAAAGTTATTTCTCTTATTTTGATGATTTCTAATGATTTCTTATTGTTTTAAAATGTTATTTTGAGTTTTTAAAACAAACAATGTGTCAAATGTCAAATATGATTTGTTTTACAAAACCGTGGACGGCACACGGTTTTTGCACAGTAAAACTGCCAACTTTTTCCTTTATTTATTCTCTCTCCTCTCCCTGTCTTTCACTCACTCGCTCACTCTCTCTCTCACTCTCCCTCTCACGCTCGTCTCTCTCTTCCCTCTGCCTCTCTCTTTCTCTCCCATTTTCCCTCAAAATTTTTGAATCAAATCGAGCCCCAAGCTTCGGGTTAGTGGATTGGAGGCTCGGGAACATGATTGATCAACCAAAAACATGGTTTAAAGCTTCGATTCGAGGTTAGTTTTTAAATTTCAAAACTTTTTCAATTTTTATTGCATCTTGAGATTTAAGCTCATTTAAGCTTAGAAAACCTTCGATCTAAGTTAGAGGGATTTAGAATAACTAGAATCTAAGCTTTGTTTGAAGAAAAATGGATTCGATTCAAGATTTTTCATTTTTTCCCCTCTTTCTCTATTTTTGCATTTTCTTGGGATTTTGTGTTCAAATCTTGTTTAAATGAGTTTAAAAGTGTCCTATTATGTTTTTCTATCATCTATGATTGTTTTTCATGCCTGAGAATTGAGAAAAACAGGTTGAAATCAAGATTTAGGTTTTGGGAGACCTAAAACCCGTGGCTAAAAATTTTGGGTTTTTTCAGTTTGGCAGGCCAGATTCAAAGGATCGGCAGGTCAAATTCATTCGTCCGGTAGGCCGAACCTGGGAATGTTTGGTCGACCGGACCTGGTCCTCCGGCAGGACAAACTGTGCAGTTCAGCCAGCCGAACCAGGGAGACCGGTAGGCCGACCGAGCAAGGGTAGATTTTGTGATTTTCATCCGTTTTCACTAGTTTTAAACCCCGATTGAAATCCCAACTTTATAAAATGATTTTAAAGATACAAATGGCACACTAGGACATCATGAAATGATTTAGCAACGTAGGATATCTTAAATTAGATACTGATAGATCTAGTTTGTATTTAGGGTCGTTCGTGGTTCTGCTGGAGCTAACGTATAGCGGATCGGGATTAGTGTGTGGGGCACCGACACGAGTATCGAGGTAGGACTTCTGCGTCTCTTTCTTTGATAACCCAGTTTCAAATGATTTGGCCTTGAAAAGGGTTTTTATCAAAATGTTTTCAACGATTGATTGAAAAAGGAATTTTATCAGTTATTTTTATGAGCCAGTGGACCGAAATGAACTTCATAATAAATGTAAATGATAACACCTGGTAAATGGGTTTTGAATAGTGATGAAATGAATATAAGGGTATGATGCCATATCAGAGATCGGGTCGTATAGCGATCGACCTTGGGGGCAGGTCCCAAAACCCAGCTAGGCCACTAGGTGGTGTTATTCATATGGTTTGACCAGGAAAGGAAAATGATGATTTTTTTTTCTGGTCGACCAATAAACTATTTTGGGTAAGAATGGTTTTGTTTAAACTTATTGTTTAAGCTTTCTCCTAAATAATTTCCTAAAAAATGATATATTCCTTTTAAAGTTTATTATGTTAGACATGTATGCCCTAAGGAGTAAAAATGTAATAAGTTTTTGGAGACATTTTTATCAATAAAGAATTTATTCATTATTAATATACCAAATCTTGTCCTCTTTACGTTCATATTTGTTGAATGTATGTTAAGCAAACAATAGTTTGAGACTGTCGGTCTAAACCTTAAAAATTGGGCATATGATAGATGGATTATGCAGAAGACACGATTTTTAAAGTGATGGTCTAAATCATACAATCCGCAATCGAGGGAATAAAGTTGGGCACTTTATTCATGTAAAGATTGTTATGTTGTCTATATCCCTTTTAGGAGATGGTTTGTCTTGACCATCGAAGGTGGACTCCGTAAATAGAAACATTGACATGTTGTCATAGGTGATAATGTGTTGGATCGGGACATAAAGTGAATTGATTTGGATTAATAATTATGTCTCAGAAAATCAATTCACTTTAGACAATCATTTGTGTTGTATCTTAATCCTGAGATGAATAGTGGGCCCATTGTCTTGACTTATGTCCTTTGATGTACCAAAGGGTGACACCCACGTCTTAATTGTGGTATGCATGCCGGTACGTTGCAGGCATGACTCTTGATGGCATAGACTTGTTATATATAGATATGCAATCCATAGCTCCTCTTTAGGAGTAATGATATCATCTTATATGCGTTGTCCTGTAATTGGAAAAACTAGAGCGCTCAACCATTTGGATACATAGGTGTAACCGAATGGTATACTATCTTTGGATAGTAAGTTTTCTGATGGTGAGATGATGGAAGATAAAAATAATCGGGAAGGTAAGACAGAACTTGTCATGGAGACTTAGCTATACGAGCTTCGTAATTCTATATAGTTTGAGTGTGTAGCTCCAAGCTTTTAGTGGAGTAGCGTTGGAGTTGATAATTATGAAATGTATACCTGGGATATTGGGTTTCATAATTATCGGAAGCTTAAACTATATAGGTCCATTTGGTCCCCGTTGCTAGCTCACAACATCTTGTAACGACATAGCGTGCTTTTTCAATAATTGGTGACTTATGTCGAATTTGTCAAATAGGTTTAAATTTGAAAGAATCAAATAATTCATGTCTGTTTATTGGTTGAATTAATTTTGTGATAAAATTAATTCTAGATAAACTTGTTGAATTATTGGGATCGGATAATTCTTGTCTGTTTATCGGTTGATTTAATTGGATAAATTAGATCAAGATGAAACTTGTAGAATTATTGTGAATTGATTTATTTTCTTAGAGATTATCTTGATAAAGTCGTTTTGATAAGATAACTTCTCTATTGGGTTATTTGAATTAAAACTGAGACTTTATCCTATAGAATCTCGAGGGAAAAATAAAAGATTCATGGAGATATTTACACGGCAGTTCGGCCTACCGATCTACGTGTTTGACCTAACGATGGGGTCTGTTCGGCCTACCGATCAGGCTGTTCGGCCTGCCGATCAGCGAAAGATAAGATTATGCATTTGTACGCAGATCTTATCAGATATTGATCTGAACTTGATTCTGTTTCGAGTTTTTGAGACCTAATCTGATAAGGACTGACCCCAGGACCAATCTCTATATAAAAGGGAGTAAGTATTATGAGTTACTCAGATCAATTGAGAGATTAAGAGTGATACTCAGCTAAGTGAGAATCTGAAAACTCCCTGAGAGCATTTGTTTACAAATCACGAACACTTGCTTTGGGTTCTCTCGATTGGTTGGAAGGAGAATCAACTCGTGGAAGAGCTGTACGTGTGAGCCCACACTCACTCCGATCGTGGATAGAGAATAGCAAAGAAGACCAGTTGGTTGAGGCTCTTTGGAACGTTACTTCTCTTCACAGGTTGCGGAGGTTCTTTGGCACACAAAGGTTAGTAAGATCTGAGTTAATTTATACATATAGCATGTCAAACTTGTGTTTTAGAAATTACTCTGATATAAAATTTTTAAAATTCTACTGCGTAACGTTTTTCCAACAATTAGTATCAGAGCCATGGTTTTTACATAAATTTACAAGTTTGTGATCATGTTATATGTGTAATTTTATGATCTTAATCTCTCCTATGCTTGAATTTAATTTAATAGAGAGTTGGTAGTCTAGGCTTCTATATATTATATATGTTGTCATGGATTATCTGGTGAATGTTTATTAATTAGTTATGGTTGATTAAATCGTTATTTAATTAATTATTAATTAATTAATTTATGTCGGTTATGGTTCCATAGAGTTTAGAATGTGTATCTAAGTTTTTCATGTAATTAGATGGCAGACTATCATCTCCGTCTAGGAATTATTGTTTAATTTTAAATTTGTAAGAATTTTGTAATTAAATAATTATTCAGAGAAGATGGATCTAGAAGATTGATGGTTACGCTTTCTAGGTATTTCCTGAGTCTCTAATTTTATGTTTTTGAATTGTTGAAAATAAAATTGATGAATTGCATTAAAAATTGTATTTTTTGGAATGAGAGATTTCTGCTCGGTTGGCATGTCGGACCTCATAGTTCGGCAGGCCAATGGTTACAGATCGGTAGGCCGGACGTATGGTTCAGCAGGCCGTCAGTGGGGCAGAAATCAGCTGGCTCTACCGGCAGGCCGATCTAATTGACCGACAGGCCGATGAAACATGACCGGCAGGCCGATCACCTAGATCGGCCTACCGACCGAGAGCTGGAAAAGTCTCCTGAAAAGGTGTAGTTTTTTTGGTGCAGTTTTAATTTTATTTTTGGGACGATTCTGAGAAACATTAAATTTGGATATGACTAGAAATATGAAGTATTCAATTCATACGGGATTGAAGGCTTGAAGATGGATATTATATGAAGAAGGATACAACTTGAGGATTCAAGGATGAAGAATCAATAATATGTCTCAATCATTCTCTTGTAATCTTAGTTTTCTATTCTCTAGGATGGAACCGTAATATTACGGTTATTTATTATTTTGCTTGTAGCTTTGCTTAAATTACTTTGCTTGTCTGCATTATAATATGATTTGGCATGTATATTGATAATATGTCATATAGAATAGGGAGTGCTGCTCATATTAAAATTGGTCATGCATAATTTTAAAATAAAACCTTGATTTCAAAAGATTGAGTGGGAGAAGGTTTTCAAAGAGAGAACCTAAGGCCTCCATCGTTGGTCCATAGGGAGAACATGGTGGTCCCGACCCCTAGGAAGGGATTTCTATCATGTACCAGATTGGATCTCTCTGAAGGATAAGGTATTTTAGTATGATTTATGGTTGCACACCCCCTAGGTGGTGATTATAAATCATGGATAAAATATTGAAACGATGGTTATACACTCACGTTAATTTTATTATTAACCTCCCCTAGGAGCTCTGTTAATAAAATTAATGGCCAAAGAAACGATTATTAATATATGCTGGATCATACAGGTCTTGGATGGCATATATTAATCAGGAGGGGATCCGTGCTTCCTGATTGAATTTGGCATGACTCCCCTAGGAGCTTGTTGAATTCTAAGTTGGGAATTATCGTTGTAAGGTTGTGATATTTTCAAGGTTTTGACACATAAACATATTTGTATGATTTTACATGATTGTGTTAGCTTACTAAATTATTATGATGTGTTTGCTTATATTTGATATATGATTCTTTATTATAGATTAAAAATGTCTAAAAATACTTTATCATCGATACTTAATGAAAACCTATTAACCGGTGAGAACTATAACGATTGGAAACGAAACCTAGATATCGTCTTGTCCTTTAAGAAACTGAAATATGCACTGACAACCCCTTGTCTTCCCGAGCCCATGGGAGACTCATCTAATGAGCAATTCCAAGCGTACGATGGCTGGAAAGATACTAATGATCAGGCCCGCTACTATGTTATGGCTAGCATGAATAATGTGTTGCAGGCTTAACATCAGGATTATGAGACTACAAAGCAGATCTTGGATAATCTTGAGGATATGTTTGGAGGCCAGGCCATAACAAAGCGGCAAAGGGCGCTTCGAAAACTCTTAAACTGTAGACAGAGGCAGGGGACATCTGTAAAGGAGCAAATGATGTTAGTCATGGGTTACCTCGCTGAGGCTCAAACCAATGGAGCCGATATTGATGCTGAAACTTAGATGACTATGGTCTTTGAGACTCTGTCTAAGGAATTTATTTCATTTAGAGCTACTTTTAATATGGGCAATAGATGGGATATGGCCTTGGCAGAACTGATGAAACAGTTACAGGAGTTCAAACTGTTGATCAGGGAGTCTCCTACGGATGGAGAGGCCAATATGGTAGCTGCTTCTGGTTCCAATCCTAACATTGGGAATGGAAAGAAGCAACGGTCCAAGAACGGGAAGTCTTCTATTCCTGCTACTACCAAGAGCAAGAAGAAGAAGAATAAGAACCTAAAGAAGCTTAAGTGCTTCTTCTGTGGAAAGGTCGGGCATATCAAGAAGCATTGCAAGGACTTCCTTTCCAAAAGAGGTGGGTATGATCTTCTATATTTAGAAACTTGTTTGGTTGAGGAATCCAGTGACATTTGGGTCATATATTCTGGTGCAACTAATCATGTTTGTGTTTCTCTATAGGGGTTTAAAGAAACGAGAAGTCTGTTGCATGAAGACTTCACGCTTCGAATGGGCGATGGATCCTTGGTCTTAGCGGAAGCAGTGGGAGACATCCATCTTTATTTTGATAATTATAGGAATTTATTTTTGCAAGATTGTTTTTATGTTCCTAAATTTAAAAGAAATTTAATTTCTGTAGCTTGTTTATTTAAAGACTCCTACTTGGTTTCTTTTAATGATAAAGTGGTGATTCGTAAAAACAAATCTTTTATCTGTTCTGGATGGATGCAAAATAATCTATATTTTATCAAACCTAAGATGGACTTATTGCTTAATGCTGAGGTGAATGATAATAACTCTAAAAGACTTAAAACTTCTCACTCTAATAAGACTTATCTTTGACATTTGCGCCTTAGTCATATTAACCTAAATAGGATTCAAAGGTTGGTAAGGGATGGACCTTTAAGTCACTTAAAGGTGGAATCTATACCTTAATGTGAATCTTGTTTGGAGGGTAAAATAACCAAAAGGCCATTTGGGTCTAAGGGCAATAGGCCGAAGGGGTTCTAGAACTTGTGCATAGTGATGTTTGCGGACCAATGAACATCCGGGCACGAGGAGGGTATGGGTACTTCGTCACTTTTATTGACGATTACTCAAGATATGGGTATGTGTACCTAATGCACCACAGAAGTGAAACTTTTGACAAGTTTAGGGAGTTTCAGGCTGAAGTGGAAAAGCAATTGGATAGATCCATAAAGACACTTCGATCTAATCGAGGTGGGGAATACCTTTTTGATGAGTTCTTGAAACACTTATTAGAGAATGGGATTTTATCCCATTTGACTGCGTCGGGCACTCCGCAGCATAATGGCATAGCAGAGAGAAGGAATAGGACTTTATTGGACATGATCAAGTCCATGATGAGTTATTCATCATTGCCTTTATCCTTTTGGGGATATGCACTACAAACCGCATGTTATCTTTTGAACAATGTGCCTTCAAAATCAGTCTCTAAAACTCCTCACGAGTTGTGGACGGGTAGGAAGACATCCTTAAAACATATTCGCATATGGGGATGTCCAGCTCATGTCCTGTTTAAGGATCCGAATAAGTTGGAAGCATGTTCGGAAGTTTGCGTGCTTGTAGGATATCCAAAAGGGACTAAATGGGGTTATTTTTATAAGCCAAAGGAAAATAAAGTTGTGGTTTCAACTAATGCAACTTTCCTTGAGGAGAGTTACATGGACGACTTTAAACCTCGAAGCAAAGTGACACTTGAGGAGTTAAGGAGTGATCTGATCACTCCGGAGGTTCCGAACGAAACCGTTCTGATCAGTGTAGAAAAACCAAACAAACCTGAACAACAACCTTAGGGGCTTCGGCGTAGTGGGAGGATCGGGCGTCAACCTGAGAGGTATATGTTCAATGGGGAGGTCTTCTTGGCTAAACCGGATGAACATGATAGGGATCCTTATAGTTACGCAAAAGCTATGAAGGATGTTGATTCAAAACTCTAGGACAGAGGCCAAGAACACAGAGATAAAGTCTATAAAGACTAATCAGGTCTAGGAGCTTGTGGATTTTCCCAAAGGGGTAAAACCCATAGGGTGTAAGTGGATCTACAAGAGGAAAAGAGGAGTGGATGGAAAGGTCAAAACCTTTAAGGCTAGACTGGTAGCTAAGAGTTATACGCAAAAGGAAGGAATCGATTATGAGGAAACCTTTTCGACTATAGTCATGATTAAGTCCATCCGAATTCTCTTGTCCATAGTTGCCGCTCTTGACTACGAGATTTGGTAGATGGATGTCAAGACGGCTTTTCTAAATGGCTATCTTGATGAGTCCATTTATATGGAACAGCTAGATGGGTTCAAGGTCACGGGTCAAAAGGGAAAGGTTTGTAAGCTGCTAAAGTCAATTTATGGACTTAAGCAGGCTTCTCATTCTTGGAACATAAGATTTGATCAAGTGATCAAGACTTATGGTTCTCACAAAATGTGGATGAACCATGTGTTTACAAACACATTAAGGATGAGAATGTGGTTTTTCTACTGCTTTATGTAGATGACATTCTGCTATTTGGCTATGAGGTAGGGGCATTATCATCGGTCAAATTATGGTTGACCAAGTAGTTTGACATGAAGGACTTGGGTGAGGCTAATTTTGTTCTCGGTATCCTGATCTTTCGGGATAGGAAGAACCAAATTATAGCTTTGTCTCAGGCCGGCTACATAGATAAAATTCTCAGGAGGTTTGCAATGCAGGATTCCAACAAAGGTGGGCAACCATCTAGGTCTGGAATTACTCTTTCTAAGAAAGACTCTCCAAAGTCTAATGAAGAAAGAAAATACATGAAGAAAGTGCCTTATGCTTCGGTAGTGGGTAGTCTCATGTATGCCATGCCTTGCACACGACCGGATATTAGCTATGCGGTCGGGATTGTAAGTCGATTTCAGGCAGATCCAGGACCGAACCATTGGGTTGCAGTAAAGCATATTTTCACGTACCTGAGAAGGACTCGAGGGTATATGCTTGTATATTCGGGTAAGGACCTGACTCCTCTGGGATATATTGATTTAGATTTTCAATCCTGTCTGGATTCTAGGAAATCGACTTTAGGTTTTGTGTTTACTCTGGGCGACGGTGCCATTAGTTGGAAAAGTGCTAAGCAAGATTGCACTACGGATTCAACGATGGAGGCCGAGTATGTGGTAGCTAGTGATGCTTCGAAAGAAGCAGTATGGCTCCGCAAGTTCCTTAGGGATCTTGAGGTTGTTCCTGGCATGGATAAGGCGGTATCACTGTACTGTGATAACAGTACGGCGGTAGCTAATGCTAAGGAACCAAGATTTCACAAGAAGAGTAAACGTATTGATCAGAAGTATCATGCGATAAAGGACTTACTAGGATAATTTAGCTGACCCATTTACAAAGACACTTACTGGGAGAGTCTTCGAGAGGCATGTGGAAGCTATGAGGATGCGAGATTTGTCATATTTACTTACTTAGTGCAAGTGGGAGATTGTTAGACATGTATGCCCTAAGGAGTAAAAATGTAATAAGTGTTTGGAGATATTTTTATCAATAAAGAATTTATTCATTATTAATATACCAAATCTTGTTCTCTTTACGTTCATATTTGTTGAATGTATGTTAAGCAAACAATAGTCTGAGACTGTCGGTCTAAACCTTAAGAATTGGGCATATGATGGACGGATTATGCATAAGACACGATTCTTAAGGTGATGGTCTAAATCATACAATCCGCAATCGAGGGAATAAAGTTGAGCTCTTTATTCATGCAAAGATTGTTATTTTTCTATATCCCTTTTGAGAGATGGTTTGTCTTGACCATCAGAGGTGGACTCCGTGAATAGAAATATTGGCATGTTGTCATAGGTGACAATGTGTTGGATCGGGACATAAAGTGAATTGATTTGGATTAATAATTCTGTCTTGGCAAATCGATTCACTTTAGACAATCATTTGTGTTGTATCTTAATCCTGAGATGAATAGTGGGCTCGTTATCTTGACTTATATCTTTTGATGTACCAAAGGGTGACACCCACATCTTAATAGTGGTATACATGTCGGTACGTTGGAGGCATGACTCTTTATGGCGTAGACTTGTTATTCATAGATATGGAATCCATAGTTCCTCTGTAGGAGTAATGATATCCTCTTATATGCGTTGTCCTGTAATTGGAAAACTGGAGCGCTCAACCATTTGGATACATAGATGTAACCGAATGGTATATTATCTTTGGATAGTAAGTTTTCTGATGGTGAGATGATGGAACGTAAGATAAAAATAATCGCGAAGGTAAGATAAAACTTGTCCTTAAGCCGATTATGGATTATCATATGGGGATACGATACATTATGATATGTCATGGAGACTTAGCTATACGAGCTTCGTAATTCTATATAGTTCAAGAGTGTAGCTCCAAGCTTTTAGTGGAGTAGCGTTGGAGTTGATAATTATGAAATGTATTTCTAAGATATTGGGTTTCATAATTATCAGGAGCTTGAACTATATAGGTCCATTTGGTCCCCTTTGTTAGCTCATAATATCCTGTAACGACACGGTGTGCTTTTTCAATAATTGATGACTTATGTCGGATTTGTCAGATAGGTTTAAAATTTGAAAGAATCAAATAATTCATATCTATTTATTGGTTGAATTAATTTTGTGATAAAATTAATTCTAGATAAACTTGTTGAATTATTGAGATCGGATAATTCTTGTTTGTTTATCGGTTGATTTAATTGGATAAATTAGATCAAGAAAAACTTGTAGAATTATTGTTAATTGATTTATTTTTTTAGAGATTATCTTGATAAAGTTGTTTTGATCAGATAACTTTTCTATTGGGTTATTTGAATTAAAACTAAGACTTTATCCTATAGAATCTCGGGTGGAAAATAAAAGATTCGTAGAGATATTTACACGGCAGTTCGGCCTTCCGATCTAGGTGTTCGGCCTACCGATGGGGCTTGTTCGGCCTACCGATAAGGCTGTTCGGCCTGCTAATCAGCGAAGGATAAGATTAAGCATTTCTACGCGGATCTTATCAGATGTTGATCCGAACTTGATTTTGTTTCGAGTTTTTGAGACCTAATCTGATAAGGACTGACCTCAGGACCAATCTCTATATAAAAGGGAGTAAGTCTTATGAGTTACTCAGATCAATTGAGAGATTAAGAGTGATACTCTACTAAGTGAGAATCTAAAAACTCCTTGACAGCATTTGTTTACAAATCACGAACACTTGCTTTGGGTTCTCTCGATTGGTTGGAAGGAGAGTCACCTGGTGGAAGAGCTGTACGTGTGAGCCCACACTCACTCCGGTTGTGGATAGAGAATAGCAAAGAAGACCAGTTGGTTGAGGCTCTTCTGGAACGTTACTTCTCTTCAAAGGTTGTAGAGGTTCTTCAGCACACAAAGGTTAGTAAGATTTGGTTAATTTATACATATAGCATGTCAAACTTGTGTTTTGAAAATTACTCTGATATAATTTTTTTTAAAATTCTGCTGCGCACTATTTTGCCAACATATTACTTCTTAAATGATAGTCCTATTGAGCCTTTCGGTCACATTTTATTTGTTTTTAAACTTTTCCCCTCTAGATGGATTTTCGCTTAGGTTCAAAGTAGATTCTTCAAACAGGACTCAGGAGTAGTAGGGGAATTTAGTAGTTTGTTCCTATTATTAAATCAAGACATGTAATATTTTAATTTTCTCTTTATTTGGACTGTGGATGTAATGTAATATTGTCAGTACTGTGTGTGTGTACAAGATGTGGGTTAGTGGGACTCATTCTCGTTCATCCTATTTCTTTGTTATTTTCTTATTATTTGTTTGATAAACATATTCATTTAATTATCAAAACTGTCTGTTTAAAAAGTTTTAGATTTTTCATATTGCCACATTTAATTTAAATCCTTTAAACTCATGTTTTTGATTAAATTCTTATTTATTTAATTTAAATAATCTGCCACATCACCTTCTGTATTTCAGGGTGTGACAGAATGGTATCAAAGTCCAAGGTTATGAACTTTGGGAATTGTGCACATATATGTATGACAATAAAATACTACTGACAGTCTAAATTTTGTTTTCAAAAGTGGGAGAATGGCACCTAGACGTTGTTCGACACCCGATGCCAAGTTCAAAAATGATGAGGGTATGATGAGGTCTATGTTTGGTGCATTCCAACAAATGGCAGTTAGGGCTAGATCGGAGGATTTTGATGCTAGTCGTCGACATACGTATTTTAAGGAATTTTGACGTGTGTCTATGCAGACTTTCGATGGGAATAGGGACCCGCAATTAGCAAAATATTGGCTAGAGTCGATCATGAAGCATTTGGAGACCCTTGGTGTGCTAGATGAGTATCGTGTGGAATTTGTTGTATATAAGTTCGAGGGTGGCGTTAATACTTGGTGGAAGCAGGCTAAGCATTTGGAGCGCAATGGTAACATCAATTGGGACAGGTTCGAGGAGCTGTTCTATGATAGATATTTTTTGCAAGGCTATAGGGACTAGAAGGCAGTTGAGTTCTACAAGTTGCAGCAGGGTGACTTGTCAGTTCAAGAGTATGAGGCAAGGTTTAATGAGTTGGCTAGGTTTGCTCCATCAACAGTGGCATCAGAAAGTGAAAAATGTATAAATTTTCAAGAAGGGCTCAAGGCTCTTATTCGGCGACAGGTGGTTGCTCTGTGACTCAGGAGTTTTGGAGAGCTTGTGTTGTCAACAGTATCGATGGAAAATGATTATGCGTTGTATTGTGAGGATCGAGAAAAAGCGTCAGGAGGGCCATAGAGAAGCAATAAGAAGAGCACCAGTAGTCGTCCAACTCTAGGAAAGAACAAGAAGGGTGGCGCGAATAGTGGTAGTAGCAGTAAATCAAGCAGCGGGCGCAGCAATCCTTATAGCTTTCATTGTCATTATTGCCAACAACCAGGACACATCAAGAGGAATTGCCCGATCAGGAGTGCCCGTCTTGGATCTCAAACCAGAGAAGGTGCCAGTTGTTAGCCTCAGCCTCAGACCCTACCTCCACCTCAGTAATTTTCACGGTTACAATTCCCTCAGTTCTCTCCTCAGCAACTGTCATATCCAGCACAAGGGCAGTAGCCGCAGAACTTCCAGTGTAACGTCCCTCAATATCGAGACCAGTAATGCAGTTGTCGATGGTACGATCTTAGTTTCTCAATCCTTTGCTCATGTTTTATTTGACACAAGTGCCACTCATTCTCTCATTTCGAGCTCTTTTGTACATGCCTTGGGATTAGAGATAGAAGAGTTCAATGAACCCCTAGTTATAGCTTCTCCCTTGGGGCGGGTGTGTGTGAATTGTATATGTAAAGCTTTTAAAATAAAGATTGGGGATGAGATTTTAAAAAGTGATTTGATTGTACTCCCCATGAGCTCATATGATGTAATCCTAGGGATGGACTGTTTGTCCAGGTATAATGAAGTTGTAGACTACCAGCTTAGAAAAGTGACCCTAGTGTCTGATAGGGGGACAATGATCACTTACCAGGGTGGTGGTGATCTGTTAATGAGTGAGCGTCTCATGAAGACATGTCTTGGAGGGTGAAAGAATCTGGTTTGTCATGCTTTTCTTGCAAGTCTGGAAGGTGAGCCTTATGCTTCGAAAAGAAATGTAGCAATACCGGTGGTTGATGAGTATGAGGATGTCTTTCCTGATGAGTCACCAAGATTCCCACCACATCAAGAGATCAAGTTTGGTATTGAGTTGCTTCCAGGTATAGCATCGATTTCAGTAGCACCTTATCAGATGGCGCCGACAGAAATGAAAGATTTGAGAAAGCAACTTTAGGAGCTTGCTGATAAGGGATATATTTAGAATAGTACGTCACCATGGGGAGCACCGGTTTTGTTTACTAAGAAACATGATGGGACTCTCAGGTTATGTATAGAATATCAGTAGCTGAATCGTGTCACGGTGAAGAATAAGTATCATTTCCCCAAGATCGATGAGTTGTTTGATCAGTTGGGAGGTTCGTAGTATTTCTCAAAGATTGATTTACGCTTAGGGTACCATCAGCTTAGGATAAAGGAAAAGGATATTCCCAAGACAGCCTTCAGAACCCGGTATGGACACTTTGAGTTTCTAGTAATGCCATTTGGATTGACGAATGCTCCAGTAGCTTTCATGGATTTGATGAACAGGATATTCAGGCCTTAATAGGATCAATTTGTGATCGTGTTCATTGATGATATTCTAGTGTATTCTAAGACTTGGGAGGAGCATGAGCAGCATCTCAGGATCGTGCTTCAGACTTTGCAGGAGCACTAGTTGTATGCCAAGAAAGAAAAGTGTGAGTTTTGGTTGATAGAGGTCAAGTTTTTCGATCATGTCATCTCTAAGCATGATATTTTTGTGGATCCGTCCAAGATTGAAGCCATAGTGGAATGGGAACGACCAAAGAATGTGACAGAAATCTACAGCTTTCTTGGGTCTTGCAGGGTATTACAGGAAATTTGTAAAGGATTTCTCAAAGATCACAGCACCGTTGACAAGATTGATCAGGAAAAACGTCAAGTTTGAGTGGGATGAAGAATATGAGCTTGCTTTTTAGGAATTGAAGAATCAGTTGACTTCAACCCCAATATTGGTTATCCTAACAGTGACGAGCCATATGAGGTTTACATAAACGCTTTAGGACGCTGACTTGGATGCGTGTTGATGCAGCATAGACGCGTAGTGGCGTATGGATCGAGACAGCTATGACGTCACGATCAGAATTATCCTCCTCACGACTTGGAGCTCGCGATGGTGATTCACACACTAAAGATTTGGAGATGTTATTTGTATGAGGCGACGTTTCAGGTCTTTTTTTATCAGAATTATCCTCCTCACGACTTGCCGATGCGCTTAGCAGGAAGTCTTTAGGGATTCTCGCTTGTTTGGCTCTTAAAGATTAGAGCAGGGATGCGACAGTGAGTGAGTATGGACTATAGTATTATGAAGACTATGATCGAGTTTCGGTGTAACATATGGAAGCGACTCCAGCTCTTGTTCAGATGGTGAAGCAAAATCAGTGGCAGGACTAGCATTTGTAAGGGATTTGGACGTGGATTCAGAACGGGGAGCAATTTGAAGAATGGACTGAAACGCCCCTTAATTTGAACGTTACAGATATCGTTACATTCATACATTCATACTTATTTAACTTTAAACATAAACGTAATTACATAGCTTATACGATATTTTCAAATGTAAACGTAGTTAAACATACTTAACCAGGATCCATTCATACATTTTTTTTAACATTGTTTAAAATAACATTGCTTACCTTATTCCATATCATAATTTATTCAATTGTACTTTAAATTAATCATGAACTTATTTTAATAAAATAGACATACCAAGTTGTAAAATCATAACTTATAAAAACATCACATCACCTACTAGTTACATGCTCCCAGAGTTCGATAGGCCGAACATAATCAGCAAGCCGGAGTTTCTCAACCGGCAGGCCGGCAGAGGCTTTGCAAGTCTGACTTAAAAACTCATCATCGTCCAGCAGGCCAAAAACGTGATCGGCAGGCCGAACTTTCAGACATCGATAGGCCGACCGAGCCAAAATCCTAAGAAAACTTAATTTTAATCAAAACCAACTTTTCATAAAAAAGTGCGGAAGATCAAAATTCCTTAAAATGATAAAATAGAATATAAAACCATAGTTCAAATATTCTTAAAACTTAATATAAAAATAATATTCAAAATATGAAACTTGATTTAAAACATAAAATCATTCTTCTTGGCGTTCTTTCGGTTACAATTCATCGTGCTTTGTGCTCACACGCCTTCCCATGTCCTCCGCCTAATCCATGATTTTCTTACCCTTATCTGCAACATGACATAAAACATGATTAAGCTAATGCTTAGTAAGTACAAATAATTCTCACAATTTAAAATATTACATAAACATCATCATCATCATCATTGTCATCATATCATAAAAGTGCCTTAAGCACAATTTCATAGAAACATATCTTTCAGTACATTGACTATTTGAAAACTTATTCCATTTTATCTTAAGGGCCCAAGTGTTGCACCATGAACATCATTGTAGGCGCGCCGTCATGAGAGGAGAAGGGTAGCTAATCCCAAACCAAACATGACATCATAACATTTCATTTCATAACATTGGTGTGCAACACTTATTAGGTGATACATATATATATAATTTTCATGTTATAAAACATTTCATCATCATACATGCATAACTTTAAATCATGAAAATCTTTCATAAGAAATCCTTTAAAGAAAATAACCATAAAATCATCGTGAAAACCATTGTGAACATATCATCAAACATTAACATCATATATCATTACGTATATCATAAATTATTAATAAAATATCATTAACGTCGTTACTAACTTAACATAATTCATTACATAAAAATAGGCGGGTGTTACATGGGCAATGCATGCAGATGGATCATTGTATTTTTGAGAGCATCTCGTAGTTCCAACAATCGCAGAGGTGACCAAAGTCCTTATGGACGAAGCCCATAGGTCTTAGTTCGTTATTCATCTGGGGAGCACAAAGATGTATCGTGATCTGAAGAGACAATATTGGTGGAGAGGTATGAAGAAAGATGTTAGAGAGTACGTGGCCAGGTGTATGATGTGTCTCCAGGTGAAAGCCGAGCATCAGAAGCTTGCAGGTTAGCTTCAACCATTTCCTATTCCAGGGTGGAAATAGGAGCATGTGACGATGGATTTTCTCATAGGTTTGCCGAGGATAGAGCAGCAGCACGATGCAGTTTCGACGGCGGTCGACAGGTTGACAAAATCGGAGCATTTCATCCCGTTCAGGTCAACGTGTTCGAGGAAAGTTCTCAGGGAGTTGTATCTACAGAATATAGTGAGATTGCACGGAGTTCCTTTGTCCATCACATCCGATCGAGACACCAGGTTTAATGTTAAGTACTAGAGGAGTTTTCAGGAGGCTTTAGGTATAGATTTGAACTTTAGTACGACGTTTCATCCGTAGACTGATGGGCAGTTTGAGCGGGTTATTCAGATTCTCGAGGACATGTTGCGTGCTTGTGCGTTAGACTTCGGCAAAAATTGGAAGAAATATTTGCATCTGGCAGAATTCGCATACAACAACAGCTATCAGGCAAACATTGGTATGGCACCATTTAAGGCGTTGTATGGGCAGCTGTGTAGGTCACCGGTGTGTCGGGCAGAGCTAGAAGATAGGGTTATTCTTGGACCAGATGAGATTCATAATAGCAACAAGAAAGTCGCCATAATTCGAGATTGATTGAGGGCAACTCGGAGTCGACAGAAGAGTTATAAGGATAGAAGACGTCAACCCTTGGAATTTGCGATAGGAGATTTTGTTCTCTTGAAAGTATTACCTCGTAAAGGTATTATGCAGTTCGGAGTGAGTGGAAAGCTTGCACCAAGGTATGTTGGACCATTCGTGATCACTCAGCGTGTTGGTATGGTTGCTTATCGGCTTGACCTTCCGCCCGAACTTTCTCATGTTCATGATGTGTTCCATGTGTCGATGCTTAAGAAGTGTCTGCCTGAGTAGAGTAAGATAGTTTCATTTCGTGATATATAGGTTTGGGAAGACACGACGTACGAGGAAGTGCCGGTTTAGATTATCGATCAGAAAGTGATCAGTTTGCGTCGTCGGGATATACCGTTGGTAAAGGTCATGTGGCAGCATCACGGGGTGTTGATGAAGCCACTTGGGAGTTAGAGTCGAGTATGCGGGAGTTGTATCCTCATCTGTTTTGTTTCTAAATTGATTCGTAAATTTCAAAGGCAAAATTTCTTTAGGGGTGGAGAGTTGTAACGCCCTGAAATTAATTTAATGATATTAGAATGTAAAATGGTAGATTAGTGTGCCATAAAGAATGTTTTAAACTTAATTTGATCATTTGGTGAAATTTTGAGTATAAAGTTATTTCTCTTATTTTGATGATTTATAACGATTTCTTATTGTTTTAAAATGTTATTTTGAGTTTTTAAAATAAACAATGTGTCAAATGTCAAATATGTTTTGTTTTACAAAACCGTAGGCGACACACGGTTTTCGTACAGTAAAACCGTCCACTTTTCCTCTATTTATTCTTTCTCCTCTCCCTCTTTTTCACTCACTCGTTCACTCTCTCTCTCACTCGCCCTCTCACGCTCGTCTCTCTCTTCCCTCTGCCTCTCTCTTTCTCTCCCATTTTCCCTCAAAATTTTTGAATCAAATCAAGCCCCAAGCTCTGAGTTAGTGGATTGGAGGCTCAGGAACGTGATTGATTAACCAAAAACGTGGTTTAAAGCTTCGATTCGAGGTTAGTTTTTAAATTTCAAAACTTTTTTGATTTTTCAATTTTTCTTGCATCTTGAGATTTAAGCTCATTTAAGCTTAGGAAACCTTCGATCTAAGTTAGAGGGACTTAGAATAACTAGAATCTAAGCTTTGTTTGAAGAAAAACGGATTTGATTCAAGATTTTTCATTTTTCCCCCTTTTTCTCTATTTTTGGATTTTCTTGGGATTTTGTGTTCAAATCTTTTTTGAATGAGTTTAAAAGTGTCCTATTATGTTTTTCTATTATCTATGATTGTTTTCCATGCCTGAGAATTGAGAAAAATAGGTTGAAATCAAGATTTGGCTTTTGGGAGACCTAAAACCTATGGCTGAAAATTCTGGGTTTTTCTAATTTGGTAGGCCGAACTTCGTGTTCGGCAGGCTGGATTCAAAGGATCAGCAGGTCGGATTCATTTGTCTGACAGGCCAAACCTAGGAATGTTTTGCCGACCAGACCTAGTCCTCCGGCAGGCCGAATTGTGCAGTTTGGCAGGCCGAACAGGGAGACCGACAGGTTGACTGAGCAAGGGCAGATTTTGTGATTTTCATCCGTTTTCACTGTTTTGAACCTCGATTGAAATCCCAACTTTATAAAATGATTTTAAAGATACAAATGGCACACTAGGACATCATGAAATGGTTTAGCAACGTAGTGTATCTTCAATTCGATACTGATAGATCTAGTTTGTATTTTGGGTCGTTCGTGGTTCCGTGAAGCTAACGTATAGCGGACCGGGATTACGGTGTGGGGTATCGACACGAGTATCAAGGTAGGACTTCTACCACTCTTTTTTTGATAACCCAGGTTCAAATGATTTGCCTTGAAAAGGGTTTTTATTAAAATGTTTTCAACGGTTGATTGAAAAATGAATTTTATCGGTTGTTTTTATGAACCGTGGACCGAAATGAACTTCATAATAAATGTAAATGATAACACTTAGTAAATGGGTTTTGAATGATGATAGAAATGAATATAAGGGTATGATGCCATATCAGAGATCGGGTCGTGGAGCGATGGACCTTGGGGGCATGTCCCGAAACTCAGCTGGGCCACTATGGTGGTGTTATTCATATGGTTTGCCCAAGAAAGGAAAATGATGATTTTTTTTTAGTAGACCAAGAAACTGTTTTGGGTAAGAATGGTTTTGTTTAAACTTATTGTTCAAGCTTTCTCCTAAATAATTTCTTGAAAAATGATATATTCCTTTTAAAGTTTATTATTTCTTAAAATATAGTCCTACTGAGCCTTTCGCTCACGTTTTATTTGTTTTTAAACTTTTCCCCTCTAGGTGGACTTCCACTTAGGTTCAGAGAAGATTCTTCAAACAGGACTCAGGAGCAGTAGGGGAATTTAGTAGTTTATTCCTAATTTTAAATCAAGACATGTAATATTTTAATTTTCTCTTTATTTGGACTGTGGATGTAATATAATATTGTCAGTATTATATGTGTGTACAAGATGTGGGTCAGTGGGACTCATTCTCGTTCATCCTATTTCTATGTTATTTTTTTATTATTTGTTTGATAAACATATTCGTTTAATTATCAAAACTGTCTGTTTAAAAGGTTTTAGATTTTTCATATTGCCACGTTTAATTTAAATCCTTTAAACTCATTTTTTGATTAAATTCTTGTTTATTTAAGTTAAATAATCAGCTACGTCACCTCCCGTACCTCGAGGCGTGACACTACCCTTTATGCGAACATCTTTTATCTTTTCTCTTTCCTTTTAATAATATCAAAGTGAGGGGGTTAGTGTGGCATGAGTACTTAAAAGGTGCCAACATCGTTAAGATGTCGTTTAATTTATCACTCTAACAGTAGTTGTTCCTTTTCATCATCCATTTCATATATACACACATTAATCTCCTACTTGCAAGAACTACAAAGGAAAAAGAAAATATAAAATTCAACGCAATTATGAATGAATTCTACAATTGAGCTCACTGCTGACTTCCTCTTTTTATTTATTTATTTATTTTAAATGGATATGGGCAGCAATTACTTGCATCAAGCTTAGAAAGAACATGATAACGAGATTAGAATCCTTTAATAAACTATCCTACGCTAAGCATTCTACTCAAATTTATTAAAAATAAATAAAAAGTATCGGAAAAGCACCAAATGGAAAATAAAGATATACTGATCAACAAATGAAAGCAATAAAAAAAAAAAAAAAAACTCTTTGACAACAAACAAGCCGACTGTAGGTGCCAAAATAATAGCCTAAACGTTTGTTTCGATAACCGAAACCCATATGGACTATTAAAAAACTCAATAGCAGAATTCAAGAGAAAAAAAAAAAAAAAAGCAAGAAAGATTATCCATGCTTGATTGTTCAAATACAAATCACTTGACACACAAATTTGGAGAGCCATCCACTTGAGCTAAACCTCTCCCACAAAGCTGGGCAAGAAAGACCAAACAAAGATTGCGAAATGCCACTTCCACCAGCTAATAATAGGTTCAAATATAGTTTAGATATAAGTATATACATACATATATATAGAGATACACGTAGTGGGGGAAAATGGGAAATTTTCAATTGTATATAGCCAGCTCTAGTTGTGTGTTGAACAAGGCTCTAGAACGCGCCTGTGTGTGTAGAGTTCGTACCAACATATAAAAGCTTCAAATACAATAAAAGTTTAAACTCCTCTTGTACGATCCTAAGCGGCAAATTGTAATATATAGCACTCTCGAGCGAGAAAAATCAAACGTATAGTACTTGTATAATTTAACAATTATTTTATACAAGCCATTAATGGTATTATACGTTTGTGAGCAGATACATGCACACATCTTCAGCTAAATGTTTGTCCAAATTGATTTCATTTTGTCTAGAAGCATATGTAATAAATTACTCCATCTATCATGAATCGTCCCAAATTAGGAACGGTGTAGATTAGACCGGGACAGGATGATAGCCATTTATTGAGTGAATTTGAAAGTCATATGTACGTGCAATGAGTACAAAACAAAACTCTGCGTTCACTTTTTACTAAAAAGGTTTGGGACTTTTGACCTCTTTTATATTTACTTGCTAAGGAAACCAAAAGACCCAATAATCGAGCCTCTCTCTGCATGACGAGAGACCACTCTTTTATTTTTTTTCATTACTTTTTTCTGTATGGTTTAAATCAAGCTGATCTTTGGTCAGACAAGCAAACAAAAATAATCAAAGGTCAAAAAGCTGAAGTGGGCACTCTGAGATATATGATTATATTCTCGGATGCTTGATGGCTGGACAGTACGAATCCACGTAGTTTACCAATATGTGCCCCACCATAACATGTGCGTCAATATAGATTGCTTTGACACATCATGCATTTGGTGAATAATATGTCATGATTGCCACCTGTTAACTATGATGGGGAAATTTCGTCCCCAAGAGTGTGCACATATATACACATAATTTTCATGTTCACATGATATTCCTGCGTCAGAAATAATGGGACTGTCGTCTGAGTTAATCAGCTTCTTTCTAATTAGTTAATAATATTAATTGATAGAGTTTTCGGGTGTTTGTACAAATATATTTAGATAATCGAAAAATCTCTACTAGACTAATTAAGAGTATATCTTCGACTATGACATAACTATTTAAACGACATTAAACCATAATAATGAGCCCGCTTTTAAGGCACTATATGCAAATGTGTAAAAATTAAAAAAAAAAAAAGAGAAAACAATATACCACTATTCTAATCCATCTAACTTTTCTTGCTACAAATTGTAAAACTTGAAAAAATATATGCAGCAAATTTTAATCTGTTATAAATTTTGTTCTTGTTCAAAATAAAAAAAATCTATTTATTTTTCTCCTTCTCTCTCATTTGGTTTTGCCTCGATTTTTTCTCTCCTCTGACTCTCTCTCTCCGTTCCTCTCTTCCCTCGTCGTTTCAGTCACGGCGTCACTTGTCGCCCGTCGCTGTCTTGTGGAGCAGATCATCGTTGATCTCCAGTCTTTCTCTCTCTCTACAACGATCTTTGCACTAGACCCGTCCCCAACATTGTCGCCCCTCGCACATCGCCTGTAGATTTTTATTCGTCCCCATTGCCATTGTCGTCACCTATCATGCATCACCCGTGCTGGAGAAGACAACATCAATGAAATTGCGTAACTCCGATTTGTTCTGCCATCGCCGTCCTTGTGGAGATCTGCCGTCTCCATTTGTGAAGCCCTTCATGGGCGCAATGACCTCCGATCTGCCGCAATAAACTTAGATATGGTCGCCATGGTTGGTGCTTGATAAGGATTGTGGCGCTATGGCATTGCATATAGAAGATCAATGCCACCTGATCCACTCAACTCCATCGAAGTTGTTTTTGTTGCTGTTATTGCTGTGCTTTTTTTTTTTTCTTTTTGGTTTGTATTTAGTGGCCGTCGGTGATGTTACCAGTGCTAGTGATGTCCAACGAGGTTGTCCATGAACTAGAGATAAGCGAACAACGACAGAGAGAGAGAGAGAAAAATATAGACATAAAAAAAATCCAGGTGGGACACAAAAAATTCCCATAGGATACAAAAGATGCCCAACCAGATTTCTAGTGTAAGAATTTTTCATATCTCATGACGTAAATAAATTTGAGTTAAAAAAATGACATTTATCGAAATACCTCAATGTGCAAATTAAGTTACGCCCGTGAAAATTTTGGACCCTCTACCTATATTTCCACAATTAGTACTTTATAACACTAGATACAATATACTAGATTTACATACATACACCCAAAAAAAAAAAGCAAATTTCACAAAGAAGCGTATATATAGCTGAAGTACTGCCAATATTTTTATGTCTCAAAATTTTTTAAGTACACATTAGTAATATCTATGATTTCTTAGTGCCGACTTTTAGTACGCAAAGAATCTTAAATTAGTTGTCAAATTTTTGGCAGTTCAATATTTGAAAAATTGATATATGAGAGAGAAACAAACATCATATATGATTGACTTAATTATCTTTATCTATACATATAGAAAAACAAGAAATCAATTTTAGGACTCTCCCCAATATGCAATAAGTATCACTCCCTCATTTTTTTTTTTATTTCTCCTTCTTCATTCTATCATTTTCTTATTTCTTTTCTTTTTCTCTTCATTTTCTCTTTGCATATCCATGTGTTTATTATAAATAATTATATTTAAAAATTTAACAAACACAAAAGCATGGGCATAGCGCGTTCTAACTGCAGTTATATATACAAAATTGAATTAAACATCCGTTGCAATTAATTGGAAATACTAAAATCTCTAAGTTTGTATTAGTAGAGTATTAGATTAGATGATATTTATTTAATTATAAACATAAAAATGATGGAAAATTAATTTAAATTCAAGTATATATTAAACTATCTTGGATATATATATATATATACGTTAAATTTACACTTTTTTTTTTGAAGTAGGATTATAGGGTCTTTTACAGGGGATAGCTTATCTCTCATACAAAAAAAGCTACATATGTTATTGGGATTCTCTAAACTCTCTAATTTAGGATATTCTATCCCAATCCATGTCCTAATGTGATCGATAGAGTGCACTAAGCAAACCAAAGAGGGCATAATAGTAGTTCAAATAAAAAAGATAATCTTTGCCACAAGCAAGAATTAAAAAATAATAAAAAGGTAGACAACCTTTTGCTTAATATACTTTAATCTTGAACTAGCTGTCCAAGGACAAAAATTATAACACATTGACAAGAAACATAAAAAAATTTTGAATTATATAATTAAATGAATCATTTAGTTCTAAGAGAGACTGTTGTAGCCAAGACCATTTTTTTTAGAGATTTTTGCTCTGTAAATTTCCAACTTTGTAACTTTTAGCACTTGGCTCCCTATTTTAAGAATTTAAATACTCAAGTTCTTTAACTTTTAATCTTTTTATATTTTAGTCTCCATTTTAAGAATTTGACTACTTCGGTCCTCAAAGTATTGACTTGCCGCCACTATTAGTGCCTATCTTCTTTCAACTATTAAATGACATAATAGATATCAATATTTTGAAGCTTTTTTGTGCCATAGGTCTTGAAAATGTATTTTTTAATAGAAAGGTCACCAAATCTATCATGTTTTTGCATTTAATATTATTTTTGTTAAAAAGTCATATTGTTGGGGGTGTGCTCGACGTAATGTCCCAAAACTAGACCACGGCTGCCTGGCCACCCTGCTCAGCCACAGCCTTTACAAACAAATCTACAACTTTGCTCTGATCAGTACTTTCTCCCGAAATGCCCCATAGGGCCTCCATTGGCCTCCATACAAGGTTTTGGCTCCTTGGAGGAACATGTGCTCAGGTCGGATGGACATGGCCTGCACCCAAGCAGCAAATCACCTCAAAGGTTGACAAATGGCCTCACATCAACCCTCAGATGGAGATCTAACTTTCTATCAAGATCGTGATACTTATCATCTACCATCTGACACCACTTGATGGGACAAATGTACCATGGGTCAAGCAGACCTGACACCCGGTCCAAGTGGTTGTCTATAAATTAAAAGCGTTTATTCCACATAAAGGTAACATGGACTTTCTCACCTAATATTGCTTCCGATCTCGGCCAAACAAATACTTGACTTAAGCGCCTGAGAGCTCTTGGCCGGCACCATACCGGTGTCCCCCTTTGATCTCCTAGACATTCCCTTTTCTTGTGTAGGTCTATTTCGGGATGCTAGGATGAGCAGGGAAGGCAGTCCGACCACCGTGCCTGGCTGCACTTGGTGTTGATCACCAGCTGAGCAAACTAAGCATCAACATTTGACGCTAGAAGGAGGGCCTTGCGTCTTTCCAACAATTTCATCTATCCCTCCAACCTTTTCCAGGGAGGTCAAAGTATAAATGGACTAGAAGTTCATCTAACAAAGTGTCAGGATCTGGCCAACTAGGATCAGTCTGGCCAGGATCCGTCTGACTAGGATCCGTCCAATGAGGAACTATCTGATAAGGATCCGTCCAACCAAGACTAGGATCCATCCAACTAGGACTAGGATCCTTCTGACCAAGATCTATCCGACAAAGATCTTTCCAACCAAGATCCATCTAACCAGGATCAAGTCAACTAGGACCAAGATCCATCTGACAAGGATCAGTTTGACCAGATCTAGTGAACCAAGAGACCTTAAGTCTAAGATGAAGAGTCCAAAAAGATATAGCCAACCAAGAGGCCTCAGGTCCTACGAAGAGTCCAACCAGGTCCATGAATGGCTACAGTCGAATAGAGAAGACCAGGTTCTATCTACGCCTAACCAGGTTTAGGATGAAGAGTCCAAAAATGCTATAGCCAACCAAGAAGCTTCAGGTCTGATGAAGACTTTGGCTAGATCCAAGATGGCTATGGCTGACCAAAGAAAACCAAGTCTCGGCTATGGCCAACCATGTTTAGGACGAAGAGTCCAAAAAGGGCCAATCAGGCCCAAGACCAACTATCCGAATATGCTGACTTTGGCGCCCATAACCTCTATCACCAGTCTAGGGGCTACTGTTGCAGGGGAAATCTTCATGATGAGAAAACCAACTGGAAAACCTATAACCCTTTGAACAAACCACCCAACCAGGTTGGCTGAAAAGACCAATCCGAGAAGACCATTGATTAGGCCAAAAAAGTCTAGTCTGACTAGGACCAGGACTAGGTTCATTCGACTAAAATAGGATCAGTCTAAGCAGGGCCAAGATCCATCCTGACTAGGATCTGTCTGACCAGGGTCTGACCAAAATCTGTTCGGCCAAGACAATCTGACCAGGATCGATTTGACCAGGATCAGTCCAACTAGGATCAATTCGACCAGGATCAGTCCAACCAGATCAATCCAACTTGGCCAAAGCAACCATGAAGAATAACCTCGAGACTGGCAAGATGGTTGGATCCTGACCAGATCACATAGTAGTGAATCATACCCAACGACCACCGCGTGCCACCATGTCAACCCTCCGTTGGGCAATCCTACTTCTTTAAAGATCGTGACACCTGTTGCTAGCCATTTAGGCTCTGTCCAGTAGTACACTGGGTCACAGGCCAAACCCAGTCCACACCCAGATCCAAGCTAAACTCTATAAATATGAGCATGAACTCCACCACAATGGTATGTGCACTTCTTCCCTAGCCTATTCTACCTCTCCTCTTGCTCTTCTCAGTCAAAACACTGACTTGAGTATCGGAGTGTCCTTGGCAAACACCACACCTAGTGTCTCGTTACTTCGAAGCATTCTATCCTCTTGTAGACTCAACCAGACCAGGCAGAGCCTGGCAGAACAAGGAACCCAACCACCGTATGATCCCGCACTCGGTGTTGTGCCGATCTCAAGCATCAACACATGTTTTGATGCCTTGACATACAGTTAATAATTTTTGACAACAAAGTGATTAATTATAAACAAAAAAAAAAGAACAGAATTCGTAAATATCCACTCTACAATATTTTTAGTAAGTTAGTACCAAATTACAATGGTGTAACTAAATAACTATAACGTAACAATTAGTTGTTCAAATACACACTTTTCTTTTCTAAGGATCTTTAATATAATTGAGGATAATAAAACTATATAATCGGAAAAATCACTGTTATGTTTGTCTTTAGTTATATAATTATAATTTGAACCAACTTGCTCAAAATATAATACAATGGGTTGCTAATTTCCTCAATAATATTTGTAATTTCCTCAATAAGTTATGGTTATTTACCTTTTTAAAAGCACTTTTAAAATAAATGACATAACTTTTAAAATTAGACAAATGACTATTTATAGGTGATAAACTTGAGTTTATCGAGTTTAATACTGATAAACTAAGTTTATAATTTATCAGTTAAACTTTATCACTGATAAACTCATTGAGTTTATCAGTGATAAACTTGAGTTTATCATACTAATAAACTCTTGAGTTTATTAGTTAAATTCAGTTTTATCGAGTCAGTTGCTTAATTTTAAAAAGTTATGACCATTTATTTTGAAGAGGCAAAAAAAAACCACCCAACTTAATTTCACAAAAAAAGTATCCAAATTCTTAAAATGAAAGTATAAGTGCCAAAGGTTGCAAGCTTTGGATGCAAAAATCCTTTTTATTCAATTTAAAAAAAGAACAAAAAAAAAAAAAAAAACTGGTCCAATAAAGACCGTTCTTGATTTCAAGGAGAATGTTTTTTCTCTATTATTTATTTATTTTCTCTGAGGCCTTGGCTTTTGGGTTTTCTCCCAATGCTGGAATTGGAAGCACACCGTTCAGGTCTCGTGCTTTACAACCTTGTCCTTTTTGCATCAATCACCATCTCATTTAACTATAAATTTCACCACCATTGAAGAATCAGGTCTGGGCTAATATATACTTTAAAATCGTAATAGTATTCCACAATTACCCAAAAGAACAAAAGAACAACAAAAAATCCAGTTATTTCAAGTCTCACGTTTTCTTCAAAATCACACACAAAATCAGTGGAAACAGTACTCATGACAATGAATACATATGAAAAAGAAGCATAGAGAAGAATTTTCCATTTTTATGGCTTTAAAAGACTCAAAAAAGCATTGCTTTTACAGAACTTCGTTTGCACATATTTAGTACACAATTCCTTCTCTTCTTCCTCATCAGCTCTTATACTCTTCTACTTTTTGCTCCTTACATGTAGTACATACTAATTCGCATGCAACAAAGATTCTAATAGTCTAAACCCTAGTAAAAAACTAGGCAAGAAATCCTCAACCAATTAAAAATAACCTTTTTTTCCTTCTTTTTTCTTTATATGGGAACTAAAACAAACCCTCACACAGTACTCAAACCATCTTAAAAGTTATAAAGAAACTAAAAAGAAAAAAGAAAAAAGAAAAAAGAAAAAAAGACTAAATATATAACAAATGATAATCATCACCATCCGTTTTTTTTCAACCACTAAAAAGTTATGTCAAAACAAGTGGTAATGATCACTTGTACTATATTAAGCCCTCAAACTTCTTCATTAATTAGATCATGACTATTTTTCGGTCTAAACCACGGCGCCTTTTCGATCTTTCAGAAGAATTTGAGCGTTCAAGCAAAGACTTTAATGCGTTCTGCAAAAAATGAACCGACTCAACGCTGTGTTCTTTATCCGCAGCCACTATTAGCACATTCCGAATTCTTCCTCCAAGTGTGGCCATTTCAACTTTCAGCGTCTTCAAATGGAGGGATTTCAGGATCTCAATTAGGTCCGGAATGAGATCGGAGCGGTCCTCGCAGCACAACGAGGCCTTAAAAATCAGTCTTCCGTCTCCGGAATACTCGCCGGAGGAAAGCACGGTGATCTCATCAGTTTCGGAGGGTAAGCTTTCGAGCTCGGTGATTTCAGAGGTCTGTTCTTTAAGCTCTTTCACTCGCTGAACAACTTTTGCAAGAAGTGAGGCCTTGTCTGTCTGAATTGGATAGAAAAAAGAAGAAGAAGAGGAAGAGGAAGAGGAAGAAAAGGATTAAAGAAAAAGCATAAAAACTTTACTAAACACACTAATTATAAACCTAGAGACTAGAAAGCCAGCCAATCATAAAGTCTTTTCTTTTACAGATACTGTAGTACTAAGAGTTTGAATATTCAAAGGCTTGTACAGGGCTTTGGATAGGTCCAAGATTTTCAGAATCTTAACTTGTGAAATGAAGTTCATCAGAAGATACACTGCTTCTGATAAAGCAGTATCCAAGACCCAATAAGGGAACTTTAAACCCTTTGATTGTTCAATTTAGGTCAAAATGTAACTCACGAAAACCCAGGACCTTTTTTTTCCGCCTTTTCATTTCTCTTTTCCTAGGCTTATGTGAAGTAGCTAGTATCCTAGAAAAACCTTGCTTCTTGGTCAAAAATAATCGGCAGTAATTATCCAGTATTCCGATCCCATTATCTTCTCTCTTCATTCTCTTCTACCTTTTTCTCACCAACCAAACATTACACATCGTGCATTAATTCTTGTATAACCAAGAAATTTTGGAAGACTTAAAAAAAGCGACTGGGTAGTCTTCAAAACATGAATAGTCACTCAAAAAAGTTGGGGGAAGAAAAAAATTCAGCTCCGAAAATCTTTCCTGTAACTTCTAAAACTCAAATCCCAAATTTTGAGACAGTCCCAGCAAAAGAGCTAATTAATGCAGAAAATTAATTAAATACACCTAATTTAAACAAAAAATTAGAAACTGGGCTAATACCTATAAACCTCGTGATAACATCACAAGAATCCCAAACACCCAAGAAAAGCAAAGGAAACCAAAGAAAAACATCAAAATTTAAACTTTAAGCTCTATCTATATACTCGCTTCATTAATTTCCAAACTCTACTGAAAAACTTCAGAAATTAAAAGAATTATTTAAAACACATGCACGGAAAAATAAGATGAGAACTAATATATAGTACTACCTTTGAGTTACATGGAAGAAGGCTTCTAAGCTTATCGAGGTGAGAGTTGATCCTCTCTCTCCTCCTCTTCTCAGCCTCCTTGTGATTCTTCAAAGCGGCGAGAGCTCTATCATGAGGTGTACTAATATCACTGTTTCCAGAAATCCTTGAGGAATTAGGGTAATAAGATGAGGAACCACAGAAGCTCTGCATCGAGGAAAACTGATGATGATTATGATGATCATATGAGGTGGTTCCCGTGGGAAAACTGTATGGTCCGACGACGTTGATTAGGCCATTATCGGCGAGGAAGCGGTAGAGGTCGGGGTTTTCCGGTTGCATGGTGGAGAATTGAGTGGATGTTGATTTTATGTTTTTCTTTTGACTGAGGGAAATGAAACTGTTGAGAGCTTTCGGCGGTACTTTGTTCTCAGTTATTATATATATATATATATATATTTCTTTGAAAGCAAAAGGACCCCCAACAAAAAAAAAAGGTATATTATAAAGTAAACCATGTAAACCCACCCTTTCTAAAGACGAAGGGTCTAAAGTGCCCTTATGTTACGATAACTTCACCACTACTATGTAAATCTCTCCCTTTCCCTATTTACAGAAAACAAAACCAAAGTTAAAGGGATAAAGTAATACACAGAAGTCTTCTCTTTTCATTTCTATATCTAGCTCGATGCTTTATTGTATGTGATCTATCAACTCATGAAAATATTTCACTTTGCTTTTTAATCATCATGTCCTCACCACCATTATATCATATTTATAAAAAAAAAAGAGTTGTATACGGGCACTTGTCATCTGCGGGACTCAAGGTAATAACAAAAAAATAAATATTATTTATTTTGGCATGCCTTCTTCTTCTTGTGCATGCTACAAATTGACATATTTTTCTTCACAATTAATAAGGGAAATTTCATCCGTTTCATATATTTTTATTATTTTTAAGGTTCTTGAAGGTAGATTAATTTGTCTAAAAAAAAAATTCTCCTATGTAAGTATTCTCGGTGTAGCAAAGGTGTCAGGAATAAGAAGCAAGAAATTCTTGCCAATAAAAAAGTGGTCGTTAAAGTCAAAATAAGGAGCAAGAAATACTTTGACTAAACAAAGGGCACTGTAAGACCATAAAATGCTTCTCTTCCCACAAATAAGACATAAATATAGGTTCTATTATCCCCACAAATTCAATCACAGCACAGCATAAACAAGAAAGGAACAATGTTAATAACTTTTCAAATTTCAAAAAAGCAGAAGCTATTATTACCTGTAGATTTATATGTGTTGGGCTTTTACCAGTTATGCACAAATCAATAGATGGGGAAAAGTTACAAAGCCTCCACGATTGATTAAATATGGTTGATCTGCAATTCATCAAAAAACCTATGTCACTAAAATTCTTTGAAGAAAACCATTAAGAGCAGAGGCTAAAGGACGACAAAATTATGTTACAGGTTTAAAGCTTGGTTTTTGCTTAGCTTATACGACAGTTTATCTAAAAAGCCATCGTGCAAGCTAATCATTGTAATATAATTGAAATCATAACATTATAAATATAATAATAGTAAAGATTTACAATAATAAATCTAAAATACAATTAATAATTTTTGTGATAATATTATGACATTATTATAATTTAATGTAAATATTATAATAAATTATTAATATATTATTAATATTATTATTTTGAATTTATTTTATTTATATAATATGCATATAAATATTTTATTAATATTAGCATCAAGTAAAAATATTAATGTTAATATTAATACTTTAAACGAGGATTTTTTTTTTGAAAAATCCTCGTGTAAGATGCCATTTTAACCAGCCTTCCAAAAAATAGATCTGCATGTTCAAAAACAAAAGTGAACAGCCGCTCTGTCGCCTCCCGCTTTATCGCTAACCCTCTTCGTCGCCGCTTTCTCTCCATCAACGCCCCTTGTAAGTGTTAATTTACATGATATTTTTACTTTTTTTGATATTATTGATTAGTTTTTTTTTGCTTGTAAATTTAAAGAGTATAATAATTTATCTTGAAATTTATAGATATATATGACTTGATTTGTTACTTGAATATGATGGGTATGGTATGGATTTATAGAATCACAATTAATATTGTATGAGTATGATTGATTTGTTAAAATTATTGTGGATTTAGATGTATAAGTTGATTAATTAGTATGAAATATGTACATTTTGATTTAGGATTTGTGAAATGGATAGGACATGGATGTGAGATTATAGATTGACTGTACAATTTGCGAATAGTGTGGAAGAATATTTGTTATTTGCCAAAAACATGCCCAAGGGGTAAAATTCAGTGTTCTTGTTTTCAATATGGCAATCATAAATCTCACTCAATTGAAATTGTTAGAGGACATTTATTTCAATACTGGGATAGATTGTAGTTACTAAAGATGACATTATCATACTGTGTCTTTTTTCAATCCAACTTCGAGTAAGAAAGAAAAGGAACCTATTATGAAAGAAGACAATATAGGTGATCATGACAATATGGTTGACATAGTAAATGATTTGAAAGAACACTTGGTACACCATCCGGGGTTATTTGAGACAATGATAAACGATATTAAGACAACCGTGTATGAGGTGTTTACAAATTTTACAAAATTGTCTACTTTAGAATTACAGAATTTGAAGGCACTAGGTGGATGGTCAAATTCTAGTTTCACAATTCTTTTAGAATTTCTAGAAAAGCTTCTACCTAAGGGTAATGAATTACCAATTAGTATGAATGAGCCTAAGAAGACTTTGAGCACTTCGAGAATGGAGTATTAGAAAATTCATGCTTGTGAGAATGATTGTGTTCTTTATATGAATGAGTATGAGGACTTGAATAATTGCTTGGTTTGTAAAGACTCAAGGCAGAAGAAAGGAAAGGAGCCAAAAAGGTAAAATAGGAGTGCCAACGAAGGTGTTGTGATACATTTCACTAGTACTATGTTTGAGGCCTTTATTCGAAATGCAGAGCATGCCTAAAATTTGACATGGCATCATGCACAAATGGGTCGACGATGGTATGCTTAGACATTTGACGTATTCACCACAATGGAAGACTTTTGAAGCCGATTATCCTGAGTTTAGTGCAGATCCAAGAAATATACATTTCGTTTTGTTGACCGATAGAATAAACCTACATGGTAACACACCTAAACCAGACTTGAACATACCTTATATGATGATAAAAAAGCATAGTATAAACTTCATTTTGTACTATGATGAAGGATTATACGATGATTTTTAACTATCATGTAAACTTTTCATGACGGCTTAAATCGTTGTGAAATAAGCATTTTTTTACTAGTGAGACCACTTTCACTTGCTCATATCAAACTTTTGCATTATGGAGAATGCCTTTTGGGTTGTGCTATGCTCACACTACTTTCCAAAGGTGTAGATGGCTATCTTCTCTAAAATGGTGGAAAAATCATGGAGATACTTATGGATAACTTTTTTGGTTTTTGGACCCTCTTATAATCATTGTCCGCACAAATTCTCTCTTCGGTTGCAACATTGTGAAGAGAAGAACTTGGTGCTTGATTGGGAGAAATAGTACAAAAGGGAATTTTTTTGGGGACTTAGAATTGTTGGAAACAAAGTGCGCAGCGGAATTTTTAAAATTTTTCATCAGAGTATTTTCCAAAAACACAAGTTTGACATGATATATGTATAAATTAAACAGATCTTACTAACCTTAGTATGCCGAAGAACCTCCGCGACCTGTGTAGAGAAGTAACGTTCCAGAAGAGCCTCAACCAACTGGTCTTCTTTGCTATTCTCTATCCACAACCGGAGTGAGTATGGGCTCACACGTACAGCTCTTCCACCGGTGACTCTCCTTCCAACCAATAGAGAGAACCCAAAGCTAGTGTTCGTGATTTGTGAACAAAAGCTCTCAGGGAGTTTTCAGATGCTCACTAGAAGAGTATCACTCTTAATCTCTCAAATTGATCTGAGTAAATCATTAGACTCACTCCCTTTTTATACCTATTGGTCCTTGGGGTCAGTCCATATCAGATTAGGTCTCAAAAATTGAAACAGAATCAAGTTCGGATCAATATCTGATAAGATACGCGTGAAAAACGCGTAATCTTAACTGTCGCGGTCGGCATGCCGAACTGTGAGATAGGCAGGCCGAACTGGCCAGTTCGGCAGGCCGAACACGTCATCCGGCATGCCGAACTGCCGAGAAAAAATCTCCGCGAATCTTTTATTTTCCACCCGAGATTCTAAAGGATAAAGTCTCAGTTTTGATTCAAATAGCCCAATAGAAAAGATATCTGATCAAAACAAACTTTATCAAGATAATCTCTAAGAAAATAAATCAATTCACAATAATTCTACAAGTTTATCTTGTTCTAATTGTCCAAAATTAAAACAACCGATAAACAGACAAGAATTATCCGAACGCCATAATTCAACAAGTTCATCTTGAACTAATTTCTTACATAATTAATTCAACCGATAAACAGACATGAATTATTTGATTCTTATAAATTTTAAACCAATCTGATAAATCCGACATAAGTCACCAATTATTGGAAAAGCACGCCGTGTCGTTACAGGATTTTGTGAGCTAGCAAAGGGGACCAAAATGGACCTATAAAGTTCAAGCTCATGATAATTATGAAACCCAATATCCCAGATATACATTTCACAATTATCAACTCCAACGCTACTCCACTAAAAGCTTGGAGCTGCACTCTCAAACTTTATAGAATTACGAAGCTCGTGTAGCTAAGTCTCCATGACATATCATAGTGTATCGCATCCCCATATGATCATCCATAATCGGCTTAAGGACAAGTTCTGTCTTACCTTCCTGATTATTTTTATCTTACGTTCCATTGTCTCACCATTAGAAAACTTACCATCCAAAGATAGTATACCATTCGGTTACACCTATGTATCCAAATGGTTGAGCGCTCCAGTTTTCCAATTACAGGACAACGCATATAAGAGGATATCATTACTCCTAAAGAGGAGCTATGGATTCCATATCTATGAATAACAAGTCTACGCTACCAAGAGTCATGCCTCCAACGTACCGGCATGCATGCCACTATAGAGATGTGGGAGTCACCCATTGGTACATCAAAAGACACAAATCGAGACAACGGGCCCATTATTCATCTCAGGATTAAGATACAATACAAATGATTGTCTAAAGTGAATCGATTTGCCAAGACAGAATTATTAATCCAAATCAATTCACTTTATGTCCCGATCCAACACATCGTCACCTATGACAACGCGCCAATGTTTCTATTCATGGAGTCCAACTCCGATGGCCAAGACAAACCATCTCCCAAAAGGGATATAGACAACATAACAATCTTTACATGAATAAAGCGCCCAACTTTATTCCCTCGATTGCGGATCATATATTTTAGACCATCACCTTAAGAGTCGTGTCTACCGCATAATCATCCCATCATATGCCCAACTCTTAAGGTTTAGACTGATAGTCTCAGACTACTGTTTGCTTATCATACATTCAACAAATATGAACGTAAAGAGGACAATATTTGGTATATATAAATGAATAAATTCTTTATTGATAAAAATGTCTCCAAAAACGTATTACATTTTTACTCCTTAGAGCATACATGTCTAACAAGAATCTCATCTAAGAGCATTAAAGTAGATATAGATTTTAGTGATTGAGAAGCTTTCACCACCAACCAATGTCAAAGGAATCTAGAGTATTCTTGGGCATGCCGTTTTTGCCAGAGATTTATCAAAGATTTTTCCGAGATTGTCAAGCTTCTTTGTAATCTCTTAGAGAAAGATATCCCATTCAACTTTGATGAAGAGTGCTTGAAGGCCTTTCAACTCATCTAGGAGAAGTTGACATTAGCATCAATCACGATGGCACATGATTGGATTGAAGCCTTTGACATTATGTGTGACGCTGAGTGATTTTGCACTTGAAGCGGTTCTTAGGTAAAGGCATGACAAGATTTTTCTGGGCAATTTACTATGCAAGTCACACTCTCAACGAAGCTCAACAAAAATATACCACTAGCAAGAAGGAGATGCTGGTGGTAGTGTATGCTTGTGATAAATCTTGTTCCTACATCATCGGGTCCAAGGTAATTGTCTTTACTGATTAGGACTCCATTTGCCACCTCTTTGCTAAGAAAGATGCAAGCCTAGATTGCTTTGGTGGATTCTCTTGCTATAAGAATTTGACACAGAGATTCGTTATAAGAATATGGTAGCCAATCATCTCTCAAGTCTTAAGCATGAGGTTGAACTTGGTGATACTGACATCTATTGGAAAAAATAGTACGTAGTGAAATTTAAAAATTTTATGTAAGAGTACTGTCCAAAACACAAGTTTGACATGCTATGTGTATAAATTAACCAGATCTTACTAACTTCTGTGTGCCGAAAAGCTCTGCAATCAGTGAAGAGAAGTAACGTTCTAGAAGGACCTCAACCAACTGGCCTTCTTTGCTATTCTCTATCCATGATCAGAGTGAGTGTGGGCTCACATGTACAGCTCTTCCACCAGGTGACTCTCCTTCCAACCAATTGAGAGAACCCAAAGCTAGTGTTCGTGATTTGTGAACAAGAGCTCTTAAGGAGTTTCAGAATCTCATTATCAGAGTTTCACTCTTAATCTCTAAATTGATCTAAATAATAATGAGACTCACTCCCTTTTTATAGAGGTTGGGTTTAGGAGTCAATCCTTATCAGATAATACCTCAAAATTCAAATCAGAATCAAATTCAGATCAATATCTAATGAAATCTACGTGAAAATGCGTGATCTTTTTGTCGTACGATTGGCATGCCGATCTATCTAATAGGTATGCCAAACCTGAGGATCGGCATGCCAAACTGTCGATAAAAATCTCAGCAAATCTTTTATTTTTCACCCGAGATTCTATAGGATAAAGTCTTAGTTTTAATTCAAATAAACCAATAGAGAAGTTATCTAATTAAAACAACTTTATCTAGATAATCTCTAGGAAAATAAATGAATTCCTAATAATTCAATAAGTTTATCTTGAATTAATTTAAAAATAATCCAACCGATAAACAGACATGAATTATCTGAGCCTGATAATTCAACACGTTTATCTTGAATCAATTTTGTCACAAAATTAATTCAACCGATAAACGAACATGAATTATTTTATTCTTCTGAATTTTAGTCAATTTGATAAATTTGACATAAGTCACCAATGATTGAAAAAACACGGCATATCGTTACAGGATTTTGTGAACTAGCAAAGGAGAGCAAATGGACCTATATAGTTCAAGCTCCCGATAATTATGAAACCCAATATCTCAGATATACATTTCATAATTATTAACTCCAACACTATTTCACTAAAAGCTTGGAGCTACACTCTCGAGCTATATAGAATTACAAAGCCCGTATAACTAAGTCTCTATGACATATCATAGTGTATCGTATCCTTATAGGATTATCCATAGCTGGCTTAAGGACAAGTTCTTCTTTACCTTCCCGATTATTTTTATCTTACGTTCCATTATCTCACCATCGAAAAACTTACCATCCAAAGACGGTATACCATTCGGTTACACCTATGTATCCAAATGGTTGAGCACTCCAGTTTTTCAATTACAGGATAATGCATATAGGAGAATATCACTATTCCTAAAGAGGACCTATGGATTCCATATCTATGAATAACAGGTCTACACTATCAAGAGTGATGCCCCCAATGTGCCGACATGCATACCACTATTAAAATATGGGTGTCACCCTTTGGTATATCAAAAGATACAAGCCAAGGACAATGGACCCACTATTCATTTCAGAATTAAGATACAATACAAATGATTGTCTAAAGTGAATCGATTTGTCAAGATAGAATTATTAATCCAAGTCAATTCACTTTATGTCCCAATCTAACACATCGTCACCTATGACAATGTGCCAATGTTTCTGTTCATGGAGTCCACCTTTGATGGTCAAGACAAACCATCTCCCAATAGGGATATAGACAACATAACAATTTTTTCATGAATAAAGCGCTCAACTTTATTCCCTCGATTATGGATCTTATGATTTAGACCGTCACCTTAAGAATTGTGTCTTCCGCATAATCTGTCAATCATATGCCCAATTCTTAAAGGTTTAGACCAACAGTCTCAGGCTATTGTTTGCTTAACATACATTCAATAAATATGAACATAAAGAGGACAAGATTTGGTATATAAATAATAAATAAATTCTTTATTGATAAAAATGTCTCCAAAACATATTACATTTTTACTCCTTAGGGCATACACGTCTAACAATCTCCCACTTGCATTAAGTGAGTAAATATAACAAATCTCGCATCCCTATAGCTTCCATATGCCTCTCGAAAAGTCTCCCAGGAAGTGTCTTTGTGAATGGATTAGCTAAATTGTCCTCTGACACGATTTTACACACTGTGACATGCTCGCCCTCAACGAAGTCCTTTATCACATGATGCTTCCGATCAATATGCTTACTCTTCTTGTGAAGTCTTAGTTGCTTAGCATTAGCTACCGCCGCACTGTTATCACAGTACAGTGATACCGCCTTGTCCATGCCAGGAACTACCTCAAGATCCTCAAGAAACTTGGGGAGCCACACTGCTTCTTTCAAAGGATCACTAGCTGCCACATACTTGGCCTCCATCATTGAATCCTAAGTGCAATCTTGCTTCACACTTCTCCAACTGATGGCACCGTTGCCCAGAGTAAACACAGACCCGAAGTCAATCTCCTAGAATCCAACAGGATTAAAAATCTGAGTCAGTATATCCTAGTAGAGTCAAGTCCTCAACTCAATACACGAGCATATAACCTCGAGTCCTTCTCAGGTACTTGAAAATATGCTTTATTGCAACCTAGTGGTTCGGTCGTAGATCCGCCTGAAATCGACTTACAATCCTGACCACATAACAAATATCTGATTGTGTGCAAAGCATGGCATACATGAGACTACCCACTGCCGAAGCATAAGGCACCTTCTTCATGTATTTTCTTTCTTCCTCAGATTTTGGAGAGTCTTTCTTAGAAATAGAAATTCTAGACCTAGATGGTTGCCCACCTTTATTGGAATCCTGTATTGCAAACCTCTTGAGAATTTTATCTATGTAGCTGGCTTCTGATAAAGCTATCATTTTGTTCTTCCTATCCTAAAAGATCTAGATACTGAGAACAAAATTAGCTTCACCTAAGTCCTTCATGTCAAAATGCTTGGTCAACCATAATTTGACAGATGACAATGCCTCTACGTCATTGCCAATTAGCGGAATGTCATCTAGATAGAGCAATAGAAAAACTACCTTCCCAACCTTAATGTGTTTGTAAACACATGGTTCATCCACATTTTGTGAAAACCCGTAAGTCTTGATCACTTGATCAAATCTTATGTTCCAAGAACGGGAAGCCTGCTTAAGTCCATAAATTGACTTTAGCAACTTACAAACCTTATTCTTTTGAACCTTGACCCTTGAACTTGTCTGGTTGTTCCATATAAATGGACTCATCAAGATAGCCATTTAGAAAAGCCATCTTGACATCCATTTGCCAAATCTCGTAGTCGAGAGCGGTAACTATGGACAAGGGAATCCATATGGACTTAAGCATGGCCATTGGCGAAAAGGTTTCCTCATAATCGATTCCTTCCATTTGCATGTAACCCTTAGCTACTAGTCTAGCCATAAAGGTTTCAACCTTTCCATCCACTCCTCTTTTCCTCTTATAGATCCACTTACACCCTATGGGTTTTACCCCTTAGGGAAGATCCATAAGCTCCTAGACTTGATTAGTCTCCATAGACTTCATCTCTGTGTTCATGGCCTCTGTCTAGAGTTTCAAATCAACATCCTCCATAGCCTCTACGTAAGTGCAAGGATCCCTATCATGTTCATCCGGTTCAGCCAAAAAGGCCTCACCATTGAACATATATCTCTCGGGTTGACACCCGATCCTCTCACTATGCCAAAACCCTTAGGTTGTTGTTTGGGTTTGTTTGGTCTTTCTACACTGATCGGAACTGATTTCATTCGAAACGTCCAGAGCGATTGAATCACTCCTTAACTCCTTAAGCACCACCTTGCTTCGAGGCTTAAAGTCATCCATGTAACTTTCCTCAAGGAAAGTTGCATTAGTTGAAACCACGACTTTATTTTCCTTTGGGTTATAGAAATAACCCTTTAGTCCCTTTTGGATATCTTACAAACACTCAAACTTTCGAACATGCTTTCAACTTATTCGCATCCTTAAACAGGACATGAGCCAGATATCCCAATATGCGAATATGGTTTAAGGATGTCTTCTTGCCCGTCCACAACTCGTGAGGAGTTTTAGGGACCGATTTTGAAGGCACATTGTTCAAAAGATAACATAAGGTTTGTAATGCATACCTCAAAAGGATAAAGATAATGATGAATAATTCATCATGGACCTGATCATATCCAATAAAGTTCTATTCCTTCTCTCCGCTATGCCATTCTACTACGGAGTGCCCGGCACAGCCAAATGGGATAAAATCCCATTCTCTAATAAGTGTCCTAGAAACTCATCAGAAAGGTGTTTTCCACCTCGATCGGATCAAAGTGCCTTTATAGGTCTACCCAATTGCTTTTCCACTTTAGCCTGAAACTCTCTAAACTTGTCAAAAGTTTTGCTTTTGTGGTGCATCAGGTACCCATACCCATACCTTGAGTAATCATCAATAAAGGTGACAAAGTACTCAAACCCTCCTCATGCGTGTTCATCGGTCCGCAAATATCACTATGCACAAGTTCTAAAACCCCTTTGGTCTTATTGGCCCTTAGACTTGAATGGTCTTTTGATCATTTTACGCTCTAAGCAAGATTCACATTGAGGCATAGATTCCACCTTTAAGTGACTTAAAGGTCCATCTCTTACCAACCTTTGAATCCTATTCAGGTTAATATGACCAAGGCACAAATGTCAAAGATAAGTCTTCTTAGAGTGAGAAGTTTTAAGTCTTTTAGAGTTATTATCATTCATCTCAACATTAAGTAGTAAGTCCATCTTAGGTTTGATAAAATATAGATTATTTTACATCCATCCAGAATAGTTAAAAGATTTATTTTTACGAATCACCATTTTATTATTAAAAGAAACCAAATAGGAATCTTTAAATAAACAAACTGTAGAAATTAAATTTCTTTTAAATTTAAGAACATAAAAACAATCTCGCAAAATTAAATTCCTATAATTATCAAAATAAAGATGGATGTCTCCCATTACTTTCACTAAGACCAAGGATCCATTGCCCATCTAAAGCGTGAAGTTTTCATGTAGCATAATTCTCGTTTCTTTGAACCCCTGCAGAGAAACATAAACATGATTTGTTGCACTAAAATCTATAACCCAAATGTCGCTGGATTCTTCAAAAGATCACACCTACCTCCTTTGGAAAGGAAGTCATTGCAATGCTTCTTGATGTGCCTGACCTTCCCGTAGAGAAGCACTTAAGCTTCTTTGGGTTCTTCATCTTATTCTTCTTGCTCTTGGTGTTAGCAGGAATAGAAGACTTCCCGTTCTTCGCCTGTTGTTTCTTTCCTATTCCCTAAATAGGGATTGAAACTAGAAGCAGCCACCAAAATGGCCTCTCCATCCACAGGAGACTCCCTAATCAACAGTTCAAACTCCGGTAACTGTTTCATTAATTTTGTTAAGGTCATATCTTGCCTATAGCTCAAATTAAATATAGCTCTAAACAGAGTAAATTCCTTTGACAGAGTCTCAAAGACTATAGTCATCTGAGTTTCAGCATGGATGTCAGCTTCATTGGTTTGTGCCTCAGTGAGGTAACCCATGACCAACATCATGTGCTCCTTTATAGATGTCCCTGGCCTCTGCTTATAGTTCAAGAGTTTTCGGAGCACCCCTTGCCACTTTGTTAGGGCCTGGCCTCCAAACATGTCTTCAAGATTATCCAAGATCTGTTTCGCAGTCTCATAATCCTCTTATTGAGCCTACAGCACATTAGTCATGCATGCCATAACATAGTAGCGGGCCTGATCATTTGCATCTTTCCAATGATCATACACTTGGAATTGCTCATTAGTGGAGTCTCCCGTAGGCTTGGGAGGACAAGGGGTTGTCAACACGAATTTTAGTTTCTTAAAGGAGAGGATGATAGCCAGGTTCCATTTCCAATCATTATAATTCTCTCCGGTGAATTGGTTTTTGTCAAGTATCGAAGATAAAGCGTTTTTAGAAATTTTTAATCTACAATAAAGAATCATATACCAAACATAAGCAAACATGTAATAATTTAGTAAGATAACACAATCATAGTAAAAACATACAAATGTGTTTATGTGTCAAAACATTAAACATATCACAACCTTACAACAATAATTCCCAACTCAAAATTCAACAAGCTCCTAGGGGAGTCATGCCAAATTAAATTAGGAACACGGATCCCCTCCTGATTAATATATGCCATCCAAGACTTGTATGATCCAACATATATTAATAATCGTTTCTTTGGCCATTAATTTTATTAATAGAGCTCCTAGGGGAGGTTAATAATAAAATTAACATGAGTGTATAGCCATCGTTTCAATATTTTATCCATGATTTATAATTACCACTTAGGGATATGCTAAGCATAAATCAGGCTAAAATACTTTATCCTCTCAGAGACCTAATCTGGTACATGATAGAATCCCTTCCTAGGGGTTGGGACCACCATGTTCTTCCTATGGACCAATGATGGAGGCCTTAGGTCCTCTCTTCGAAAACCTTCTCCCACACAATCTTTTGAAATCATGGTTTTATCTTAAAAAGACACGCATGAACAATTTTAATATGAGCAGCACTCCCTATTCTATAAGGCATGTTATCAATATATATGGCAAATCATATTATAATGCAGACAAGCAAAGCAAGCAAGTAAAGCTACAAGCAAAATAATAATAACCGTAATATTATGGTTCCACCCTAGAGAATAATCGAAACATATTATCGATTCTTCATCCTTGAATCCTCAAGCTGTATCCTTCTTCATGTAATGCCCATCTTAAAGTCTTCAATCCTGTATGAATCAAATACTTCATATTTTCGATCATATTCAAATTTAATGTTTCTTAGAATTGTCCTAAAAATAAAAGTAAAACTGCATTGAAAACTGCTCCTTTTTTGAAAAATTTTCCAACTTTCTACCGACAAGCCGATTTGGGTGATCGGTTAGCAGGTCATGACCCACCGGCCTGCCGATCTTCATAGATCGGCCTGCCAATTCATGACAGATCGGCCTGCCAAACTAGAAGTTCGGCCTATCGTCAGAGCCACCTGATTTCTGCCGCGGTGATGGCCTACCGAACTTGAAGTTTGGCCTACCGATCTACGACGATCGGCCTGTCGAACTTGAGAGTTTGGCTTGCTGACCGAGCAAAAATCACCCTTTTTTTTTAGAAAATACAATTTTTAATGCAATTCATGAATTTTATTTTTAACAATTCAAAATCATAAAATTAGAGACTCAAGAAATACTTGGGAGTGTCATCATCCATCTTCTAGATCCGTCTTCTCTGAATGATTATTTAATTCCAAAGGTCTTACAAATTTAAAATTAAATAATAATTCCTAAACAGAGATGATAGTCTGCCATCTAATTACATGCAAAACCTAAATCTATATTCTAACCTCTAAGGAACCATAACCGGCATAAATTAATTAATTAATAAATAATTAAATAATAATTTAATCAACCATAAGTAATTAATAAACATTCACCATATAATCCATAACAACATAAAATTATAATGAAACCCTAGAATGCCATCTCTCTATAAAATTAAATTCAAGCATATGAGAGATTAAGATCACATAATTTATACATATAACATGATCACAAACTCGTAAATTTATGTCAAAACCATGTCTCTAATACCAATTGTTGGAAAAAATAGTACGCAACAGAATTTAAAAATTTTATATCAGAGTATTTTCTAAAACACAAGTTTGATATACTATGTGCATAAATTAGCTAGATCTTACTTACGTTTGTGTGCCAAAAAGATTCTACAATTAGTGAAGAGAAGTAACGTTCTAAAAGGACCTCAACCACCTAGCCTTCTTTGCTATCCATGATTGGAGTGCGTGTGGGCTCACATGTACAGCTCTTCTACCAGGTGACTCTCATTCCAACCAATTGAGAGAACCCAAAGTTAGTGTTCGTGATTTGTGAATAAGAGCTCTCAGGGAGTTTCAAAATCTCACTATCAAAGTTTCACTCTTAATCTCTCAATTGATCTAAATAATAATATGACTCACTCCCTTTTTATAGAGGTTGGGTCCAAGAGTCGGTCCTTATCAGATAATGCCTCAAAATTCGAATCAGAATCAAATTCGGATCAACATCTGATGAATCTACGAAAAACATGTGATCTTTTTATCGCACAATTGGCATGCCGATCTATCTAATAGGACATGCTGAACTTGCCCCATTGACAGGCCGAACCCGAGGATCAGCATGTCGAACTATCAATAAAAATCTCAGCGAAACTTTTATTTTCCACCCGAGATTTTATAGGATAAAGTCTTAGTTTTAATTCAAATAACCCAATAGAGAAGTTATCTAATTAAAATAACTTTATCTAGATAATCTCGAGGAAAATAAATGAATTACTGATAATTCAACAAGTTTATCTTGAATTAATTTAAAATTAATTCAATCGATAAATAGACATGAATTATCTGATCTTGATAATTCAACAAGTTTATCTTGAATCAATTTTGTCAAAAAATTAATTCAACCGATAAACAGACATGAATTATTTGATTCTTTTAAATTTTAGCCAATCTGATAAATTTGACATAAGTCACCAATTATTGAAAAAACACAACATATCGTTGCAGGATTTTGTGAGCTAGCAAAGGGGACCAAATGGACTGTATAGTTCAAGCTCTCGATAATTATGAAACCCAATTTCTCAGATATACATTTCATAATTATCAACTCCAACGCTACTCCACTAAAAGCTTGGAGCTGTACTTTCAAGCTATATAGAATTACGAAGCCCGTATAGCTAACTCTTCATGATATATCATAGTGTATCGTATCCCCATAGGATTATCCATAACCAGCTTAAGGACAAGTTATGTCTTACCTTCCTGATTATTTTTATCTTACGTTATATTATCTCACCATCAGAAAACTTACCATCCAAAGACTGTTCTGGTTACACCAATGTATCCAAATGGTTGAGCACTCTAGTTTTCTAATTACAGGCTAACGCATATAAGAGGATATCACTACTCCTAAAGAGGAGCTATAGATTCCATATTTATGAATAACAGGTCTATGCTATCAAGAGTCATGCCCCTAATGTACCGACATGCATACTACTATTGAAGTATAGGTGTCACCCTTTGGGATATCAAAAGACACAAGTCAAGGCAACGGGCCCACTATTCATTTCAGGATTAAGATACAATACAAATGATTGTCTAAAGTGAATTGATTTGCCAAGACAGAATTATTAATCTAAGTCAATTCATTTTATGTCCCGATCCAACACATCGTCACCTATGACAATGCGTCTATGTTTCTATTCATGGAGTCCACCTCCGATGGTCAAGACAAACCATCTCCCAATAGGGATATAGACAACATAACAATCTTTTCATGAATAAAGCGCCCAACTTTATTCCCTCAATTATGGATATTATGATTTAGACCGTCACCTTAAGAATCGTGTCTTCCACAGAATCTATCCATCATATGCTAGATACTTAAAGGTTTAGACCGACAGTCTCAAACTATTGTTTGCTTAACATACATTCAACAAATATAAACAGTAAAGAGGACAAGATTTGGTATATAAATAATAAATAAATTCTTTATTGATAAAAATGTCTTCCAAAAACATATTACATTTTTACTTCTTAGGGCATACATGTCTAACAACATCCAAAAAGAATTTCCAAATGAACAACTTTTTAGCATAACGGCTCACTTACCCTAGCATACGGATTATGTTAATCATCTTACTTGCAATGTGTTGCTAATAAATGCTTAATTTGATATGATTTTCTCATTAATTTCCCTATATTTCCTTGCTCTATTCTTGAGTAATTTGTGTTTTTATATCTTTTATAGCTTTCTAAAGGAGTCGGAATTAAAAGTGAGCGAAAATAAAGATTTAAAAGTTTCAAGAAACACATTTTTTGTGTTTAGAGTTTTGGGCACCGCAGCCTTCAAAAAGTGTGAATCAGGCCTTTGGACCTGAGAGTGGGGTGCTAAAGTGCCCATGGAAGAATTAGCATGGCGCCATGGCACAAGTGATAGGTGCTGCAGTGGCGTAACCAGTGCATAGTTTTTTCCGTAGTGCTATAGCGCTAGGAGCAAAGTGGTGTAGGACATTGTGTCATGTAAAAACCATGTTTTTAGCCCGAATTAAGCCCAAACTTTCGTGTTTAACCCTAACTTGGAAATTTATAAATATATGACTTGGGCTTACGTTTTTCATTAGTTTTCTCATTAGACATGTATGCCCTAAGGAGTAAAAATGTAATACATTTTTGGAGATATGTTTTTATCAATAAAGAATTTATTTATTTATATATACCAAATCTTGTCCTCTTTACATTCATATTTGTTGAATGTATGTTAAGCAAACAGTAGTCTAAGACTGTCGGTCTAAACCTTTAAGAATTGGGCATATGATGGACTGATTATGCGAAAGACACGATTCTTAAGGTGACGGTCTAAAACATATGATCCGCAATCGAGGGAATAAAGTTGGGCACTTTATTCATGCAAAGATTGTTATGTTGTCTATATTCCCTATTGGGAGATGGTTTGTCTTGACCATCGGAATTGGACTCCGTGAATAGAAACATTGGCACATTGTCATAGGTGACGATGTTTTGGATCAGGACACAAAGTGAATTGATTTGAATTAATAATTCTATCTTGGCAAATTGATTCACTTTAGACAATCATTTGTGTTGTATCTTAATCTTGAGATGAATAGTGGGCCCGTTGTCTGGGCTTGTATCTTTTGATGTACCAAAGGGTGACTCCCACATCTCAATAGTGGTATGCATGCTGGTACGTTAGAGGTATGACTCTTGATAGCGTAGACTTGTTATTCATAGATATGGAATCCATAGCTCCTCTTTAGGAGTAATGATATCCTCTTATATGCGTTATCCTGTAATTGGAAAACTGGAGCGCTCAACCATTTGGATACATAGGTGTAACCGAATGGTATACTATCTTTGGATGGTAAGTTTTCTAATGGTGAGATAATGGAACGTAAGATAAAAATAATCGGGAAGGTAAGATAGAACTTGTCCTTAAGCCGATTATGGATTATCATATGGGGATACGATACACTATGATATGTCATGGAGACTTAGCTATATAGGCTTCGTAATTCTATAAAGTTCGAGAGTACAACTCCAAGCTTTTAGTGGAGTAGCATTGGAGTTGATAATTGTGAAATATATATCTAGGATATTGGGTTTCATAATTATCGAGTGCTTGAACTTTATAGGTCCATTTTGGTCCCCTTTGCTAGCTCACAAAATCCTGTAATGATACGGCGTGCTTTTTCAATAACTGTTGACTTATGTCGGATTTATCGGATTGGTTTAAAATTTGGAAGAATCAAATAATTCATGTCTGTTTATTAGTTGAATTAATTTTGTAATAAAATTAATTTAAGATAAACTTGTTGAATTATTGGGATCGGATAATTCTTGTCTATTTATCGGTTGATTTAATTAGATAAATTAAATCAAGATAAACTTGTAGAATTATTGTGAATTGATTTATTTTCTTAGAGATTATCTTGATAAAGTTTGTTTTGATAAGATAACTGCTCTATTGGGTTATTTGAATCAAAATTGAGACTTTATCCTATAGAATCTCGGGTGAAAAATAAAAGATTCATGGAGATATTTATGCGACAGTTTGGCCTGCCGATCTACGTGTTCGGCCTACCGATGGGGCCTGTTCGGCCTGTCGATCAGCAAGATATAAGATTACACGCTTTCATGCAGATCTTATCAGATATTGATCCGAACTTGATTCTATTTTGAGTTTTTGAGGCCTAATCTTATAAGGACTAATCCCAGGACCAATCGCTATATATAGGGAGTAAGTATCATGAGTTACTCAGATCAATTGAGAGATTAAGAGTGATACTCTTCTGATGAGCATCTGAAAACTCTCTGAGAGCTTTTGTTCACAAATCAAGAACACTAGCTTTGGGTTCTCTCGATTGGTTGGAAGGAGAGTCACCGGTGGAAGAGCTGTGCATGTGAGCCCACACTCACTCCGATCGTGGATAGAGAATAGCAAAGAAGACTAGTTGGTTGAGGCTCTTTTGGAACGTTACTTCTCTTCACGGGTTGCAGAGGTTCTTCGGCACATAAAAGTTAGTAAGATCTGTTTAATTTATACATATAGCATGTCAAACTTGTGTTTTGTAAAAATACTCTGATGTTTAAGTTTTTAAAATTCCCGCTACGCACCTCACACTGTTTTTTCTAACAATTGGTATCAGAGACAAGGTTTTTACATAAATTTACAGTTTGTGATCATGTTATGTGTATAAATTTTGCGATCTTAGTCTCTCGTATGCTTGAATTTAATTTTATAGAGAGTTGGCACTCTAGGTTTCTATATAATTGTATGTTGCCATGGATTATATGGTGAATGTTCATTAATTAATTATGGTTGATTAAATTGTTATTTAATTATTTATTAATTAATTAATTTATGCCGGTTATGGTTCCTTAGAAGTTAGAATATGTATCTAGGTTTTTCATGTAATTAGATGACGGACTGTCATCTCTGTCTAAGAATTGTTATTTGATTTTAAATTAGTGAGAATTTTGTAATTAAATAATTATTCAGAGAAGACGGATTTAAGAAAGCGGATCTAGAAGATAGATGATGGAGCACCCAGGTATTTCTTGAGTCTCTAATTTTATGATTTGAATTGTTGAAAATAAAATTGATGAATTGCATTAAAATTATATTTTCTGAAATGCGGATTTCTGCTCGGTTGGCATGTCGAACCTTCAGTTCGGCAGGCTAATGGTTACAGATCGGTAGGCCAGACGTGTGGTTCAGCAGGCCGTTAGTGGGGCAGAAATAGGCTGGCTCTGCTAGCAGGCCAAACTTTCATGGGTCGGCAGGCTGATCTTTTCGATCGGTAGGCTGATGTAGCATGACCGGTAGGCCGATCACCCAGATCGGCTTGTCGATCGAGAGCTGCAAATTTTTCAAAAAAGGTGTAATTTTTGCTGTGCAGTTTTAATTTTATTTTTGAGATGATTCTGAGAAACATTAAATTTAGATATGACCGAAAATATGAAGTATTTGATTCATATGGGATTGAAGACTTGAAGATGGGAATTACGTGAAGAAGGATACAACTTGAGGAGTCAAGGATGAAGAATCGATATATGTCCCGATTATTCTCTTGTAATCTTGGTTTTTCTATTCTCTAGGGTGGAGCCATAATATTACGGTAATTATCATTTTGCTTGTAGCTTTGCTTGATTGCTTTGCTTGTCTACATTATAATATGATTTGCCATGTATATTGATAACATGTCATATAGAATAGGAAGTGCCACTCATATTAAAATTGTTCATGCATAATTTTAAAATAAAACCTTGATTTCAAAAGATTGAGTGGGAGAAGGTTTTCGAAGAGAGAACCTAAGGCCTCCATCGTTGGTCCATAGGAAGAACATGGTGGTCCCAACCCCAAGGAAGGGATTTCTATCATGTACCAGATTGGATCTCTAAGAGGATAAGGTATTTTAGCATGATTTATGGTTACACACCCCTAGGTGGTGATTATAAACCATGGATAAAATATTGAAACTGATAGTTATACACTCACGTTAATTTTATTATTAACCTCCCCTAGGAGCTCTGTTAATAAAATTAATGGCCAAAGAAATGATTATTAATATATGCTAGATCATACGGGTCATGGATGACATATATTAATCAGGAGGGGATCCGTGTTCCTGATTGAATTTGGCATGACTCCCCTAGGAGCTTGTTAAATTATGAGTTGGGAATTATCGTTGTAAGGTTGTGATATTTTCAAGGTTTTGACACATAAACACATTTGTATGTTTTTATATGATTGTGTTATCTTACTAAATTATGATATGTTTGCTTATATTTTGTATATGATTCTTTATTGTAGATTAAAAAATGTCAAAAAATGCTTTATCATCGATACTTGATAAAAACCAATTAACCGGTGAGAATTACAATGATTGGAAACGGAACCTAGATATCGTCCTGTCCTTTGAGAAACTGAAATATGTTCTGACAACCCCTTGTCCTCCTGAGCCTACTGGGGGACTCATCTAATGAGCAATTCCAAGCGCATGACCATTGGAAAGATGCCAATGATCAAGCCCGCTGCTATGTTATGGCCAGCATGAATAACGTGCTGCAGGCTCAACATCAAGATTATGAGACTGCGAAGCAGATCTTGGATAATCTTGAGGACATGTTTGGAGGCCAGGCCATAACAAAGCGGCAAGGGGTGCTTCGAAAACTCTTAAACTGTAGACAGAGACTGGGGACATCTATAAAGGAGCATATGATGTTGGTCATAGGTTACCTAGCTGAGGCTCAACCAATGGAGTCGAAATCAATGTTGAAACTCAGATGACTATAGTCTTTGAGACTCTGTCTAAGGAATTTATTCCATTTAGAGCTACATTTAATTTAAGCAATAGACGGGATATGACCTTAACAAAACTAATGAAACAGTTACAAGAGTTTGAACTACTAATTAGGGAGTTTCCTACAGGTGGTGAGGCCAACATGGCAGGTGCTTCTAGTTCCAACCCCAACTCTGGCAATGGAAAGAAGCAACAGGCCAAGAATGGGAAGTCTTCTGTTCCTGCTAACACCAAGAACAAGAAGAAGAAGAAGAAGAACCCAAAGAAGCTTAAGTGCTTCTTCTGTGGAAAAGTCGAGCATATAAAGAAGCATTGCAAGGACTTCATTTCCAAAGGAGGTAGGTGTGATCTTCTATAATTAGAAACTTGTTTGGTTGAGGAATCTAGTAACATTTGGGTCATAGTTTCTGGTGCAACTAATCATGTTCGTGTTTCTCTGCAGGGGTTCAAAGAAACGAGAAGTCTATTGCAAGAAGACTTCACGCTTCAGATGGGTGATGGATCCTTGGTCTTAGCTAAAGTAGTGGGAGACATCCATCTTTACTTTGATAAGTATAGGAATTTATTTTTGCAAGATTGTTTTTATGTTCCTAAATTTAAAAGGAATTTAATTTCTGTATCTTGTTTATTTAAAGACTCCTACGTGGTATCTTTTAATGAAAAAATGGTGATTCGTAAAAACAAATCTTTTATCTGTTCTGGATGGATGCAAAATAATCTATATTTTATAAAACCTAAGATGGACTTATTGCTTAATGCTAAGATGAATGATAATAACTCTAAAATACTTAAAACTTCTCACTCTAATAAGACTTATCTTTGGCATTTGCGCCTTGGTCACATTAACCTGAATAGGATTCAAAGGTTGGTAAGGGATGGACCTTAGAGTCACTTAAAGGTGGAATCTATACCTCAATGTGAATTTTGTTTGGGGGGTAAAATGACCAAAAGACCATACGGATATAAAGGCAATAGGGCTGAAGGGGTTCTAGAACTTGTGCATAGTGATGTTTGCAGGACTGATGAACATCCGGGCACGAGGAGGGTATGAGTACTTCGTCACTTTTATTGACGATTACTCAAGATATGGGTATGTGTGCCTGATGCACCACAAAAGAAAAACTTTTGACAAGTTCGGGGAGTTTCGGGCTGAAGTGGAAAAGCAATTGGGTAGACCCATAAAGACACTTCGATCCGATCGAGGTGGAGAATACCTTTCTGATGAGTTCTTGGGACACTTGTTAGAGAATGGGACTTTATCCCATTTGATTGCGCCAGGCACTTCGCAGCAGAATGGCGTAGTGGAGAGAAGAAATAGGACTCTGTTGGACATGGTCAGGTCCATGATGAGTTATTCATCATTACCTTTATCCTTTTGCTGATATGCACTACAAACTGCATGTTATCTTTTGAATAATGTGCCTTCAAAATCGGTCTCTAAAACTCCTCATGAGTTGTGGACAAGAAGGAACACATCCTTAAACCATATTCGCATATGGGGATGTCCAGCTCATGTCTTATTTAAGGATCCGAATAAGTTGGAAGCACGTTCGGAAGTTTACGTGTTTGTAGGAAATCCAAAGGGGACTAAAGGGGGTTATTTCTATAACCCGAAGGAAAATAAAGTCGTGGTTTCTCCTAATACAACTTTCCTTGAGGAGAGTTACATGGACAACTTTAAACCTCGAAGCAAAGTGGAGCTTGAGGAGTTAAGGAGTGATCAGATCACTCTGGAGGTTTCGAATGAAACTGTTTCGATCAGTGTAGAAAAGCCAAATGAATTTGAACAACAATCTCAGGGGCTTCTGAAACGCCCCTTAGCTCAGACGTCACAGATATCGTTACATTCATACATTCATGCTTATTAAACATTAAACATAAACGTAATTACATAGCTGATGTTTTCAAATATAAACGTAGTTAAACATACATAACCAGGATCTATTCATACATCTAAGTTTTTTTTTTTATAACATTGTTTAACTTATTCCATATCATAATTTATTCAATTTTACTTAAAATTAATCATGAACTTATTTAATAATATAGGTATATCAAGTTGTAAAATCAGGATTTATCAAACATCACATAAAATCTCCTTATTCAACACATCATATATATAAGTCTCTTACTCCCACAGTTCGGCAGGCCGAACTGTTAGACATGTATGCTCTAAGGAGTAAAAATGTAATACGTTTTTGGAGACATTTTTATCAATAAAGAATTTATTCATTTATATATACCAAATCTTGTCCTCTTTATGTTCATATTTGTTGAATGTATGATAAGCAAACAGTAGTCTGAGACTATCAGTCTAAACCTTAAGAGTTGGGCATATGATGGGATGATTATGCGGTAGACACGACTCTTAAGGTGATGGTCTAAAATATATGATCCGCAATCGAGGGAGTAAAGTTGGGCGCTTTATTCATGTAAAGATTGTTATGTTGTCTATATCCCTTTTGGGAGATGGTTTGTCTTGGCCATCGGAGTTGGACTCCGTGAATAGAAACATTGGCGCGTTGTCATAGGTGACGATGTGTTGGATCGGGACATAAAGTGAATTGATTTGGATTAATAATTCTGTCTTGGCAAATCGATTCACTTTAGACAATCATTTGTATTGTATCTTAATCCTGAGATGAATAATGGGCCCGTTGTCTCGATTTGTGTCTTTTGATGTACCAATGGGTGACTCCCACATCTCTATAGTGGCATGCATGCCGGTACGTTGGAGGCATGACTCTTGGTAGCGTAGACTTGTTATTCATAGATATGGAATCCATAGCTCCTCTTTAGGAGTAATGATATCCTCTTATATGCGTTGTCCTGTAATTGGAAAACTGGAGCGCTCAACCATTTGGATACATAGGTGTAACCGAATGGTATACTATCTTTGGATGGTAAGTTTTCTAATGGTGAGACAATGCAACGTAAGATAAAAATAATCGGGAAGGTAAGACAGAACTTGTCCTTAAGCCGATTATGGATGATCATATGGGGATGCGATACACTATGATATGTCATGGAGACTTAGCTACACGAGCTTCGTAATTCTATAAAGTTCGAGAGTGCAGCTCCAAGCTTTTAGTGGAGTAGCGTTGGAGTTGATAATTGTGAAATGTATATCTGGGATATTGGGTTTCATAATTATCATGAGCTTGAACTTTATAGGTCCATTTTGGTCCCCTTTGCTAGCTCACAAAATCCTGTAACGACACGGCGTGCTTTTCCAATAATTGGTGACTTATGTCGGATTTATCAGATTGGTTTAAAATTTATAAGAATCAAATAATTCATGTCTGTTAATCGGTTGAATTAATTATGTAAGAAATTAGTTCAAGATGAACTTGTTGAATTATGGCGTTCGGATTATTCTTGTCTGTTTATCGGTTGTTTTAATTTTGGACAATTAGAACAAGATAAACTTGTAGAATTATTGTGAATTGATTTATTTTCTTAGAGATTATCTTGATAAAGTTTGTTTTGATCAGATATCTTTTCTATTGGGCTATTTGTATCAAAACTAAGACTTTATCCTTTAGAATCTCGGGTGGAAAATAAAAGATTCACGGAGATTTTTTCTCGGCAGTTCGGCATGCCGGATGACGTGTTCAGCCTGCCGAAATGGCCAGTTCGGCCTGCCTATCTCACAGTTCGGCATGCCGACCGCGACAGCTAAGATTACGCGTTTTTCACGCGTATCTTATCAGATATTGATCCGAACTTGATTCTGTTTCGATTTTTGAGACCTAATCTGATATGGACTGACCCCAAGGACCAATAGGTATAAAAAGGGAGTGAGTCTAATGATTTACTCAGAGATCAATTTGAGAGATTAAGAGTGATACTCTTCTAGTGAGCATCTGAAAACTCCCTGAGAGCTTTTGTTCACAAATCACGAACACTAGCTTTGGGTTCTCTCTATTGGTTGGAAGGAGAGTCACCGGTGGAAGAGCTGTACGTGTGAGCCCACACTCACTCCGGTTGTGGATAGAGAATAGCAAAGAAGACCAATTGGTTGAGGCTCTTCTGGAACGTTACTTCTCTACACAGGTCGCGGAGGTTCTTCGGCATACTGAGGTTAGTAAGATCTGTTTAATTTATACATATATCATGTCAAACTTGTGTTTTTGGAAAATACCCTGATGAAAAATTTTAAAAATTCCGCTGCGCACTTTGTTTCCAACACGAACTTGGGACTTCGGCAGGCCGAACATGATCGGCAGGCCAGAGTTCCCTCAACCGGCAGGCCGGCAGAGGCTTTGTAGTTCAGACCAAAAACTTGACCACGTTCGGCAGGCCGAAAACATGATCGGCAGGCCGACCAAGCCAAAATCTATGAGAAAAACTTAATTTTTAAAACAAACCAACTTTTCATAAAATGTTGCGGAAGTTCATAATTCATTAAAAATGATAAAATAACTTATAAAACCATAGTATAAGTATTCTTAAAACTTAACATAAAAATATGTTAAAAATGTATATAACTTGAATAAAACATAAAAACATGCTTCTTGGCGTGCTTCCGATTACAATTCATCATGCATAGTGCTCACAGGCCTCTCCATGTCCTCCACCTAATCCATGACACAAAACATGATTAAACTAAGGCTTAGTAAGTACATATAATTCTCACAAATTAAAACATTTCATAAACATCATCATCAACATTGTCATCATATCATAAAAGTGCCTTAAGCACAATTTCATAGAACATATCTTTCATTGCGTTCATCATTTAAAAACTTATTCCATTTTATCTTAAGGGCCCAAGTGTTGCACCATAAACATCATCTTAGGCGTGCCGTCATGAGAGGAGAAGGGTAGCTAATCCAAAACCAAACATGACATCATAACATTTCATTTCATAACATTGGGTGCAACACTTATTAGGTGATACATATATACATAATTTTCATACTTTGAAACACGCCATAATCATCATGCATAACTTAAATCATGAAAGTCTTTCACAGACATTCTTAAGGAAAAATATCCATAAAATCATCATGAATATCATTATGAACATAACATCAAATCTTGAAAAAAACGTGTCATGTTGCAGGTGAGAATGTACTTACCTTAAAGCTAGCTTACTTAACCTTAAATGATTTGGTGACGCCGTCGCGGTCTCGAAGTGCTCGTTCCTAGGTGTGTTCATGCCATTTTTCCATTTAAAACACAATAAAATCAATACTTAACATCATAGCGTAAATCATCCATTCATATAACATTCACATATACATACATTCATCTCATATTACAAACATAATTCATAACCATAAACATTGTCATCACATAAACATGTTATTATGATTTTTCTTAAATTATAAAAATTACCTTAAGCATATAAAAACAAACCATACATTTTAAACATATTTATCTTTTAAATAAAACGTTTTCGAACAAATACATATATTTTAATGTAAAACTCCATACAATCATCATATTATCATACATAAAATTATTTTATTATCATAAAATCATTTAAACATAAATAACAATTCATAAACAAAATTCAGAAATAACATTATTAAAATAGTTTTCTTAAAAATAACATAAAATACCTTCATCATATATCATACATGCACATTCTTGACAACTTTCATGAAAAACATCATATTTACCCCTTAAATATCAATACATTTTTCATGCATCAAGATTAAACAGTAATATTTACTGTGAAGGGTAGAAGATAGGAAATTCTTATTTTATCATAAAAACATTGAAACAACTTGAAACTTAGGAAAACATTTCATAACACATACATGCATATCATATTAAAAATTCAATACAAATACAATACTTAAAGAAGAATATTGTAGACGGATTGAGGAGGAGAAGAATTTCTTTTCAAAAAATATAAAGAAATGAGTTCTTACCTTAAAAGATTTTCTTCTCAAAACCCTTGAATTCAACCAACGAAAACTCAAAAATTTTTTAATATTCTCAGAAAATTTTCGTGAGAGAGAGAGAGAAGGAACTCGTGGAGAAGAGAAGAGGAAGATAGAGAAAATCAAAAAATGTCTTAGGACAGAGAGAGAGAGTAAAATACATCGTGCATTGAGGACATTTCAGATGGTAACTTCAGCTGATAAGCTACTTTGCCTATTCGTTTAACCACCTCATAAGGATCGATGAATCTTGGGCTTAACTTGCTTTTCTTCCCAAATCTCATAACTCCTTTCATTGGTGCAACTTTCAGAAACACATATTTGCCCACGGCGAACTCTAAGGGTCTTCTTCTCTTGTGAGCATAACTCTTCTGACGGCTTTGTGCAGTCTCTATTCTTCTTCTTATCAACTTTATCATTTCAGAAGTTTCATTCATGAAGTCGGTTCTTTCAACATCTACACTTTCTATCAACTTCTTTTCACCAGCTTTGTGCCAACATATAGGCGACCAGCATTTACGCCCATACAGTGCTTCATATGGTGCCATCCCAATTGTCGCCTGGAAGCTATTGTTCGTAAGTAAACTCTACTAACGGCAACATTTTACACCAGCTGGTCTTAAAATCGAGAGAACATGCCCGTAGCATATCTTCTAGAATCATGTTCATCCTCTCCGTTTGGCCATCAGTCTAAGGATGAAAGGCTGTACTGAAATGAAGCCTAGTTCCCATTGCAGTCTGTACACTTCTTCCAAAACTTAGATGTGAACCTGCCATCACGATCTGAGATGATTGACTTGGGAATCCCATGAAGTCGTACAATCTCCTTAACATAGAGTTTCGCTAACCATTCCATAGAGTAAGTGGTCTTGATAGGAATGAAATACGCCGTCTTTGTCAGCTGATCCATAACTACACAAATTAAATCGTAGCCATTCATAGATCTGGGCAAACCGGTAATGAAATCCGTTGCTATAACTTCCCATTTCCATTCCGGTATTTGGATAGACTGCAGTTCACCACCAGGTCTCTGGTGCTCAGCCTTTAATTGCTGACATGTCATACATTTCTTCACATACTTTGCAACATCACGTTTCATTCCAAACCACCAGAAGTTACCTTTTAGATCATTATACATCTTTGTTGCACCTAGATGAATAGAGTAAGGAGTGTCATGAATTTCTGCCAAGATCTTTTCCCTTAAATAATCAACATTAGGAACACATAAACGGTGCTTGAGGTACAAAGTTCCGTCATTCGCAATATGAAACTCTTGAAATTTTCCTTCCTTCATTTCTTGCTTGACCCTTACAAGGCTTACGTCGTCCTCTTGCTTATTCCAAATTTCATCATACATCGTCGGAGCAAGAGAGAGTGCTGATAGCTGCCCTGCTATAAGTTCTAAATCGAAGTCTGGAATTTCCTTCCTTAAAGTGGAGACATTGCTTGCATAGACATCAACGTGGCAACTGACTTCCTACTTAGAGCATCAGCCACTCGGTTAGCTTTACCAGGATGATAAAGGATTTCACAATCGTAATCCTTCACCAACGCTAGCCATCTTCGTTGTCTCATGTTCAGATCTCTTTGCGTGAAGAAGTACTTCAGACTTTCATGATCTGTGAAGATCTTGCATTGGACCCCATATAAATAGTGTCTCCATATCTTCAACGCAAAAACGACTGCTGCTAACTCGAGGTCATGAGTAGGATAGTTCTTTTCGTAGTCCTTCAGTTGTCTTGAAGCATAAGCAATCACCTTTTCATTTTGCATTAATACAGCTCCTAGGCCCATCTTGGAGGCATGACTATAGATTACGAACCCATCATTTCCCTCAGGAATTGCCAACACTGGAGCCGTCGTTAATCTTTTCTTCAGTTCTTGAAAACTCTTTTCACATGCATCCGTCCATTCATACTTCTTTCCCTTACGAGTCAAGTTCGTGAGTGGAGCTGCTATCTTGGAGAAATCTTCTACGAATCTCCGATAATAACCTACTAGACCCAAGAAGCTCCTTATTTCACTTGCATTCATCGGTTGCTTCCAATTGAGGATAGCTTCTACTTTAGCAGGATCAACCATAATCCCATCCTTGGAAATAACATGCCCTAAGAATGACACTTTATCCAGCCAAAACTCGCATTTGGAGAACTTTGCATATAACTAGTGTCTTCTTAAAGTCTCCAGTACAATCCTTAAATGCTCCTCATGTTCCTCATGATTCTTAGAATAGACAAGAATATCATCGATAAATACAACAACAAATTTATCGAGGAAATCCTTAAATACCCTATTCATCAAATCCATAAAGGCAGCAGGTGCATTCGTTAGACCGAATGGCATAACCACAAATTCATGGTGACCATACCTCGACCTGAAAGCAGTCTTGGGGATATCTCCTTCTTTAATCTTCAACTGGGTGATATCCTTATCGTAGATCAATCTTTGAGAACACCGATGCACCCTTGAGCTCATCAAACAAATCATCGATTCGAGGCAACGGGTACTTGTTCTTGATCGTTACCTTGTTCAGCTCTCTGTAGTCGTTGCAGAGTCTCATAGTGCTATCCTTCTTCTTCACAAACAAAACTGGAGCACCCCATGGTGAGTGAATTGGCCTGATAAATCCTTTGTCAAGTAGCTCCTTTAATTGCATGTGAAGCTCCTTTAATTCTACTGGGGCCATTCTGTAAGGTGCTTTTGAGATTGGATCAGTGCCTGGAGCGAGCTCAATCTCAAATTCAACTTCTCTTCCAGGCAGTAGACTCGTCAGATCATCAGGAAACACATCTTCATATTCATGAACAACATGCACATCTTCAATTCTTGTCTTTCCTTCTTGGCTTTTGTCTACAACGTTCGCCAGATAACCCATGCAGCCACTTGCTAATAACTTCCTTGCTTTCATTGTCGATAAAAACAAGCTTGGTTTCTTTCTGGACTCGCCAACATAAATGAACTTCTGATCACCTTATGGATGGAAGATCACCTTTTGTTTTTGGCATTCGATAAATGCATTATACTTGCTTAGGAAATCCATCCCAAGAATCATGTCGTAGTCATGCATGTCGATCACAATGAGGTCGACGAAAAGTTCCCCATTAGAAATCCATAGGGGTATCGCACGCAAACAGTGCGTAGATAATATCACTTCCCCAAAGGGTAGTGTCGTAGTGAATCCCTGTCTCATAGGCTCTAATCGAACCTCTAACTTCTTAGTATATGAAATAGATACAAAAGAATGCGTGGCACCCGTATCAAAAAGAACATAAGCATCGTTAAATAAGCTTGTTATCTAACTTGTGACCACATTAGAAGCTTCTGCAGCTACTTGTTCTTTTGTCATGGCATAGATCTGGGCATTCGTCGGTGGGGCTTCAATTCTCCTTGACTATAAGTGGCCCATTCAAGGGAGGCTTGCATCTGATGAAGCTAGGCTTGAGGAGGAGGTCTCTGCGGGGAATTGGCATTCATCAACTTGGGGCAGTTCTTTACAAAGTGGTCTTCACGCCCACAGATGAAACATTGGTTTGTTCCCAAGCGACATTCCCCTGGATACTTCTTTCCACATTTGGCACACGGTTGAAATCGCCTGTCATTGTTGTTGCGCTGACTGTCATTGCGCCTCTTATTGTCTTGGCCCTGCTGTTGTTGAGGATTGCCCTTCCTCTTATTGTTCCTCCAGTTCTTATTGTTGTTGTTGTTGTTGTTCCTGTGGAGAGGGCGGTTCTGGTTGCTTGCATTGTTGGCCTGTTGGTTAGGCTGAGGTTGGTTCCTTCTTAACTTTGACAGATGAAACTCAGCACGTTGAGCCCTCATAACAACCTATTCTTGGGTCCTTGGCGGACTAGCTCCATCAACAATTGCAGCAATATCTGGCCTAAGGGCTCTGATCAGTCTTCTGACCCTTTCACTTTCATTCATAACCATTCCTGGACATAAACGGGCTAGCTGATCAAACTTTGTCACCACATCGGTGACTGACATATCCCCCTATCGTAAACTCTCAAACTCCTCATAATGCTTCCTTGTGACATTTATATGGAAGAACTTCATGTTGAATTCATGTACGAAGTCGACCCATGTCATTTCTTCAACATTTCTGCTCATTTCAATGCCATCCCACTAGATTCTGGCCTCCATGATGAGACCAAATGAGGCATAAAGGACCTTCTCGTTGTCTGTGAAATCCATGAGTCTTAGGGTGGCTTCGATCATCTTCAACCATCCCTGAGCTACAAGCGGATCCTTAGAACCCTCGAAGTCTGCTGGCTTGACTCTCTTCCATCTGACCAGAAGAGGTTCCTGATAAGCTGCTCTTGGTTCAGTAGTAGATACTGGGACTTCGTTGACTTGTGGCTGCGGAGGAGGAGGAGGAGGCACATCATTGCCTCGACATTCGTCATTTTGGCCGTTGGCCCTTAAAGCAACAATTCCCTTCTTTGGTCTTCCAACTGCCTTTGCAGTTTAGCAATCATCGTCATAAGTCTTTCATTGGTCTGGGTGCGTGTCTGCATTCTTTTGTGGCCGTCCATCGTAATTTCACCTAAAAGAATTAGGTCTTAGAAATAATCTTCCAATTATGAGACAGGTTTTCACTACTGAATCGTCAATCATTAAACATTCAAACCTTAATCTTATCATCATACTTGCATCAATACATCTAACTTAATAACATACTTACTTGGAGGACTTGGATTGACGTGTGGCGATATGAATTGTAATCGACAAATCTCTCTGATACCAAAGCCTGAAACGCCCTTTAGCTCGGATGTCACAGAGATCGTTACATTCATACTTATTAAACATTAAACATAAACGTAATTACATAGCTGATGTTTTCAAATATAAACATAGTTAAACATACATAACCAGGATCCATTCATACATCTAAGTTTTTTTTTATAACATTGTTTAACTTATTCCATATCATAATTTATTTAGTTTTACTTAAAATTAATCATGAACTTATTTAATAATATAGGTATATCAAGTTGTAAAATCAAAATTTATCAAACATCACATCAAATCTCCTTATGCAACACATCATATATATAAGTCTCTTACTCCCACAGTTTGGCAGGCCGAACATGATCGGCAGGCCGGAGTTCCCTCAACCGGCAGGCCGGTAGAGGCTTTGCAGTTCAGACCAAAAACTTGACCATGTTCGGCAGGCCAAACTTTCAGACTTCGGCAGGCCGACCAAGGATGTGCGGTAGGCCGACCGAGCCAAAATCTACTAGAAAAACTTAATTTTTAAAACAAACCAACTTTTCATAAAATGTTGCAGAAGTTCATAATTCATTAAAAATGATAAAATAACTTACAAAACCATAGTATAAGTATTCTTAAAACTTAACATAAAAATATGTTCAAAATGTATATAACTTGAATAAAACATAAAAACGTTCTTCTTGGCGTGCTTTCGGTTACAATTCATCGTGCATAGTGCTCACAGGCCTCTCCATGTCCTCCACCTAATCCATGATTTTCTTACCTTTATCTGCAACATGACGTAAAATATGATTAAGCTAATGCTTAGTAAGTACATATAATTCTCACAAATTAAAACATTTCATAAACATCATCATCAACATTGTCATCATATCATAAAAGTGCCTTAAGCACAATTTCATAGAACATATCTTTCATTGCGTTCATCATTTAAAAACTTATTCCATTTTATCTTAAGGGCCCAAGTGTTGCACCATAAACATCATATTAGGCGCGCCGTCGTGAGAGGAGAAGGGTAGCTAATCCAAAACCAAACATGACATCATAACATTTCATTTCATAACATTGGGTGCAACACTTATTAGGTGATACATATATACATAATTTTCATACTTTGAAACACGCCATAATCATCATGCATAACTTAAAATCATGAAAGTCTTTCATAGAAATTCTTAAGGAAAAATATCCATAAAATCATCATGAATATCGTTATGAACATAACATCAAATCTTGAAAAAAAACGTGTCATGTTGCAGATGAGAATGTACTTACCTTAAAGCTAGCTTACTTAACCTTAAATGATTTGGTGATGAGGTCGCGATCTCGAAGTGCTCATTCCTATGTGTGTTCATGCCATTTTTCCATTTAAAACACAATAAAATCAATACTTAACATCATAGCGTAAATCATCCATTCATATAACATTCACATATACATACATTCATCTCATATTACAAACATAATTCATAACCATAAACATTGTCATCACATAAACATGTTATTATGATTTTTCTTAAATTATAAAAATTACCTTAAGCATATAAAAACAAACCATACATTTTAAACATATTTATCTTTTAAATAAAACGTTTTCGAACAAATACATATATTTTAATTTAAAACTCCATACAATCATCATATTATCATGCATAAAATTATTTTATTATCATAAAATCATTTAAACATAAATAACAATTCATAAACAAAATTCAGAAATAACATTGTTAAAATAGTTTTTTTAAAAATAACATAAAATACCTTCATCATATATCATACATGCACATTCTTGACAACTTTCATGAAAAACATCATATTTACCCCTTAAATATTAATACATTTTTCATGCATCAAGATTAAACAGTAATATTTACTGTGAGGGGTAGAAGATAGAAAATTCTTATTTTATCATAAAAATGTTGAAACAACTTGAAACTTAGGAAAACATTTCATAACACATACATGCATATCATATTAAAAATTCAGTACAAATACAATACTTAAAGAAGAATATTGTAGACGGATTGAGGAGGAGAAGAATTTCTTTTCAAAAAATATAAAGAAACGAGTTCTTACCTTAAAAGATTTTCTTCTCAAAACCCTTGAATTCAACCAACGAAAACTCAAAAATTTTTTAATATTCTCAGAAAATTTTTGTGAGAGAGAGAGAGAAGGAACTCGTGGAGAAGAGAAGAGGAAGATAGAGAAAATCAGAAAATGTCTTAGGACAGAGAGAGAGAGTAAAAATATTCTGAGGAGAAGAACGTTAAAAATTTTTTTTAACGTAATGAGAATAATGAAGATTCATTACTCTTCATTAAGTCAGAATTTTCTAACTGTTTAGAGGGCAAATGGCATGGAAGAAGGTGAGAAAAGAGGGAAAGTCAAACAATCACTCATAGCTTTCTGTGTTTTGCCCTTCTTAAAATAGGAAACCATTTAAAATCAGACAAATCAATGCGAAGTCAAACTCTTTAATTTCCTTAACTGATAAAACATTCAATTATTGTGCCAATTAATCACATTAAATCATCCATTTAACGTAATTAACTCAGCCATAATTTTGGAGAGATTTCTGCTGACTACTTGTCAGCCGTGTTCGGCCTGCCGATTTTCCCCTTCGGCCTGTCGGTTCCACCAAGTTCGGCCTGCCGATCTCAGGCAGTCATTTCGGCTTGTCGATCTTAAAAGTTTAGCCTGCCGAACTGTCCAAAAATGCCATAAATTAAAACATTCATACATCATTGCATCATAATTATTCATACATTAAAATAATCATGAACACTTAAGCACAACGATTCCATGCGGTCGTCACCTGTCATAAAACTTGACATAAAAATTAGTAACATTAACATCAGATATCATTACGAAAATCATAAGTTATTAATAAAATATCATTAATGTTGTTACTAACTTAACGTAATTCATTACATAAAAATAGGTGGGTGTTACAATTCCGATCGAGTATCTTCAATGGCTTTTCTTCGTAACTTAAGTCCTCTCGTATCTCGATCACTTGTGGCTCAATCACATGCGTAGGGTCCGGAACATACTTCTTGAGCATGGAGACATGAAATACATCGTGCATTGAGGACATTTCAGATGGTAACTTCAGCTGATAAGCTACTTTACCTATTCGTTTAACCACCTCATAAGGACCGATGAATCTTGGGCTTAACTTGCTTTTCTTCCCAAATCTCAAAACTCCTTTCATTGGTGCAACTTTCAGAAACACATATTTGCCCACGGCGAACTCTAAGGGTCCTCTTCTCTTGTCAGCATAACTCTTCTGACGGCTTTGTGCGGTCTCTATTCTTCTTCTTATCAACTTTATCATTTCAGAAGTTTCATTCACGAAGTCGGTTCTTTCAACATCTACACTTTCCATCAACTTCTTTTTACAAGCTTCGTGCCAACATATAGGCGACCTGCATTTTCGCCCATACAGTGCTTCATATGGTGCCATCCCAATTGTCGCCTGGAAGCTATTGTTGTAAGCAAACTCTGCTAACGACAACATTTTACACCAGCTGGTCTTAAAATCGAGAGAACATGCCCATAGCATATCTTCTAGAATCATGTTCGTCCTCTCCGTTTGGCCGTCAGTCTAAGGATGAAAGGCTGTACTGAAATGAAGCCTGGTTCCCATTGCAGTCTGTACACTCTTTCAAAACTTAGATGTGAACCTGCCATCACGATCTGAGATGATTGACTTGGGAATCCCATGAAGTCGTACAATCTCCTTAACATAGAGTTCCGCTAACCGTTCCATAGAGTAAGTGGTCTTGATAGGAATGAAATACGCCGTCTTTGTCAGCTGATCCATAACTACACAAATTAAATCATAGCCATTCATAGATCTGGGCAAACCGGTAATGAAATCTGTTGCTATATCTTCCCATTTCCATTCCGGTATTTGGATAGACTGCAGTTCACCACCAGGTCTCTGGTGTTCAGCCTTTACTTGCTGACATGTCATACATTTCTTCACATACTTTGCAACATCACGTTTCATTCCAAACCACCAGAAGTTACCTTTTAGATCATTATACATCTTTGTTGCACCTTGGATGAATAGAGTAAGGAGTGTCATGAATTTCTGCCAAGATCTTTTCCCTTAAATCATCAACATTGGGAACACATAAACCGTCCTTGAGGTACAAAGTTCCGTCATCCGCAATACGAAACTCTTGACATTTTCCTTCTTTCATTTCTTGCTTGACCCTTACAAGGCTTACGTCGTCATCTTGCTTATTCCAAATTTCATCATACATCGTCGGAGCAAGAGAGAGTGCTGATAGCTGGCCTGCTATAAGTTCTAAACTGAAGTCTAGAATTTCCTTCCTTAAAGTGGAGACATTGCTTGCATAGACATCAACGTGGCAACTGACTTCCTACTTAGAGCATCAGCCACTCGGTTAGCTTTACCAGGATGATAAAGGATTTCACAATCGTAATCCTTCACCAACGCTAGCCATCTTCGTTGTCTCATGTTCAGATCTCTTTGCGTGAAGAAGTACTTCAGACTTTGATGATCAGTGAAGATCTTGCATTGGACCCCATATAAATAGTGTCTCCATATCTTCAACGCAAAAACGACTGCTGCTTACTCGAGGTCATGAGTAGGATAGTTCTTTTTGTAGTCCTTCAGTTGTCTTGAAGCATAAGCAATCACCTTTTCATTTTGCATTAATACAGCTCCGAGGCCCATCTTGGAGGCATCACTATAGATTACGAACCCATCATTTCCCTCAGGAATTGCCAACACTGGAGCCGTCGTTAATCTTTTCTTCAGTTCTTGAAAACTCTTTTCACATGCATCCGTCCATTCATACTTCTTTCCCTTGCGAGTCAAGTTCGTGAGTGGAGCTGCTATCTTGGAGAAATCTTCTACGAATCTCTGATAATAACCTACTAGACCCAAGAAACTCCTTATTTCACTTGCATTCATCGGTTGCTTCCAATTGAGGATAGCTTCTACTTTAGCAGGATCAACCATAATCCCATCCTTGGAAATAACATGCCCCAAGAATGACACTTTATCCAGCCAAAACTCGCATTTGGAGAACTTTGTATATAACTGGTGCCTTCTTAAAGTCTCCAGTACAATCCTTAAATGCTTCTTATGTTCCTCGTGATTCTTAGAATAGACAAGAATATCATCGATAAATACAACAACAAATTTATCGAGGAAATCCTTGAATACCCTGTTCATCAAATCCATAAAGGCAGCTGGTGCATTCGTCAGACCGAAAGGCATAACCACAAATTCATGGTGACCATACCTCGACCTGAAAGCAGTCTTGGGGATATCTCTTTCTTTAATCTTCAACTGGTGATATCCTGATCGTAGATCAATCTTTGAGAACACCGATGCACCCTTGAGCTGATCAAACAAATCATCGATTCGAGGCAACGGGTACTTGTTCTTGATCGTTACCTTGTTCAGCTCTCTGTAGTTGATGCAGAGTCTCATAGTGCTATCCTTCTTCTTCACAAACACAACTGGTGCACCCCATGGTGAGTGACTTGGCCTGATAAATCCTTTGTCAAGTAGCTCCTTTAATTCTGCTGGGGCCATTCTGTAAGGTGCTTTTGAGATTGGATCAGTGCCTGGAGCATGCTCAATCTCGAATTCAACTTCTCTTCCATGCGGTAGACTTGTCAGATCATCAGGAAACACATCTTCATATTCATGAACAACATGCACATCTTCAATTCTTGTCTTTCCTTCTTGGCTTTTGTCTACAACGTTCGCCAGATAACCCATGTAGCCACTTGCTAATAACTTCCTCGCTTTCATTGTCGATAAAAACATGCTGGGTTTCTTTCTGGACTCGCCAACATAAATGAACTTCTAATCACCTTCTGGATGGAAGATCACCTTTTGTTTTTGGCATTCGATAGATGCATTATACTTGCTTAGGATATCCATCCCAAGAATCATGTCGTAGTCATGCATGTCGATCACAATGAGGTCGACGAAAAGTTCCCTATTAGAAATCCATAGGGGTACTGCACGCGAACAGTGCGTGGATAATATCACTTCCCCAGAGGGTAGTGTCGTAGTGAATCCCTGTCTCATAGGCTCTAATCGAACCTCTAACTTCTTAGTATATGAAATAGATACAAAAGAATGCGTGGCACCCGTATCAAAAAGAACATAAGCATCGTTAAATAAGCTTGTTATCTAACTTGTGACCACATTAGAAGCTTCTACAGCCACTTGTTCTTTTGTCATGGCATAGATCTGGGCATTCGTCGGTGGGGCTTCAATTCTCCCTTGACTAATAAGTGGCCCTTCAAGGGAGGCTTGCATCTGATGAAGCTGGGCTTGAGGAGGAGGTCTCTGCGGGGAATTGGCATTCATCAACTTGGGGCAGTTCTTTACAAAGTGGTCTTCACGCCCACAGATGAAACATTGGTTTGTTCCCAAGCGACATTCCCCTGGATACTTCTTTCCACATTTGGCACACGATTGAAATCGCCTGTCATTGTTGTTGCGCTGACTGTCATTGTGCCTCTTATTGTCTTGGCCCTGCTGTTGTTGAGGATTGCCCTTCCTCTTATTCTTCCTCCAGTTTTGATTGTTGTTGTTGTTGTTGTTCCTGTGGAGAGGGCGGTTCTGGTTGCTTACATTGTTGGCCTGTTGGTTGGAATGAGGCTGGTTCCTTCTTAACTTTGACAGATGAAACTCAGCACGTTGAGCCCTCATAACAACCTATTCTTGGGTCCTTGGCAGACTAGCTCCATCAACAATTGCAGCAATATCTGGCCTAAGGGCTCTGATCAGTCTTCTGACCCTTTCACTTTCATTCATAACCATTCTTGGACATAAACGGGCTAGCTGATCAAACTTTGTCACCACATCGGTGACTGACATATCCCCCTATCTTAAACTCTCAAACTCCTCATAATGCTTCCTTGTGACATTTATATGGAAGAACTTCATGTTGAATTCATGTACGAAGTCGGCCCATGTCATTTCTTTAACATTTCTGCTCATTTCAATGCCATCCCACCAGATTCTAGCCTCCATGGTGAGACAGTTTGAGGCACAAAGGACCTTCTCGTTGTCCGTGAAATCCATGAGTCTTAGGGTGGCTTCGATCATCTTCAACCATCCCTGAGCTACAAGCGGATCCTTAGAACCCTCGAAGTCTGCTGGCTTGACTCTCTTCCATCTGACCAGAAGAGGTTCCTGATAAGCTGCTCTTGGTTCAATAGTAGGAGCTGGGACTTCGTTGACTTGAGGCTGCGGAGGAGGAGGAGGAGGCACATCATTGCCTCGACGTTCGTCATTTTGGCCGTTGGCCCTTAAAGCAACAATTTCCCTTCTTTGGTCTTCCAACTACCTTTGCAGTTTAGCAATCATCGTCATAAGTCTTTCATTGGTCTAGGTGCGTGTCTGCATTCTTTTGTGGCCGTCCATCGTAATTTCACCTAAAAGAATTAGGTCTTAGAAATAATCTTCCAATTATGAGACAGGTTTTCACTACTGAATCGTCAATCATTAAACATTCAAACCTTAATCTTATCATCATACTTGCATCAATATATCTAACTTAATAACATTCTTACTTGGAGGACTTGGATTGACGTGTGGCGATATGAATTGTAATAAAAAAATCTCTCTGATACCAAAGCCTGAAACGCCCTTTAGCTCGGATGTCACAGATATCGTTACATTCATACATTCATACTTATTAAACATTAAACATAAACGTAATTACATAGCTGATGTTTTCAAATATAAACATAGTTAAACATACATAACCAGGATCCATTCATACATCTAAGTTTTTTTTTATAACATTGTTTAACTTATTCCATATCATAATTTATTCAGTTTTACTTAAAATTAATCATGAACTTATTTAATAATATAGGTATATCAAGTTGTAAAATCAAAATTTATCAAACATCACATCAAATCTCCTTATGCAACACATCATATATATAAGTCTCTTACTCCCACAGTTTGGCTGGCCGAACATGATCGGCAGGCCGGAGTTCCCTCAACCGGTAGGCCGGTAGAGGCTTTGCAGTTCAGACCAAAAACTTGACCATGTTCGGCAGGCCGAAAACATGATCGGCAGGCCAAACTTTCAGACTTCGGCATGCCGACCAAGGATGTTCGGCAGGCCGACCGAGCCAAAATCTACGAGAAAAACTTAATTTTTAAAACAAACCAAGTTTTCATAAAATGTTGCAGAAGTTCATAATTCATAAAAAATTATAAAATAACTTAGAAAACCATAGTATAAGTATTCTTAAAACTTAACATAAAAATATGTTCAAAATGTATATAACTTGAATAAAACATAAAAACGTTCTTCTTGGCGTGCTTTCGGTTACAATTCATCGTGCATAGTGCTCACAGGCCTCTCCATGTCCTCCACCTAATCCATGATTTTCTTACCTTTATCTGCAACATGACATAAAACATGATTAAGCTAATGCTTAGTAAGTACATATAATTCTCACAAATTAAAACATTTCATAAACATCATCATCAACATTGTCATCATATCATAAAAGTGCCTTAAGCACAATTTCATAGAACATATCTTTCATTGCGTTCATCATTTAAAAACTTATTCCATTTTATCTTAAGGGCCCAAGTGTTGCACCATAAACATCATCTTAGGCGCGCCGTCATGAGAGGAGAAGGGTAGCTAATCCAAAACCAAACATGACATCATAACATTTCATTTCATAACATTGGGTGCAACACTTATTAGGTGATACATATATACATAATTTTCATACTTTGAAAGACGCCATAATCATCATGCATAACTTAAAATCATGAAAGTCTTTCATAGAAATTCTTAAGGAAAAATATCCATAAAATCATCATGAATATCGTTATGAACATAACATCAAATCTTGAAAAAAAACGTGTCATGTTGCAGGTGAGAATGTACTTACCTTAAAGCTAGCTTACTTAACCTTAAATGATTTGGTGACGACGTCGCGGTCTCGAAGTGCTCGTTCCTAGGTGTGTTCATGCCATTTTTCCATTTAAAACACAATAAAATCAATACTTAACATCATAGCGTAAATCATCCATTCATATAACATTCACATATACATACATTCATCTCATATTACAAACATAATTCATAACCATAAACATTGTCATCACATAAACATGTTATTATGATTTTTCTTAAATTATAAAAATTACCTTAAGCATATAAAAACAAACCATACATTTTAAACATATTTATCTTTTAAATAAAACGTTTTCGAACAAATACATATATTTTAATTTAAAACTCCATACAATCATCATATTATCATGCATAAAATTATTTTATTATCATAAAATCATTTAAACATAAATAACAATTCATAAACAAAATTCAGAAATAACATTGTTAAAATAGTTTTCTTAAAAATAACATAAAATACCTTCATCATATATCATACATGCACATTCTTGACAACTTTCATGAAAAACATCATATTTACCCCTTAAATATCAATACATTTTTCATACATCAAGATTAAACAGTAATATTTACTGTGAGGGGTAGAAGATAGAAAATTCTTATTTTATCATAAAAACGTTGAAACAACTTGAAACGTAGGAAAACATTTCATAACACATACATGCATATCATATTAAAAATTCAAAACAAACACAATACTTAAAGAAGAATATTGTAGACGGATTGAGGGGGAGAAGAATTTCTTTTCAAAAAATATAAAGAAACGAGTTCTTACCTTAAAAGATTTTCTTCTCAAAACCCTTGAATTCAACCAACGAAAACTCAAAAAAAATTTAATATTCTCAGAAAATTTTCATGAGAGAGAGAGAGAAGGAACTCGTGGAGAAGAGAAGAGGAAGATAGAGAAAATCAAAAAATATCTTAGGACAGAGAGAGATAGTAAAAATATTCTGAGGAGAAGAACGTTAAAAAAAAAAATTTAACGTAATGAGAATAATGAAGATTCATTACTCTTCATTAAGTTAGAATTTTCTGACTGTTTAGAGGGAAAATGGCGTGGAAGAAGGTGAGAAAATAGGGAAAGTCAAACAATCACTCATAACTTTCCATGTTTTGCCCTTCTTAAAATAGGAAACCGTTTAAAATCAGACAAATCAATGCGAAGTCAAACTCTTTAATTTCCTTAACTGATAAAACATTCCATTATTGTGCCAATTAATCACATTAAATCATCCATTTAACGTAATTAACTCAGCCATAATTTTGGAGAGATTTCTGCTGACAGCTCGTCAACCGTGTTCGGCCTGCCGATTTTCCCCTTCGGCCTGTCGATGGGTTCCACCAAGTTCGGCCTGCCGATCTCGGGCAGTCATTTCGGCCTGTCGATCTTAAAAGTTTGGCCTGCCGAACTGTCCATAAATGCCATACATTAAAACATTCATACATCAATGCATCATAATTATTCATACATTAAAATAATCATGAACACTTGAGCACAACAATTCTATGCGGTCGTCACCTGTCATAAAACTTGACATAAAAGTCAGTAACATTAACATCATATATCATTACGTATATTATAAGTTATTAATAAAATATCATTAACGTTGTTACTAACTTAACGTAATTCATTACATAAAAATAAGCGGGTGTTACAGCTTCGGCGTAGTGGGAGGATCAGGCATCAACCTGAAAGGTATATGTTCAATGGGGAGCTCTTCTTGGCTGAACCAGATGAACATTGACAGGGATCCTTATACTTACGCAGAAGCTATGGAGGATGTTTACTCAAAAACTCTGGACAGAGGTCATTGTTAGACATGTATGCCCTAAGGAGTAAAAATGTAATACGTTTTTGGAGACATTTTTATCAATAAAGAATTTATTCATTTATATATACCAAATCTTGTCCTCTTTACGTTCATATTCGTTGAATGTATGATAAACAAATAGTAGTCTGAGACAGTCAGTCTAAACCTTAAGAATTGGGCATATGATGGACTGATTATGCGGAAGACATGATTCTTAAGGTGATGGTCTAAAACATATGATCTGCAATCGAGGGAATAAAGTTGGGCGCTTTATTCATGTAAAGATTGTTATGTTGTCTATATCCCTTTTGGGAGATGATTTGTCTTGGCCATCGGAGTTAGACTCTGTGAATAGAAACATTGGCACGTTGTCATAGGTGACGATGTGTTGGATCGGGACATAAAGTGAATTGATTTAGATTAATAATTTTCTCTCGGCAAATCGATTCACTTTAGACAGTCATTTGTATTGTATCTTAATCCTGAGATGAATAGTGGGCCTGTTATCTCGACTTGTGTCTTTTGATGTACCAAAGGGAGACACCGACATATCAATAGTGGTATGCATGCTGGTACATTGGAGGCATGACTCTTGATAGCGTAGACTTGTTATTCATAGATATGGAATCCATAGCTCCTCTTTAAGAGTAATGATATCCTCTTATATGTGTTGTCCTATAATTGGAAAACTGGAGAGCTCAACCATTTGGATACATAGGTATAACCAAATGGTATACTATCTTTGGATGGTAAGTTTTCTAATGGTGAACGTAAGATAAAAATAATCGGGAAGGTAAGACAGAACTTGTCCTTAAGCCGATTATGGATTTTCATATGGGGATACGATACACAATGATATGTCATGGAGACTTAGCTATACGAGCTTTGTAATTCTATAAAGTTTGAGAGTGTAGCTCCAAGCTTTTAGTGGAGTAGCATTGGAGTTGATAATTGTGAAATGTATATCTGGGATATTGGGTTTCATGATTATCATGAGCTTGAACTTTATAGGTCCATTTTGGTCCCCTTTGCTAGCTCACAAAATCTTGTAACGACACGGCGTGCTTTCCAATAATTGGCGACTTATGTCAGATTTATCAGATTAGTTTAAAATTTGAAAGAATTAAATGATTCATGTGTGTTTATCGGTTTAATTAATTTTGTAAGAAATTAGTTCAAGATAAACTTGTTGAATTATTGAGATTAGATAATTTTTGTCTAGTTTATCGGTTGTTTTAATTTTGGACAAATTAGATCAAGATAAACTTGTAGAATTATTGTGAATTGATTTATTTTCTTAGAGATTATCTTGATAAAGTTTGTTTTGATCGGATAACTTTTCTATTGGGTTATTTGAATCAAAAATGAGACTCTATCCTATAGAATCTCAGGTGGAAAATAAAAGATTCGCAGAGATTTTTTCTCGGGAGTTTGGCCTGTTGAATGACGTGTTCGCCCTGTCGATGGGGCTTGTTCGGCCTGCCGATCAAGCGAGAGATAGGATTACGCATTTTCACATAGATCTTATTAGATATTGATCCAAACTTGATTCTGTTTCGAGTTTTTGAGACCTAATCTGATAAGGACTGACCTCAGGACCAATGGCTATATAAAGGGAGTGAGTCTCATGATTTACTCAGATCAATAGAGATCAATTGTGAGATTAAGTGTGATACTCTTTTGGTGAGCATCTGAAAACTCCCTAAGAGCTTTTGTTCACAAATCACGAACACTAGCTTTGGGTTCTCTCTATTGGTTGGAAGGAGAGTCATCGGTGGAAAAGCTGTACGTGTGAGCCCACACTCACTGTAGTTGTGGATAGAGAATAGAAAAGAAGACCAGTTGGTTGAGGCTCTTCTGGAATGTTACTTCTCTACACAGGTTGCGGAGGTTCTTCGGCACACAGAGGTTAGTAAGATCTGTCTAATTTATACATATAACATGTCAAACTTGTGTTTTAGGAAATTACTCTGTTATAAAATTTTAAAATTCTGCTGCGCATCGTGTTTCCAACAATTGGTATCAGAGCCATGGTTTTTACATTAATTAACAAGTTTGTGATCATGTTATATGCATAAATTTTGTGATCTTTATCTCTCCTATGCTTGAATTTAATTTTATAGAGAGATGGCACTCTAGGTTTCTATATAATATAGGTGTTGTCATGGATTATATGGTGAATGTTTATCAATTAATTGTGGTTGATTAAATTATTGTTTAATTATTTATTAATTAATTAATTCATACCGGTTATGGTTCCTTAGAGGTTAGAATATGTATCTAAGTTTTTCATGTAATTAGTTGGTGGACTATCATCTCCGTCTAGGAATTATTATTTATTTTAAATTTGTAAAATTTTGTAATTAAATAATTATTCGGAGAAGATGGATCTAGAAGACGGATCTAGAAGAATGATGATGGCGCCACCAGGTATTTCTTGAGTCCCTAATTTTATGTTTTTGAATTGTTGAGAATAAAATTGATAAATTACATTAAAGTTGTTTTTTCTGGAATAAGTTTTTCTGCTCAGTCGGCATGCCGGACATCACAGTTTGGCAGGCCGAAGGTCACAAATCGACAGGCCGGACGTGTGGTCTGGCAGGCCGATAGTGGGGCAGAAATTGCAGTGCTCTATCGGTAGGCCAAACTTTCAGTTTGGCAGGCCGAACCTTAATGGATCGGTAGGCCGATCACCAAGATCGACTTGCCGACCGAGAGCTGCCAAGTGTCCAAAAAAGGTGCAATTTTTCAGTGCAGTTTTAATTTTATTTTTGGGATGATTCTGAGAAACATTAAATTTAGATATGACCGGAAATATGAAGTATTTGATTCATACGAGATTGAAGACTTGAAGATGGGTATTGCATGAAGAAGGATACAACTTGAGGATTTAAGGATGAAGAATCGATAAATGTCTCGATCATTCTCTTGTAATCTTAGTTTTCTATTCTCTAGGGTAGAACCATAATATTACGGTTATTATTATTTTGCCTGTAGCTTTGCCTTATTGTTTTGCTTGTCTGCATTATAATATAATTCATCGTGTATATTGATAACATGTCAAATAGAATAGGGAGTGCCGCTCATATTAAAATTGTTCATGCATAATTTTAAAATAAAACCTTGACTTCAAAAGATTGAGTAGGAGAAGGTTTTCGAAGAGAGGACCTAAGGCCTCCATCGTTGGTCCATAGGAAGAACATGGTGGTCTCGACCCCTAGGAAGGGATTTCTATCATGTACCAGATTGGATCTCTGAAAGGATAAGGTATTTTAGTATGATTTATGGTTGCACACCCCTAGGTGCTGATTATAAATCATGGATAAAATATTGAAACAATGGTTATACATTCACGTTAATTTTATTATTAACCTCTCCTAGGAGCTCTGTTAATAAAATTAATGGACAAAGAAACGATTATTAATATATGTTGGATCATACGGGTCTGGATGGCATATATTAATCAGGAGGGAATCGGTGTTCCTGATTGAATTTGGCATGACTCCCCTAGGAGCTTGTTGAATTCTGAGTTGGGAATTATAGTTGTAAGGTTGTGATATTTTCAAGGTTTTGACACGTAAACACATTTGTATGATTTACATGATTGTGTTATCTTACTAAACTATTATATATGTTTGCTTATATTTGGTATATGATTCTTTATTGTAGATTGAAAATGTCTAAAAATGCTTTATCATCGATACTTGACAAAAACCAATTAACCGGTGAGAATTATAACGATTGGAAACGGAACTTGGACATCGTCCTATCCTTTGAGAAACTAAAATATGTACTGACAACTCCTTGTCCTCCCGAGCCTACGGGAGACTCAAGTAATGAGCAATTCCAAGCGTACGACCGCTGGAAAGATGCTAATGATCAGGCTCGCTGCTATGTTATGGCTAGCATGAACAACGTGCTGCAGGCTCAACATCAGGATTATGAGACTACGAAGCAGATATTGGATAATCTTGAGGACATGTTTGGAGGCCAGGCCATACCGTAGCGGCAAGGGGCGCTTCAGAAACTCTTATACTGTAGACAGAGACCAGGGACATCTGTAAAGGAGCACATGATGTTGGTCATGGGTTACCTCCCTGAGGCTCAAACCAATGGAGCCGACATCGATGCTGAAACTCAGATGACTATGGTCTTTGAGACTCTGTCTAAGGAATTTATTCTGTTTAGAGCTACTTTTAATTTAAGTAATAGACGGGATATGACCTTGATAGAACTGATGAAACAGTTACAGGAGTTTGAACTGCTGATCAGGGAGTCTCCTGCTGGTGGTGAGGCCAACATGGTAGCTGCTTCTGGTTCCAATCCTAACTCAGGGAATGGAAAGAAGCAACGGGCCAAGAACGAGAAGTCTTCTATTCCTGCTGCTGCCAAGAGCAAGAAGAAGGAGAAGAAAAACCCAAAGAAGCTTAAGTGCTTCTTCTGTGGTAAGGTCGGGCATATAAAGAAGCATTGCAAGGACTTCCTTTCCAAAGGAGGTAGGTGTGATCTTCTATATTTAGAAACTTATTTGGTTGAGGAATCCAGTGACATCTGGGTCATAGATTCTGGTGCAACTAATCATGTTTTTGTTTCTCTACAGGGATTCAAAGAAACGAGAAGTCTGCTACGTGAAGACTTAACGCTTCGGATGGGCGATGGATCCTTGGTCTTAGCGGAAGCAGTGGGAGATGTCCATCTTTACTTTGATAATTATAGGAATTTAATTTTGCAAGATTGTTTTTATGTTCCTAAATTTAAAAGGAATTTAATTTCTGTATATTCTTTATTTAAAGACTCCTACATGGTATCTTTGAAAGAAAAAATGGTGATTCGTAAAAACAAATCTTTTATCTGTTTTGGATGGATGCAAAATAATCTATATTTTATCAAACCTAAGATGGACTTATTGCTTAATGCTGAGATAAATGATAATGACTCAAAAAGACTTAAAACTTCTCACTCTAATAAGACTTATCTTTGGCATTTGCGCCTTGGCCATATTAACCTGAATAGGATTCAAAGGTTGGTAAGGGATGGACCTTTAAGTCACTTAAAGGTGGAATCAATACCTCAATGTGAATCTTGTTTGGAGGGTAAAATGACCAAAAGACCATACAGGTCTAAGGGCAATAGGGCCGAAGGGGTTCTAGAACTTGTGCATAGTGATGTTTGCGGACCGATGAACATCCGAGCACGAGGAGGATATGAGTACTTCGTCACTTTTATTGACGATTACTCAAGATATGGGTATGTGTACCTGATGCACCACAAAAACGAAACTTATGATAAGTTCAGGGAGTTTCAGGCTGAAGTGGAAAAGCAATTGGGTAGACCCATAAAGGCACTTCGATCTGATCAAGGTGGAGAATACCTTTCTGATGAGTTCTTGGGACACTTGTTAGAGAATGGTATTTTATCCCATTTGACTGCGCCGGGCACTCCGCAGCAGAATGGCGTAGTAGAGAGAAGGAATAGGACTTTGTTGGACATGATTCGGTCCATGATGAGTTATTCATCATTGCCTTTATCCTTTTGGGGATATGCACTACAAACCGCATTTTATCTTTTGAACAATGTGCCTTCAAAATCGGTCCCTAAAACTCCTCACAAGTTGTGGACAAGACGGAAGACATCCTTAAATTATATTCGCATATGGGGATGTCCTGGCTCATGTCCTGTTTAAGGATCCGAATAAGTTGGAAGCACGTTCGGAAGTTTGCATGTTTGTATGATATCCGAAAGGGACTAAAGGGGGTTATTTTTATAACCCAAAGGAAAATAAAGTCGTGGTTTCAACTAACGCAACTTTCCTTAAGGAGAGTTACATGGACGAATTTAAACCTCGAAGCAAAGTGGTGCTTGAGGAGATAAGGGGTGATCCGTTCACTCTGGAGGTTCCAAACGAAACCATTCCGATCGGTGTAGAAAAACCAAACAAACCCGAACAACAACCTCAGGGGCTACAGCGTAGTGGGAGGATCGGGGGTCAACCTGAAAGGTATATGTTCAATGGGGAGGTCTTTTTGGCTGAACCGGATGAACATGACAAGGATCCTTATACTTACGCAGAAGCTATGGAGGATGTTGATTCAAGACTCTGGACAGAGGCCATGAACATAGAGATGAAGTCTATGGAGACTAATCGGGTCTGGGAACTTATGGATCTTCCTGAAGGGGTAAAACCCATAGGGTGTAAGTGGATCTACAAGAGGAAAAGAGGAGTGGATGGAAAGGTTGAAACCTTTAAGGCTAGACTGGTAGCTAAGGGTTATACGCAAAAGGAAGGAATTGATTATGAGGAAACCTTTTCGCCTATAGCCATGCTTAAGTCCATCCAGATTCTCTTGTCCATAGCTGCCGCTCTCGACTATGAGATTTGGTAGATGGATGTCAAGACGGCTTTTCTGAATGGCTATCTTGATGAGTCCATCTATATGGAACAACCAACGGGTTCAAGGTCGTGGGTCAAGAGGGTAAGGTTTGTAAGTTGCTAAAGTCAATTTATGGACTTAAGTAGGCTTCTCGTTCTTGGAACATAAGATTTGATCAAGTGATCAAGACTTATGGGTTCTCACAAAACGTGGATGAACCATGTGTTTACAAACACATTAAGGATGGGAAGGCGGTTTTTCTACTGCTCTATGTAGATGACATTCTACTAATTGGCAATGACGTTGGGGCGTTGTCATCGGTCAAATTGTGGTTGACCAAGCAGTTTGACATGAAGGACTTGGGTGAGGCTAATTTTGTTCTCGGTATCTAGATCTTTCGGGATAGGAAGAACAAAATGATAGCTTTGTCACAGGCTGGCTACATAGATAAAATTCTCAGGAGGTTTACAATGCAGGATTCCAAGAAAGGTGGGCAACTATCTAGGTCTGGAATTACACTTTCTAAGAAAGACTCTCCAAAGTCTTATGAAGAAAGAGAATACATGAAGAAGGTGCCTTATGCTTCGGCAGTGGGTAGTCTTATGTATGCCATGCTTTGCACACGATCGGATATTAGCTATGCGGTCGTGATTGTAAGTCGATTTCAGGCGGATCCAGGACCGAACCATTGGGTTGCAGTAAAGCATATTTTCAAGTACCTGAGAAGGACTCGAGGGTATATGCTTGTGTATTCGGGTGAGGACTTAACTCCTCTAGGATACACTGACTCGTATTTTCAATCCTGTATGGATTATAGGAAATCGACTTCGGGGTTTGTGTTTACTCTAGGCGGCGGTGCCATCAATTGGAGAAGTGCAAAGCAAGATTGCACTTAGTATTCAACGATGGAGGTCGAGTATGTTGCGGCTAGTGATGCTTCGAAAAAAGCAGTGTGGCTCCGCATGTTTCTTGAGGATCTTGAGGTAGTTCCTGGTATACATAAAGCGGTATCACTGTACTGTGATAATAGTGCAGCGGTAGCTAATGCTAAGGAACCAAGATTTCACAAGAAGAGTAAGCATATTGATCGGAAGTATCATGTGATAAAGGACTTCGTAGAGGGCGGGCATGTTGCGGTGTGCAAGATCGCATTAGAGGACAATTTAGCTGATCCATTTACGAAGACACTTACTGGGAGAGTCTTCGAGAGGCATGTGGAAGCTATGGGGATGCGAAATTTCCTGTATTTACTCACTTAGTGCAAGTGGGAGATTGTTAGACATGTATGCCCTAAGGAGTAAAAATGTAATACATTTTTGGAGACATTTTTATCAATAAATAATTTATTCATTTATATATACCAAATCTTGTCCTCCTTACGTTCATATTCGTTGAATGTATGATAAACAAACAGTAGTCTGAGACTGTCAGTCTAAACCTTAAGAATTAGGCATATGATGGACTGATTATGTGGAAGACATGATTCTTAAGGTGATGGTCTAAAACATATGATCCACAATCGAGGGAATAAAGTTGGGTACTTTATTCATGTAAAGATTGTTATGTTGTCTATATCTGTTTTGGGAGATGGTTTGTCTTGGCCATCGGAGTTGGACTCCGTGAATAGAAACATTGACACGTTGTCATAGGTGATGATGTGTTGGATTGGGACATAAAGTGAATTGATTTGGATTAATAATTCTATCTCGGCAAATCGATTCACTTTAGACAGTCATTTGTGTTGTATCTTAATCCTGAGATGAATAGTGGACCCATTATCTTGACTTGTGTCTTTGATGTACCAAAGGGTGACACCCACATCTTAATAGTGGTATGCATGCCGGTACGTTAGAGGCATGACTCTTGATAGCGTAGACTTGTTATTCATAGATATAGAATCCATAGCTCTTCTTTAGGAGTAATGATATCCTCTTATATGCGTTGTCCTGTAATTGGAAAACTAGAGCGCTCAACCATTTGGATACATAGGTGTAACCGAATGGTATACTATCTTTGGATGGTAAGTTTTCTAATGGTGAGACAATGGAACGTAAGATAAAAATAATCAGGAAGGTAAAACAGAACTTGTCCTTAAGCCGATTATGGATTTTCATATGGGGATACGATACACTATGATATGTCATGGAGACTTAGCTATATGAGCTTCGTAATTCTATAAAGTTTGAGAGTGCAGCTCCAAGCTTTTAGTGGAGTAGCGTTGGAGTTGATAATTGTGAAATGTATATCTGGGATATTGGGTTTCATAATTATCATGAGCTTGAACTTTATAGGTCCATTTTGGTCCCCTTTGCTAGCTCACAAAATCTTGTAATGACACGGCGTGCTTTTCCAATAATTGGTGACTTATGTTAGATTTATCATATTGGTTTAAAATTTGGAAGAATTAAATAATTCATGTCTGTTTATCGGTTGAATTAATTTTGGAAGAAATTAGTTCAAGATAAACTTGTTGAATTATCGCGATCAGATAATTCTTGTCTGTTTATCGGTTGTTTTAATTTTGGACAAATTAGATCAAGATAAACTTGTAGAATTATTGTGAATTTATTTATTTTCTTAGAGATTATCTTGATAAAGTTTGTTTCGATCAGATAACTTTTCTATTGGGTTATTTGAATCAAAACTGAGACTTTATCCTATAGAATCTCAGGTGGAAAATAAAAGATTCACAGAGATTTTTTCTCGAAAGTTCGGCCTGCCGAATGACATGTTCGGCCTACCGATGGGGCTTGTTTGGCCTGCCGATCAGCGAGAGATAGGATTATGCATTTTCACACAGATCTTATCAGATATTGATCCAAACTTGACTTCTGTTTCGAGTTTTTGAGACCTAATCTGATAAGGACTGACCCTAGGACCAATGGCTTTATAAAGGGAGTGAGTCTCATGATTTACTCAGATCAATAGAGATCAATTGAGAGATTAAGAGTGATACTCTTCTGGTGAGCATCTAAAAACTCCCTGAGAGCTTTTGTTCACAAATCACGAACACTAGCTTTGGGTTCTCTCTATTGGTTGGAAGGAGAGTCACCGGTGGAAGTGCTATACGTGTGAGCCCACACTCACTCCGGTTGTGGATAGAGAATAGCAAAGAAGACTAGTTGGTTGAGGCTCTTTTGGAACGTTACTTCTCTACACAGGTTGCGGAGGTTCTTCGGCACACAGAGGTTAGTAAGATCTGTCTACTTTATACATATAACATGTCAAACTTGTGTTTTGGAAATTACTCTGATATAAAATTTTAAAATTCCGCTACGCATCACGTTTCCAACAGCCATGAATATAGAGATGAAGTCTATGAAGACTAATCAGGTCTGGGATCTTGTGGATCTTCTCGAAGGGGTAAAATCCATAGGGTGTAAGTGGATCTACAAGAGGAGAAGAAGAGTGGATGGAAAGGTCGAAACCTTTAAGGCTAGACTGGTAGCTAAGGGTTATACGCAAAAGGAAGGAATCGATTATGAGGAAACCTTTTCTCTTGTAGCCATGCTTAAGTCCATCTGGATTCTCTTATCCATAGCTGCCGCTCTCGACTACGAGATTTGGCAGATGGATGTTAAGACGGCTTTTCTGAATGGCTATCTTGATGAGTCCATTTATATGGAACAACCAGACGGGTTCAAGGTCACGGGTCAAGAGGGAAAGGTTTATAAGCTGTTAAAATCAATTTATGGACTTATGTAGGCTTCTCGTTCTTGGAATATAAGATTTGATTAGGTGATCAAGACTTATGGGTTCTCACAAAATGTGGATGAACCATGTGTTTACAGACACATTAAGGATGAGAATGTGGTTTTTCTACTGCTCTATGTAGATGGCATTCTGCTAATTGGCAATGACGTTGGGGCGTTGTCATCTGCCAAATTATGGTTGACCAAGCAGTTTGACATAAAGGACTTGGTTAAGGCTAATTTTATTCTCGGCATCCAGATCTTTTGGGATAGAAAGAACAAAATGATAGCTTTGTCTCAGGCCGGCTACATAGATAAAATTCTCAGGAGGTTTGCAATGCAGGATTCCAAGAAAGGTGGGCAACTATTTAGGTCTAGAATTACTCTTTCTAAGAAAGACTCCCCAAAGTCTTATGAAGAAAGAGAATACATGAAGAAGGTGCCTTATGCTTCGGCAGTGGGTAGTCTCATGTATGCCATGCTTTGCACATGACTGAATATAAGTTATGCGGTCGGGATTGTAAGTCGATTTCAGGCGGACCCAGGACCGAACCACTAGGTTGCGGTAAAGCATATTTTCAAGTACCTGAGAAGGACTCGAGGGTATATGCTTGTGTATTCGGGTGAGGACTTGACTCCTCTAGGATACACTGACTCGGATCTTCAATCCTGTCTGGATTCTAGGAAATTGACTTCGGGGTTTGTGTTTACTTTGGGCGGCGGTGCCATCAGTTTGAGAAGTGCGAAGCAAGATTGCACTTCGGATTCAACGATGGAGCCCGAGTATGTGGCCACTAGTGATGCTTAGAAAGAAGCAGTGTGGCTTAGCAAGTTCCTTGGGGATCTTGAGGTAGTTCCTGGTATGGATAAGGCGGTATCACTGTACTGTGATAACTGTGCGACGGTAGCTAATGCTAAGGAACCAAGATTTCACAAGAAGAGTAAGCGTATTGGTCGGAAGTATCATGTGATAAAGAACTTCATTGAGGGTGGGCATGTCATGGCATGCAAGATCGTGTCGGAGGACAATTTAGCTGATCAATTTACGAAGACACTTACAGGGAGAGTCTTCGAGAGGCATGTGGAAGCTATGGGGATGCGAGATTTGCTGTATTTACTCACTTAGTGCAAGTGGGAGATTGTTAGACATGTATGCCCTAAGGAGTAAAAATGTAATATGTTTTTGGAGACTTTTTTTATCAATAAAGAATTTATTTATTTATATATACCAAATCTTTTCCTCTTTACGTTCATATTTGTTGAATGTATGTTAAGCAAACAGTAGTCTGGGACTGTCGGTCTAAACCTTTAAGAATTGGGCATATGATGGACTAATTATGCGGAAGACACGATTCTTAAGGTGACGGTCTAAAACATATGATCCGCAATCAGGTGAATAAAGTTGGGCGCTTTATACATGTAAAGATTGTTATGTTGTCTATATCCCTATTGGTAGATGGTTTGTCTTGACCATCGGAGTTTGACTCCGTGAATAGAAACATTGGCACGTTGTCATAGGTGACGATGACTAGGATCGGGACACAAAGTGAATTGATTTGGATTAATAATTCTGTCTTGGCAAATCGTTCACTTTAGACAATCATTTGTGTTGTATCTTAATCCTGAGATGAATAGTGGTCCCGTTGTCTCGACTTGTGTCTTTTGATGTACCAAAGGGTGACTCCCATATCTCAATAGTGGTATACATGCCGGTACATTGGAGGCATGACTCTTGATAGCGTAGACTTGTTATTCATGCATATGGAATCCATAGCTCCTCTTTAGGAGTAATGATATCCTCTTATATGCGTTATCCTGTAATTGAAAAACTGGAGCGCTCAACCATTTGGATACATAGGTGTAACCGAATGGTATACTATCTTTGGATGGTAAGTTTTCTAATGGTGAGATAATGGAACATAAGATAAAAATTATCCGGAAGGTAAAACAGAACTTGTCCTTAAGCCAATTATGGATTATCATATGGGGATACGATACACTATGATATGTCATGGAGACTTAGCTATACGGGCTTCGTAATTCTATAAAGTTTGAGAGTGCAGCTCTAAGCTTTTAGTGGAGTAGCGTTGGAGTTGATAATTGTGAAATGTATATCTGGGATATTGGATTTCATAATTATCGAGAGCTTGAACTTTATAGGCCCATTTTGGTCCCCTTTGCTAGCTCACAAAATCCTGTAACGATACGGCATGCTTTTCAATAATTAGTGACTTATGTCGGATTTATCGGATTGGTTGAAAATTTGAAAGAATCAAAAAATTCATGTCTGTTTATTGGTTGAATTAATTTTGTAATAAAATTAATTTAAGATAAACTTGTTGAATTATTGGGATCGGATAATTCTTGTCTGTTTATCGGTTGATTTAATTGGATAAATTAAATCAAGATAAACTTGTAGAATTATTGTGAATTGATTTATTTTCCTAGAGATTATCTTGATAAAGTTTGTTTTGATCAGATAACTTCTCTATTGGGTTATTTGAATCAAAACTGAGACTTTATCCTATAGAATCTTGGGTGTAAAATAAAAGATTCACGGAGATATTTACGGGGCAGTTTGGCCTACCGATGGGGCCTGTTCGGCCTGCCGATCAGCGAGAGATAAGATTACATGTTTTCAGGTGAATCTTATTAGATATTGATCCGAACTTGATTCTGTTTCGAGTTTTTGAGACCTAATCTGATAAGGACTGACCCTAGGACCAATCGCTATATACAGGGAGTAAGTCTCATGAGTTACTTAGATCAATTGAGAGATTAAGAGTGATACTCTTCTGGTGAGCATCTGAAAACTCCCTGAGAGCTTTTGTTCACAAATCAAGAACACTAGCTTTGGGTTCTCTCGATTGGTTGGAAGGAGAGTCACCGGTGGAAGAGCTGTATGTGTGAGCCCACACTCACTCCGATCGTGGATAGAGAATAGCATAGAAGACCAGTTGGTTGAGGCTCTTCTGGAACGTTACTTCTCTTCACGGGTTGCGGAGGTTCTTCGGCACATAAAGGTTAGATCTGTTTAATTTATACATATAGCATGTCAAACTTTTGTTTTAGAAAAATACCCTGATGTTAAAATTTTTAAAATTCCCGCTGTGCACCTCGCACTGTTTTTTCCAACATTTCCAACCACCTTTTGGAGAGAAAAGATAGAGAAGCAAGAGGAGAAATTCATTGAACTTAAGGAGACTCATTCACGTGAAGATTTCTTCAAGATAATCAAAGAGTTTCTATTTTCTTCTTCTTTCTATTGAACTCCATATGTTTTTATTTATTTTTTGTTGTTTATTTTTGCAATCATGTTAGGCTAATCTTTTCTTTGGTTAAGGGTGTTTTTAATACCCTAGATATAATTATGTGATTGATATTTTTAGAATTATTTTCAATTTTCCCAATCAAAATTTTTAATGTTCATCTAATTTTAATGTTTATAATTTCTATTTTATTTTGTTTGGGGTAGCCAACCGAGTGAGATAGAATAACAATCTATTACTAGATTAGGAATTCTTGATCCATAGTTGTCTTGATTTTCTAATTGTTAGTAGCAAATTGTGATCGATAATTGCAAGATGCTTTTATTGACTATGGTGAGAAATGTAACCTAGGTTAAATAATCCAAGCTTGTATGTTTGTTATCTAAATCATCCTCTCTTCCCTAACATAATGCTTCCAATGAATTGAATCTAAAGAGCTTATCCTAGGTTATTTCAGGGAAAAGGATTAAGTGAAGAGGTTGTTTTACTTAATGACAAACTAAGGTAAGATTATGATAGTAGAGCTTATATTATTATCTACGGTTGGTAGTTTCAATACGAAATTGAAAATATTTCTGTAATGAATTGCATAATTGTTGTCTAGTGGTAGCGAATAATCCTTAACTAGATTAATCATCATTGTTTACAACCTCATGCATTTAGTATTCTTTTTATATATTTATTTTTGTTTTCTTTATTTTTAGTAATTTTGATTAATAAATCTAAAACCATCCTTTATTTTACTTACAATTACAAAAAGTAGTTTTCACAACAGAGGATTTACAACATTTTTATATCGTTAAAAGATTGTTAAGAAGACATTTATTTATTCAATATCATTGTATGCAAACTTTGACCACATTGTTGGTCATTAGTTATTGGGTTCCTTCCCACCTACCAAGTTTACACACATTTCAGCGAGTATTTTAGATATTCGACCAAAATATAGAAACATAAGTGAGGACACAGAAACAAACTAAGATTTTAGCGCTACTAAAGATAGCAAAATTGATGACCATATAGATTGACTTGTTACAAATTAAAAAGAGTAAAAAATGAATTATGCTAATTGCCTTACTCCTAGACACGATAAGCAACGTTTTGTGCCAAAAAAAAAAAAAAAAAACCTTACTCTACATAAGCTGTTAACACTTGTCGCACTTACTTATACTATTACAAAGCCATGCCTACAAGAGTACTTTTGTGCTTTGGGCTCGTAGTATTTTAATTTCTACATGGGTAGATAATATTTCATATTGCAAAATTGAAAACAGATTATTAAGAGGATACTGAAAAGTGCTTTATAGGGACGAAATTTATAATCATACAACATGATAGATGTAGTTCATTGCAAAGCATAAATATGGATATACGAAGTACAACAGCATTTGCTCAATGTTTTTTTGTTACAAAAGTAAGTCACAGGGTTCACATATACCATTGGCCAAGGAGTGTGAAAAGGGGACCCGCAATAGGCCTAAGCTAACTGGTTGCGGTTGGTTCTAAATTTGGTTTCCTTGGTATAAAAATTTGATTTTAGAGTTTTAGAAATTTGCTTTCAACTTGCCTTCTATGAAAATAAATAAAAAAAAAACATAAACTGTCGTTTAGCCTAGATAGTTGTTTAAAATTGAGTGAAACTTTTACATTGTCGAAACTAATGAATGAACAGGAAAAAAAAAAAAAAACATTTACCCCAAGTAATCCAAAAGCTCCTACCATGAGAGCTACAACAATTATAGCTGTACGGAGACCAATTGGCTAATGTTGAGCAGATTCTCCATGAGCCGCTGGGATGCCTACTTTGTTGTGAAGTTAGTATTTGTAAGATAACATAACATAGTTTTAGTTTCTTTATTAAAAAAGAAAAAAGGCTCAAATGATAAAATGAAAATCAAAAATCATCAGAGAAGAAAAGAAAGCTAACCGACACTTGAGTAAGTTTAGGTCCACTGCAACCTGGCAAAAGAATGAAATTGCTTATCCAAATTTATCTACTACATCGCAATAGTGGAAGATGAAAATGAAAATGCAAAGTGAATCACAACAGTAGCAGTCAATTCAAGAAAATTGAGAAGGCAAAGAAAATAAACCGCTTCTCTATGCCTCTGTAAGCAGATTCGTCATCCTCAGTAAAGTTAATCCCCCAATTTGTCGATGATCTCCAATCCTAATTAAAAATTACGTTGAGCACTTAAAGCTCTCTCTTCATCATTGCAATCACAAAACCTACAATCTTTGGCTTCTCAATCCCTTTATTAACATTTAACCTATAAGAAGAGGAGACAAATAAACAGAAGAAAAAGTTATTTCTTAACTACCCCTTAAAGTTATAGGTCATTTAGAAAAACGATTGGAACCAATAGATTTGGTTTAAAAACTATAGCATGTGAGAACAGAGGCCATGCCAACAAATGATGCCAAGGTGGTGTTGAAGTTCCTCCTTGGGCAATTATTAGTAATGAAGGAAGCCACTTTTCCAACAAGGTGTTTAGTGTTCTCCTGGCTAAATAGAAGTGTCTAATTACGAGGTGAAGCAAATTCTTCAGCAGACGGTGCACAACAATCAAAACACTTGGGCGCAAAAGCTTGATGACGCCTTGTGGACAAATTGTACGGCCTTTAAAACACCACCTACTAGAAATTTGAGATTATACTACCATCATTTAACGACATTCTTTTTCAAAAACCATCGTTGTAAGGGATAAAAAATACAGGGAGTTCACCAGAGAAGACAAAAACTAGTCGTAGTAGGAGTAGAGGTCTTTGATAATGGTTTTTAGGAAAAATCATTGTGGTAGATTATACTTTCCATGACCCTTTTTTGTTAAAACCGTCATGAAAGATTAAACTTTTTACAACGGTTTTTCAAAAAAACTGTCATGGAAGGTACAGTTAAAATCCCTATTCTAGCTCGACAATCAGACACGAATCATTAACTTAGCTCTCAAAAACGCATATAGAACCTCTCGAAACTGTAGTCATTGTCCCTCTCTACCTCCATCCTCCTTAATCTCCTTAAACTAGGTATATTTATAAGTAGGCTTTAATTTTGTTGATTAGCTTTTTGGTTTGTGAATTTATAATCATGCTAAGTTATTTAGATATGTTAGGCAATTAATTTATGGATCAATTAGTATTATTGATCTAGGTTTATTGTTTCGTAGATATGATTAATTATTTGGATATGTGTATGATTAATTTATTGATTTTTTAGTATGACTATTTAGTTATATATGATGGGTATGATTAATTTGTTTTATAAATATGATTTATTATTTGAATATGATCGTTATGTATAGTTTGTAGATATTTGAATATGATTAGCTATATTGAAATTAATGGGTATGAATAATTTGTGAAATTTGTAGATTTATGGTATGATTTATATGTGGTAGGTTAAAAAAGAGGAAAAAAGGGACATTTGTAAACAAATTTATGTCAAATTATTTCAATGTATTTTTTTTTGTTTTAATTATTTCTTCTTTTTTGAGCTAAGGAATATATCTATATAGTAATTTTTATGATAAAAAATCAAAAAGTAAAAACTCTATGCAATTGGATGCATAACACATAGGCTGGCCACACTAGGCAAACCAGAAAAAGGTGTTTTGACCAATTTTTTGCTACAGTTTTATAAAAACCTGTTATGAATTTATACCTTACATGATGATTTTTAGGAAAAACTGTCATGAAAGTTGCACATTCCATGATGGTTTTTCCTAAAAACTGTCATAAAAGCAACACATTCTATGACGATTTTTCTTACAAACCATCATGTAATATGGGGCTAAAATGGTGTAGTTTTAGCTCCCCCTCCAATTTAACACTGTGCTAGGGCTTTTGATTCATAATTTCACACCTCACCCTCTTACATTTCACCCCTGACTCTAACCTTAACCCTCTCTCTAACATTCTAACCCTCCTCGACACCGTCACTGCTGCTGCCTTGACCGAACCCTATGCCACACTATCGTTGCCGTTGCCATCGACCCAAACCCTTGCCGTCGCCATCTTCCTTTCCCACTTTCTCTATAGGCTCTTCACGTCCTTCGAATTTGATGACCTTTCCTCATGCCATATATGTCGCTGTTGCCGTTGAGCTCTCATCGTCCCCTCTCACAATCATCATCATTCTGTATGTCCAATTTCAGCTTATCTAATTAGTTTATTCTGAATTAGGAGCTTTCGTTATTTAGTTTTATTATTCTTTTTTTTGGGTTCAAATTTAGTGAAAATGAGGCTTGCATATTTTCAAAAGTTGAAAAATATTTATGCAATTCATCAACAACACATTAAATTTTTTTTAAGAATTTTCAAGAATGGAAGTCAATGTTTATGCTCCATGATTAAATAGTTTCTCAAGGGTTTATGATTTAGTTGAAAAATGTGATTTTTTGAAATTTTTGGAGTAGCTAGGCAAGGAGAATCATTGTATTGATCACTAACAATTGGTAGCTCTCTATCTATTAGAGATAAGCCTCTAACAATTAGTTGGGGGGATTTTAGTAAATAAAATTTCCATTCTAATTTTAGAGACATCACTTATGCATCCTTGAATGAACATTAACTTCACATTCTAAGTTCCCCAACCTCTAAGATAATGAAAGAAAAATAAACTCTTAACCAACGTTGTTTTAAATAGTGCATTGTATTAAATCTTTAGAAATATTATTTTGCGCTAAAGTTATTATTCTTAATTATCATATTGCAAAAAAAAAAAAAAAAAATCCTTGTCAAAATTTGGTATTTATAGCATAGACTTGTTATTCATAGATACTGGAATCCATAGCTCCTCTTTAGGAGTCGATGATATCCTCTTATATGCATTATCCTATAATTGGAAGACTAGAGCGCTCAACTATTTGGATACATAGGTATAACCAAATGGTATACTGTTTTTGCATGGTAAGTTTTCTAATGGTGAGATAATGGAACGTAAGAGAAAAATAATCAAGGAGGTAAGACAAAATTTATCCTTAAATCGATTATGGATATCCTATAGGGATATGATACATTATGATATGTTATGGATACTTAGCTATTCAGGCTTTATAATTTTATATAGTTCGAGAGTGCAGCTCTAAACTTTTAGTGGAGTAGCAGTTAGAGTTGATAATTATGAAACATATATCTGGGATATTAGGTTTTATAATTATTAGGAGCTTGAACTATATAGGTCCATCAGGTCCCCTTTGCTAGCTCATAATTAATCCTATAACGATATGGCACGCTTTTCTAATAAATTGGTGACTTATGTTAAATTATTTGATTAGCTGAAATTTGATAGGATCAGATAATTCATATTTGCTTATCAGTTGAATTAATTTTGTGTAAATTAATTTAAGATAAACTTATTGAATTATTTGAAATATTTATTTTCCTAGTGATTATCTCAATATTATTGTTTTAATCAAATAACTTCTCTATTGGGTTATTTGACTTAAACTAGGGCTTTATCCAAAGAAGTTTGGGTGAGAAATAAAAGATTTATAGGGATAATTTATCCTAAGTTCGACAGGCCATCAATTAGTTCAGCCTACTAATGGAGTAAGTTCGGCAAGCCGATCCTGTTAGTTCGGCTTACCTATCTAACGATAATTTGATCATGTGTTTTTTAGGCAATTTTATTAGATATTGATCTAGATTCGAATTTTTAAGGCCTTATCTAACAATAACAACCTAAGGGACGACCTCTATAAATAGGGAGTGAGTTCTCATAGTTATTTAGATCAATTGAGAAATCAAGAGAGAACACTTTAGTCTGTGAGTCTTTGAAACTCCTCTAAAAGCTATTGTTCACAAATCACGAACGCTAGTTCTGGGTTTTCTTAATTGGCTAGAAGAAGAGTCATTGGAGAAGAGCTATACAAGATGTGCCCACACACATACCGATCATGGATAGAGAATAGCAAAGAAGACTAGTTGGCTGAGGCTCTTCTAGAATGCCTTTCTCTTCACAAATTGCAGGAGCTCTTCAACATTTAAGGGTTAGTAAGATCTAGTTAATTTATACATATAGTGTGTCAAACTTGTGTTTTGGAAAATACTCTAATAAAAATTTTTTAAATTTCTGCTACATACTGTTTTTTAACAATTGGTATCACAGCCATGGTTTTTACATAAATTAGGAGTTTGTGATCATGCTATATGAATAAATTATGTGATCTTGATCTCTTCTATGCTTGAATTTAATTTTTTTTAGAGAGTTAGCACTTCAGGATACTTGTGTTGTCATGGAATTATATGTTTAATGTTTATTAATTAATTATGACTGATTAAATTATAATTTAATTATTAATTAATTAATTAATTAGTGCTGGATATGATTCCTTAGAGGTTGGAATATATATCTAGATTTTTCATGTAATTAGATGGCAGTCTGTCATCACTGTCTAGGAATTATTATTTAATTTTAAATTTTTAAGAATTTTGTAATTAAATAATCATTCGAAGCAAAACGGATCTAGAAGATGGGTGATAGCGGTTCCAAAGGTATTTGCTCAGTCTCTAAATTTTTATGTTTATAAATTATTGAAAATAAGATTGAAAAACTACATAAAAACTACTTTCTAGAAAAACGTGAGATCTGCTCGGTTGGTAGGACAAAGCTTCAGGTTCAGTAGGTCGATAATCGCAAACCGGTAGGCCAAACCTCTAGTTTGATAGGTCGTCCGCAAGGCAAGGATTCAGCTAGCTCTGGCGGCAAGGCTAAATTGCCAAGTTCGATAGGCCGATCACACAGATCGACATGCTGGCATAGAGCTATGTTTTGTCAAAAAAGGTGCATTTTTTGGTGCAGTTTTGATTTTAATTTTGAGACAATTTTGAGAAACATTAAATTTAGACGTGACTGAAAATATGAAGTATTCGATCTATGTAGGATTGAAGACTTGAAGATGGATAGATAATATATGAAGAATGATACAATTTGAAGATTCAATGATGAAGAATCAATAATATGTTTCGATTGATCTCTTGTAATTTTTGATTTCTTTTCTCTAGGGTGGAACCATAATATTATGGCTATTTATTATTTTGTTTGTGGCTTTATATGATTGCTTTGCTTGTCTGCATTATAATATGATTTACTATGTATGTTGATAACATGCCATATAGAATAGGGAGTGCCGCTCATTAAAACTTTTTCATGCATGTCTTTAAAATAAAACCTTGATTTCGAAAGATTGAGTGGGAGAAGGTTTTCAAAGAGAGGACCTACGGCCTCTATCATTGGTCCATAGGTAGCACATGGTGGTTCCGACCCCCAGGAAGGGAGTTCATCACATACTGGGTTAGATCTCTGAAAGGATAAGGTATTTTAGCATGATTTATCATTGCACAGCTCTAGGTGGTGATTATAAATCATGGATAAAATATTGAAACTATGGTTCTACACTCATGTTAATTTTATTATTTACCTCCCTTAGGAGCTCTATTAATAAAATTAATGGCCAAAGAAACAATTATTAATATATGTTGGATCATATGGGCCCTAGATGGCATATATTAATCAGGAGGGGATCTATATTCCTAATTGAATTTGGCAATTCTCCCCTAAGCGACTTATTGAATTCTGAGTTGGGAATTATCATTGTAAGATTGTGATATTTTCAAGGTTTTGACATATAAACACAATTGTATGTTTGCTTAATTATGTTTTCTTACAAAATTATTATGGTATATTTGCTTATGTTTAGTATATGATTCTTTATTGTAGATGTCTAAAAGCACTTTATCTTTGATACTTGATAAAAGCCAATTAACCGGTGAGAATTTTAATGATTGAAAACAAAACTTGAATATCGTCCTATCCTTTGAGAAACTGAAATTTGTGCTAACAACATTGTATTCTCCCGAGCCTGTGAGAGATTCCAACAAAGAGCAAATATAATCATATGATCACTAGAAAGATGCTAACGATCAAGCCTACTGTTATGTTATGGCCAACATGAATAATACACTGCAGGCTCAACATGAAGATTATGAGACTGTGAAGTAGATCTTGGATAATCTTGAAGACATGTTTGGAGGCCAGGCCCTAATAAATTGGCAAGGGGCACTTTAGAAACTTTTAACTGCAAACAAAGACCGATGACTCCTACGAAGGAGCATATGATGTTGGTCATGGGTTACCTCGCTGAGGCTCAAACCAATGGAGCTGACATAGATGCTAAAACCCAGATGACTATGGTTTTTAAGACTCTATCTAAGGACTTTATCTCATTTATAGCTTCATTTAATTTAAGCAATAGACAGGATATGACCTTGACTAAGCTAATGAAGCAATTATAGAAGTTTGAAAATCTGATTAGGGAAATTCCTACTAGTGGTGAGGCCAACTTGGCAGCTGTCTCTGGTTCTAATCCTCACTCTAGGAATGGAAAGAAGTAACGGGCTAAGAACGCAAAGTCTTCTATTCCTGCAAACGACAAGAACAACAAGAAGAAAAAGAAGAACCTAAAGATGCTCAAGTGCTTTTTCTGTGGAAAGGTCGAGCACATCAAAAAGAATTGCAAGGACTTCCTTTCCCAAGGAAGTAGGTGTAATCTTCTGGTTTTTGAAACTTATTTGGTTAGGAATCTAGTGACACCTGGATCATAGATTCTAGGGCAACTAATGATGTTTTTGTTTCTCTACAAGGGTTCAAAGAAACAAGAAGTCTGCTGTATAAAGACTTCACACTTTGGATGGGTGATGGATCCTTAGTGTTGGCAGAAATAGTGGAAGACTTCCATCTTTATTTTGATAATTAAAGGAGCTTAGTTTTGCGACATTGCTTTTATGTTCCTAAACTGAAAAGGAATTTAATTTATGTAGCTTGTTTATTTAAAGGCGCTTATGTAGTTTCTTTTAATAATAAACGGTGATTCGTAAAAACAAATCTCTTATCTATGATAGATGGATGCAAATAATCTATATTTTATCAAACCTAAGATGGACTTACTATTGAACATTAAGGTTAATTATAATAATACTAAAAGACTTAAAACTTCTCACTCTAATAAGACTTATCTTTGGCACTTACGACTAGGCACATTAACTTGAATCGGATTCAAAGGTTGGTAAGGGATGGACCTTTAAGTCACTTAAAGGTGAAATCTATACCACAATGTAAATCTTATTTAGAGGGTAAAATAACAAAAGACCATTTGGGCCTAAGGGTAATAGGATCGAAGGAGTTCTAGAACTTATGCATAGTGATGTTTGCGAATCTATGAACATCCGTGCATGAGGAGGGTATGAGTATTTTGTCACTTTTGTTGATGATTATTCAAGGTATGGCTATGTGTACCTTATACACCACAAAAGCAAAACTTATGACAAGTTTAGGGAATTTTAGGCGAAGTGGAAAAGCAATTGGCTAGACCCATAAAAGCACTTCGATCCAATTAAGGTGGTAAATACTTTTCTAATGAGTTCTTAGAACACTTATTAGAGAAAGGGATTCTATCCCATTTGACTGCACCGGGCACTCTATAGCAGAACGACGTAGCTGAGAGAAGGATAGTGCTTTATTGGACATGGTTAGGTCCATGATGAGTTATTCATCATTGCCTTTATCCATTTGGGGTTATGCACTACAAACCGCATGTTATCTTTTGAATAATGTGTCTTCAAAATTGGTTCTTAAAACTCCTCATGAGTTGTGGACAGGGAAAAGGACATTGTTAAACCATATTTGCATATAGGGATCTTTGGCTCATGTCCTATTTAAGGAAATGAACAAGTTAGAAGCATGTTTGAAAATTTATGTGTTTGTATGATATCTAAAAAGGACTAAAAGGGGTTATTTCTATAACCCAAAGGAAAATAAAGTCATGGTTTCAACTAATGCAACATTCCTAAAGGAAAGTTATATGGATGACTTTAAGCCTCAAAGCAAAGTGGTGCTCAAGGAGTTGGGGAGTGATTCGATCACTACGGAAGTTTTGAATGAAACCATTCCAATTAGTGTAGAAAAACCAACTAAACAAAAACCTAAGGGGTTTCGGCGTAGTGGGAGGATTAGGCGTCAACTCAAGAGATATATGTTCAATGGTGAAGCCTTTCTAGCTGAACCAGCTAAACATGATAAGGATCCTTACACTTACGAAGAGGTTATAGAGGATGTTGATTCAAAACTTTGGACAAAGGCCATGAAAACAAAGATGAAGTCTATGGTGACTAATCAGGTCTAGGAACTTAGATTTTCCCAAAGGGCTAAAACCTATAGGGTGTAAGTGGATCTATAAGAGAAATAGAGGAATGGATGGAAAAGTCTAAACATATAAGACTAGACTGGTAGCAAAGGAATATATGCAAAAGAAAGGGATTGATTACGAGGAAACCTTTTCGCCTGTAGCCATGCTTAAGTTCATCTGCATTCTCTTGTCCATAGCTGCTGCTTTTGACTATGAGATTTGGCAAATGGATATTAAGACGGCCTTTTTAAATAGCTATATTGATGAGTCTATTTATATGGTACAACCTAGACGGGTTCAAGGCTAAGGGTCAAGGGGCAAGGTTTGTAAGCTGCCTAAAGAATAGACTTAAGTAGGCTTCCGATTCTTGGAACATAAGATTTGATCAGGTAATCAAGACTTATGGGTTTGATCAAAACATGGATGAACCATGTGTTTACAAACACATTAAGGATAGGAAGGTGGTTTTTCTATTGCTAATTGACAATGACATTGGGACGTTGTCATCGGTCAAATTATGATTGACCAAGTAGTTTGACATGAAAGACTTGGACGAAGCTAATTATGTTCTCGATATTCGGATCTTTGGGGATAGGAAGAACAGAATGATAGCTTTGTCCCAAGCAGCCTACATAGATAAAATTCTCAAGTGGTTTGCAACTGTAGGATGCCCAGAGAGGTGAGTAACCATCTAGGTCTGGAGTTAATCTATCTAAGAAACACTTGCCAAAGTTTAATAAAGAAGGAGAATACATGAAGAAGGTGCCTTATGCTTCGTCAGTAAGTAGTCTTATGTATGTTATGCTTTGCACATGACCGGATATTTGTTATGCAGGTTAGGATAGTAAGTCAATTTTAGTCGGATATGGGACCAAACCATGGGTCGCAATCAAGCATATGTTCAAGTACTTAAGAAGGAGTCGAGCGTATATACTTGTGTATTTGGGTTATAGGATTTAACATCTCTAGGATGCACTAAGTTGGATTTTCAATTCTGTCTGGATTCGAGAAGATCAACTTCTAGTTTTGTGTTTACTTTGGGTAGTGGTGCCATTGTTTGGAGAAGTGTCAAACAAGATTGCACTTCGGATTCAAGAATGGAAGCCGAGTATATGGCAGCTAGTGATGCTTTGAAAGAAGCATTGTGGCTTCACAAGTTCTTTGGGGATTTTGAGGTAGTTCCTGGCATGGATAAGGTTGTATCATCAGAAGTATCATGTGATAAAGGACTTCAGTTGAGGCAGACATATTGTTTTATGCAAAATTGCATCTGAGGACAATTTAGCTAATCTATTCTCAAAGATACTAACTGTGAGGCTTTTCGAGAGGCATGTGGAAGTTATGGGGATGCATGATATGTCATATTTACTCACTTAGTGCAAGTGGGAGCTTGCTAAACATGTATGCCCTAAGGAGTAAAATGTCGTAATATGTTTTTGGAGACATTTGAATCAATAAAAGGTTTATTTATTATTCATATACCAAATGTTGTCCTATTTATGTTCATATTTGTTGAATGTATGATAAGCAAACAAAACCCTAAGACTGTCAATCTAAACCTTTAAGAATCAGGCATATGATGGACAAATTATGCATAAAACATAAATCTTAAAGGTGATAGTCTAAATGATAAGATTTGTAATCGAGGAGATAAAGTTGGGTACTTTATTTATGCTAAGATTGTTATGTTGTCTACATCCCTAGCAGGAGATGGCCTGTCTTGGCCATTGAAGTTGGACTTCGTGAGTAGAAACATTGGTACATTGTCATAAGTGATGATGTAATGGATCGAGACATAAAGTGGAATTGATCTAGGTTAATAATTCTGTCTATGCAAATCAATTCACTTTAGACAATCATGTGTGATATATCTTAATCCTGGAATGACTAATGGGCCTGTTGCGTTGACTTATATCTTTCGATGTACCAAAGGGTGACATCATAACTTTGTGATGGTGGGCACATTGGTGTGTTAGAGACATGACTCTTGATAGCATAGATCTGTTATTTATAGATATGGAATTCATAGCTCCATTGGTGGAATCAATGATATTCTCTTTTATGCATTATCCTGTAATTGGAAGACTAGAGTGCTCAACCATTTGAATGTATAGGTGTAACCAAATGGTATATTGTCCTTGAAAGGTAAGTTTTTCAATGGTGAGATAATGGAATGTAAGATAAAAATAATCAGGAAGGTAAGATGGAATTTATCCTTAAGCCGATTATGAATATCCTATGGGGATACGGCACATCATGATATGTCATGGACATGTAGCTAATTTGGAGCTTCGTAATTTTATATAGTTTGAGAGTACAACTCTATGCTTTTAGTAGAGTAGTGTTAGAGTTGATAATTATAAAATATGTATATGAGATATTGCATTTTATAATTATCAGAGTCTATTAGGTCCCCTTTGCTAGCTCATAATAAATCCTATAACGATATGGCGTGCTTTTCTAGTAAATTGGTGACTTATGTTAAATTACTAGATTGACTGAAATTTGATAGAGTTAGATAATTTATGTCTATTTATCGATTGAATTAATTTTATAAGTTAATTCAACAAAAACTTGTTGAATTATCTGGAATATTTATTTTCCTTGAGATTATCCAAATATGACTATTTTAATTAGATAACTTCTCTATTGGGTTATTTGAATTAAAATTGAGGCTCAATCCAAAGAATCTTGAGTGGAAAATAAAAGATTCTCAGGGATCATAATATCACAAGTTCGGTAGGCCGATCTGGTAGTTGGCCTACCGATAGAATAAGTTCGATAAGCCGATCTACCAGTTCAGCGTACCAATCTAGCGATTATCTGAATATGCATTTTTGACGTAATTTTATCAGAAGTTGATCTAGATTCAAAATTTTGAGGCCTTATCTGATAATGACTAGCCTAGGGTCCGACCTCTATAAATAGGGAGTGAGTTTTCTTAGTTATTTAGATCAGTTGAGAAGTTAAGAGTGAGTACTCTAGTATTAGATACTTTTAAACTCCATAAGAGCTATTGTTCACAATCATGAACATTGGCTCTAGGTCTTCTCCATTGGTTGGAAAGAGAGTCGCCAGTGGAAGAGCTGTACGACGTGTGCCCACACATACTTCGACCGTGGATAGAAAATAGCAAAGAAGGCTAGTTGCTTGAGATGCTTCTAGAATGTTTTTCTCTTCATTGATTGTAGGAGCTCTTTGGTAGAAAAGGTTAGTAAGACCTGCTAATTCTTGTATGTAGCATGTCAAAACTTTTGTTTTGGAAAATACATTGATTATAAAATTTTTAAATGTCGATTGTGTTCTCAGTTTTCTAATAGTGCTACCATCATAAGAGGAGTTGTGGGTAAAATCGCATCAAGGTCTTGATGGATAACTAAAAATCCAAATTGTTCAAAAATTAGGAACTTGATTTTAATTTTATTGAACTCAAATTCTTAATTTGTAATTTTATAAATTTTGAAGCATATTAAGAACAACTTAGTGTATTGTTGTTTTACAGGATGAGTACATGGAGGCATCAAAGTCAAAGGACCTTAGAGCTTGTCGGAGACGAAGGCACAGTAATGAGGGCACTAGGAAAACTAGAACATTCAGGATGTGTTCATGGTGAATCTAAGTATGTCAAGTAGTCTCAATGCTTCAACCTCTAACTAACTTTAAAATTCAATTCCTAAATGTCGAAAATGCAACAGGAAATTGTAGAACTACCAGGTCTTGTGATCGAATTTCTTTCCCAAGAGGTTTTAAGCTGATGGTTGAGGTCATTTCACAATGCAACAACTTTAAGGCTAGCTGCAACCTTCCCAACAATGAAGAAAAAGCTACACAAACTCCAAAAGTACCATTGTCACTTCATCATCAAGAGCCCAAACGATATCAAGAATGCAGACTCTATGTTGACAATATAATTAATGGTGGGTGTACAACTGTTGCTCTTGTAAAGTTATGGATGGAGAGTCTTCCAACTAATACAATCCATGCAAGATCCTTAGGGATGAATATGTGTATGTTAACATCATTACCCCTAGATGTTAGAACGGATGAATTGCATGTTCCGACAATTGAAGGAACCATTATGGGTGAAGTTGTCAGAAAGCTTTGTTGCATAGACCAAAAGGATAATTGAAGTCGTTGCAATAATGAAGATAAGTCAAGTGCCTAGCCATGTTCCTCAACATGTCGAGGGAAAAAAAAGCCAAAAAAGGAAAAGTGCTAGAAAAGGAAGAGAGTCACAGCCTAATGCAGAACAACATCGAGCAGTTAGGAAACAACTTCTTGCGAATGTGCCCTTGCCTTCATTTAAATACACCTTAGTTACTACAAAATTTATGCAATAGGCTTTGTACGCACATGCTTTCATGTGATATGGGTTGGTGGTTCAGTGCCCGATACTAGGAAGAATCACTGGCAATGAAATGCTATCTATATGAAATACAAAGACATTTACTATTTCCTCACCTTTGATAAGATTGGAGCAATCTGTATAATGGTATACTTCAGGTAATAGCTCTATCCTTAATTCTTACTTTTTTAAAAAAAAATCTAAGTAGAGTTGTAAGGTGTATTCAAATAGGTTAGTGGATTATTTTTGTTATAGTTTTTGGCGGAATACTATGAACATCAAGGCAAGGCTCACCATTTCGGCTTCGTATTGCCATCCCTTATCTCAAGTATAACAAGAAACCCACATAGTAATGTTAGAGAGCGCACCATGTCACTCCTTAACCTTTTAGCTCAAGCACAGAAGGGGAAATTATTTTTCATGCTATACAATGTTGGAGAACATTAGATGTTGGCACTTGTTTCACCATAGGGGAACCAAATATTTGGTTTGATCCTCTTGGAGATCAACCACGTGATGATTCGTATCATTCATACAATTATAAGTATCAATTTTCTTATAAAATTAACTATGTTATGTTTTACATAATTGTGTTTATTAATTTATTTTAATCATGACACATTGTTAGGGAGCTCAACAATTGGAATTTTCAAGTGGGCAACGGTGTAATAGTGCGAGTGAATGGAATGCTATATTCACACTGTAAGTGTTCTAGACAACTAGTTAATGTAGAATGTAGTTTTTTATTTTACGTTACATGTGAGACATAATTAATTATGGTATATGAGAGCTATCAAAAAAGAAATTTATATATATATAGATATAAATGAATTTAGAGTTCAGTGGATGCAATTTATAAGTAGGTATCTCATATGCATCTAGAGTAGTAGATAAATGATTTCGTAAAATAGTTCAATATAAATGATTTTATAAAGACATTGTAATTTCAATATATATATCATTTTTTGCAATCAGAGCCTTTTAATAATGGATAACATATGGGACTGGCCATTCGATGGGAAATCAGAAATTCAATATATTTTTTTTACTCACGACCAATTTTCCACGATAGTTTTAATTAAAAACTGTCGTTTTAGTAGTCATGAAAGTTTTCCACGACAATTTTAAACTGTAGTGGAAGGTCATGTTTGTGGTAATGATCTCTCGAGATGTCACTGCATCGATTATTGCTTAGAAATCTATGTCATCTTTGGATGGAGCTTGAGCATCGAAAATTTTAGGAAATCAAGAAGCTCAGCTTTGATTTGAAGGCTTCTAGGTGAACAACGATTGTTGCAACTCAATGAGCTTCAAGAATCTGAAATAAGGCCTATGATAGGGTACAACTTTACAAAAAAAAAAAAAGACCAAAGGACGACATGACCAACATATTCTGAGATGGGAATTTGCACCAAGTCAAAAGGTACTCTTCTTCAATACCTAGTTGAAGCTTTTCCTAGGCAAGTTGAGATCAAGATAGTTGGGGCCTTCACCATCAAGAAAATGTCTCCTTTTGGTGCAATAAAAGTGAAAGATGATAAAGGTAAAGTCATTTCGAGTTAATGGATAAAGGCTCAAACACTATTTGAGAGTGGAGACCAAAGTCACAAACCATGTTTTCCTCACTGATTTCAAGTGACAAGGCACGACAATGTCGAGTTAATGACTTTAAATAAAGCGCTTCTTGGGACGCAACACAAGCATTTCTAACGCTTTCCCTTCTTTACTTTTATTTTATTTTTATTTCCTTTTATGTTGTTTTATTTCATTTTATTCGTTATTTATTTTCTTTAATTTCACTTTTTATTTCAAAAAATGGAAATTTTGGAAATTAATCCTTTTCTTGTGTTATTTTAGGTTTTTAGAGCATCAAACTTTGTTGCGATGTCCCAACGCCATAATTTCTAGGGTCCAACATAGGTTCAATCAAGAAAAATGAAAATTTGTCATAGAACACTAGGACTCTAAGGCAGAAGGAAGCCACCAGCGCCGGGGGTCAGAGCACTCGTGTTCTAACCTCATTTAACCCTACAGCTGGGTAAGTTTTTGTTGAAAAAATTTATTGATTTTTGAAGTCATGTGACAACGCAACAAAAAGTGTGCCCCAATGCGTAATGACTCCCACCCTTTATTACCCAAGTTTTGAACCACTTTCTTCCATATTTCTTCACAAACCCTATTTCTCCCTCCCTAACTCATACAAAACTTCTCAAATTTGCCCAACACATCTCAAATTCTTTCCCCTACAAACTTCAATCTCTCACTTAACGTTCTACAATCCATTCAAAAAATCCTTGCAACATTCCATTATCAATCAATTATTCTTTCAAAAATGGGCTTCAAGACTACCCATTACCATATTTGTAGGAGCAAATTTGTGTCGGGTTTTCATTGTCTCCGCCCATGTTAGTGCATTTTGACAAGAATTTCTAGTCATTTAGAGTATTGGCTTGATTTTAAGTCTTGAGAATTTAGTTGGGCCTTGATTGGAATTGAGAATTGTGTTGATCATTTGAATTAAGAATAAAGACGTGTTTTTGGATTGAACTTGAGAATTGTGATTTGTGTTTATTTAAAGGCGTTGAGATTGTGTGATGAGCATTTTTCGTTGAGTTCAACTCTTTTCACACCACATGTTCAAAAAAAATTCTGTGAGGAAAGGTCTTGTTTAGGTTTACTTTTTTGAAGGTTCTTTACGGTTGGTTTTAGACCTTGTTAGGATTTCTTGGTTTATATTGCGGTGATTGTCCAAGTAGCTCGATGGAAATTTGACAATTTTAAAGGTGATGGCTTCCAAACTTTCATGGGCATCTTCCTTGACAGAAGCATTTAATGCCAACCTCTTTGTCTTGACAGAGGCCCATGCCCACGACAAGTGCTCAGTCAAGAAGAAAGTTCCACTCTCGGATGGAAGGTATCAATTTGGACATGGACAAGACTCGTCTTCCATACTTTATAGTGGTCTCTAAGAAAGAAAATGGCAGAAATTTGTCCAACCTCCTAAGGATGTTGTCATTCCTCATGAGAGTGAGTTTTATGCAAATGCCATAAAGCATGACAATTTTTGCACTACAATGTAGGGGCACATGGTCAATTTTGGAGAAAAGGCAATACCTAGATTACGAGTTAGATATTCAAACCATTTGTGAACCAGAGGCGCAATGGACAATGAAAACAGAGCTTTCGGTCACATTTCCCCTACAATACATTCATCGATGACATGAAAGTGTGGTTCCATTTTATCGCTAGTAGGCGCCACCCCATGACTCACTTCACTGAAGTGAATCCTAAGAGAGCTCTTCTTCTATTCGTAATCCATCAAGGCCTTTCCATCAACATGGAGAGTGTCATTTCCAAGCTCATCCTCTGTTCAAGTGAATAATGAAGATGCGAGTCTTTGATTTCCATCACTGATCACTGAACTTTGCTGATGTGCTGGTGCATGACCTAATGATGAAGAAGAGATCTTGCATCGATACGACCGCTTACCTGCAAATGGGATTTTCCACATCATACATGGGCCAAGAGAGAGGAAGTCCAAGGTAGGCCCTTCATCTAGCAAAGCTCTGATAGGTTAATCATCTCGCCCCAACATGAAGCTCAGAGAGCATATGGACTTCTTACAAGCTTCCTTGCAACAAACTAATGAGATGGTTAATGCCCATTAGGAGTGAAAGGTCGAAATGTTGCCCTAGGACGTCCACTAGCTTCAACACATTGGAACAAATGTTCCAATTCCAATGTGGTATTGACCCCAACAGCCTCTCGAGCAATTTTCAAGGATGGTGATGTGCCTGCCCAACTTCTTGAACCCAGTCTATCCATGGCAACCCCCATAACAACCACAAGAAAGAGAAGGAGAAGGCAAAGATCACATGGAGGAAGAAGAAGGCGAGGAATATGCAATGACTCACTATCTCACCTCTTAGAGAAGTTTTCCTATGCCTTGTGCTTTTAATTGCAACATTGAGAACAATGTTAAATTTAAGCCTGGGGAAGGCTTCACTTTTCTGGAACTTGTTGCTTGCTCAAGTTTTGTTAATTATGCTTTTATGTCAATTGCTTGGATTGTAATTTTTGTTTTACATTTAGCTTGATTGCTTATTTTGTTATTTTTATTTGATCTTGTTTATGCCTTTTATTTTGTTTTTTTGTTTTTGTAATTTTGTTAATCGTTTTGTTTTGTTTTGATATATATATATATAGGTGGCAACAATCGTGTCCGTGTCAGCACGTTTACTGCATGACATGTTTAGCCCGAACACGAACACGACACAATTAATAATGTGCTAGAAATGCAAACACGAACACAACACGCCTATGGCATGCATAACATGGCACGACACGATTAACACGATTATTAAACGTGCCGTGACGGGTTGACACGATAACAATACGCATATGACACGTTTATGACCCAATTAACTAAAAATTTAAAAAATTTTTAAAAAAAGCCAATAAAGAAAATTAACAAAAACACAATATCTAATTAATACTAACCTACTATGTATATTTCAAATATTTTTATTTTTAAGTTTAAATGTGTTATAAATGGGCAGGTCGTGCCGTGTAGTGTTAACACGTTTACGGCCCGTTTAATTAAAAGTGTTAAGGCGTGTTTAGCGGGTTAGCACGAATCTAGCCCGTTTATTTTCGTGTTATTCATACCAACCCATTTATGGCAGAATTAATAAACATGCGGTTCAAACCTGTTTATCTCGTGTCGTTTTCATATTGTGTCATCGTGCCGTGTCTGAAATTGCCAGCCCTATATACATACATATATATATATATATAAACAAAAAACCATTGAGAAAAATGATGAAAAGAACTAAAATTATTTTTGCAAATAGTGAGTTGTGTTTTGTTAGTAAACAAAATCCAATGAAAGGTAATTGGTGTATTTGAAAATGGCTCTTTGAATACTACATGTATACTGATGTTTGTGTGCTAGATTCTTGTGTTGGTTTGCATTTCTTTTTATCCTTCACACAAGCACAAAAGCCTTGTATACATAGCCAATTTCACACTTAAGCATTATGCAATGTAGGTAGCCACATGATCTCAAGAACTGCTTTCCAAGCAAAATCCTAGGCAAGAGATCACTAAGGGTGGGATTTAGGCCATGTTTAAAACATTTGATCCTTTCTACCTTACTTTGCACAACAAATTTTTTTAGTTCACCCCATTTGAGCCTTGCATGCCTATAACTTTTTTTTGGTTGCCCACACAAATAGCTTAACATTAAATATTATTTTTCCTCATTCTACCCAATACTCACAAGTGAAACGTGCCTTATGTTGAGTTTTTTTTTTTTTGGTCAAAATTATGGGAAAACTACTAACAAGGACAAAATCTCATGCTTCATTGGAAATAATATTAGTAATGTAAAATGTTTTGAGTTGCTCAAGTTTCTTTTTGTGCCTTAAATTTTTTGAGAGGCTATTTTCTTTTGGACTATCTAGGTGTGTTGTTCTTTGAAGGCACCCCTAAACATAAATGGCTCTAGCCTATACCAGAAAAAACTCGAACCAAATTTTCTTATTGGTGTGATAAAACTCTCATAATGACTAGAAAGCTTCAACTTATTAAAGGCACAATTGTAAATTCATTTTATTAAAGTTATATGATTTACAAGTGTCCTAATCTTTGCTACATGACATTGAAGCAACCATGAGGACTTTTTTTTATTTTTTTATTTTTTATATAGATGTGTATTTTTGATGAACTATATATAGCCTTCTACCCATTTTCACGTAGCGGATCCTTACATGGGACACCTATCCTATCTGTTGCTTAAGAAGTGTTAGGTTAGATGCCCTCAAAATAGATTATGTTTTGTAAAAGATATATTTATAAATAAATAAAGTCAATTTATTCATTATGTTTCTCTATATGTATTTTGAATACTTTATGAATGTCGTTAAAATTTTATATCTATCTATGTGATTTTAAATATTGTATATCAGTGTCAAATATAGAAGGATGATATTTGAGGATAATAATTAAAATGGTATGTAACATATAGTTAATTATTTTAATTAGTTATTCAATTAAAGCATAGAATCTTTAATTGAGTATTGTTGTGCATGTCATTTCCATTAAGAATGGAAGAGTTTTATCCTGAACTGTTAAAGTAGTGAGTCATAGAGGATCAACTTATATGTAATGACTATATCAAATGGATGACTCTATAGGTCCATTATTCCTCTCGTGATCCATGCAAACATTGTTTATATAGTAAAGTTACTAGTTTAGTTGATTATCTAAAATTTGGAATTATAAATTAAATACTACTCAAAATAAATTGTTTATGAATTAATTTATATTTATTAAATATTAAGATTATTTAACAAATAATTTATAATTATTAAAGAATAAGATTATTTAATAATAATAATTAATTATGAAAGGCAAACAATGGGTGGGCCACTGTGTGTGGCATACACAATAGTGAGAAAAAGTCCCTTGTGCAGTTCAAAGCTTGTTTAGAAAGTTACTATAATTAGATTTTCTAAGTTTTGGATAGATGAGATTTAATTCAAAGATGGAAAGTTAAATTTGGAGACAAATGAGATTCGATAACAAGCAATACTTCTTCCTGCACTATATGGGAGCTAGCGTCACAAGCACAAAGATTGTCTCTATTTGTGGCGCCACTTGCTATAATTGGAAAGGAAATATTGTATCTTTTATTTTCATTAAATATTAAATATTTAATATTTAAATCAAAATATAGGAAACTTCTTGAATTAATTCTCTGCCATACTCTATAAATATATGCCTCCTCAATTCATAAAGGACACACTTGTGAGTCTTAGCGAGATTGAGAGTACTTTGTGAAAATCCCCTCATATAGGCATGTTAGGGAGAGAAAGAGAGTGAGGAAGTGTTTTTCATCCCAAGACCCATTTTCTTCATGCATTAAGATTAGCAGGTGATTAAAAGTTAGTTAAGTAATCCTTAAAAACCCTTAATTCTAATAACGCACGGTTGTCTATTTTGATGTCGAGGACTAGACAAGGAAGATAGTGGTTTTGAATAGAGAATGTCCCTTTCCACAAGAAGATTTTTCATCTCTTGTCTTCATTCTAGTAAGCAAGGTTTTATATATATTTATTTAAGCATTAAATTAATATAATCTATAGCATGTTTTACAAAAGTTGAGAAATTTTTTTTGTTATATACATGTCACACCATAACTGTAACGCCCCCCTTACGGACGTCACAGATGTCGTTACATTCATTCTTTAATACCTTTATTTTAAGATAAACTATTTGTACAAAACATAATTTAAAAAAACCATAACCCAAGATCCATACATACAATTTTTTTTTTTGTTTTGTACAAATAGTTTATCTTAAAATAAAGGTATTAAAGAATGAATGTAACGATATCTATGACGTCCATAAGGGGGGAGTTACAGGCTTTGGTATTAGAGCAAATGAAGATTTGTAGTCAACGTTATGGGGGTAAGAACATAGAGAAAATACAACGTTACCGATCAACATTAATTAGTAGTGAGTGGCAGAGGAAAGAAAATTCGTATCTCAGCGTAGAAACGTCCAATTGAGGTGAAATTTTTAGGCTTAGCACATAACACATACATGAATAACATATTAAAAATTCAGAGGAAAACGAAATTTGTAGAGAAATATATGGCAGTCGCATTACAGAGTGTTTAAAATTTCAGGATTGCTGAGAGAGTCTCTTACCTCAAAACAATATTCTTCAATTCTTCCTTGAATTTCTCCCAACAAAAATTCAATATTTCTATTAAGTATTTGCACAAAACATAGAGGAGAGAGAGAAAAGAAATCGTGTAGAGAAAGAAAGAGAAAAGAAAAATGTCCAAGAGAAACTTGAGTGTGCGAATTTTACGTGAATGAGAAAAAAAATGAGTGGAGATGTCTGTACTATAATTTCATAAATCCTTTGATTAAAATTAGGCAATTACATGTGAAAGTGGAGGAGATTAAGGAAAGTCAAACATTTTGTTTCCCACTTACCATATCTCAACTCTTCAAAAATGGAAAATCATATTAAATCATCCAATCAAATAAAAGTCAACTATTTCATTTCCTAAAATGAGGAAATTAATCCAAAAATATGCCATTCAATCAACAATCATTATCCAATCGCATCCAATCATCATTGTCACAATTTTAGGAGACTTCTGTTGACTGCTCGTTAGCTGGCATCGGCCTACCGATGTCTCACTTCAGCCTGCCAATTCTGTGAAGTCTGGCCTGCCGATGATATTTCATAGGCCTACCGATCCATAAGGGCTATTTTGGCCTGCCAAACTTGAAGTTTGGCCTACCGAACTGCCTTACACTAAAAGTTTAACAAATCATAAATTACCATAAAACATGCAATGTTATTGACATGAACTCTTTGAGCACATCAATTCCACGTGACCGTCACCTTACTAACTTAACATAATCTGTTTCATGAAAATTGGCGGGTGTTACAATTCTCCCCACCTTATAAGAGTTTTGTCCTCAAAACTCAGAACAAATGAGGCTACTTCGTTCTCATGTCATCTTCGCGTTCCCATGTGGCTTCTTCCACTTGGTGATTTCGCCAAAGTACCTTGACCAATGGAATTTCTTTATTCCTCAAGGTCTTGGTTTTTCGATCTAAAATCTCTACTGGCTTTTCCTCATAGCTTAAGTTTTCTCGTATCTCGATCACCTATGGCTCAATCACGTGCGAAGGGTCTGGGACATATTTCTTGAGCATCAAAACATGGTACACATTATGCATTGTGGACATTTCTGATGGCAACCTCAGCTGATAAGCTACTTTGCCTATCCGCTTCACGATTTTATAAGGCCTAATAAATCTTGGGCTCAATTTGCCTTTCCTTCCAAACCTCATAACTCCTTTCATTGTGCAACTTTGAAGAACTCAAATTTGCCTATAGTGAATTCTAAGGGACTTCTTCTTCTATCAACATAACTTTTCTGCCGGCTCTGAGCGGTCTCTATTCTCTTCCTTATAAACTTAATCATCTCAGAGGTCTCATTAACAAAATTGGTCCTTTCATCGTCAATGCTTTCCATCATCTTTTTCTCACCAGCTTCATGCCAACATATAGGTGACCAGCATTTTTGTCCATATAAAGCCTCATAAGGTGCCATTCTAATCGTCGCCTGATAGCTGTTGTTGTACGCAAACTCTGCTAATGGCAACATTTCACACAAGTTGGTCTTGAAGTCTAAAGTACAGGCCCGAAGCATATCCTCTAAGATCAAGTTTGTCCTCTCTGTTTGGCCATTTTTCTGAGGATGAAAAGCTGTACTGAAATGTAACTTGGTCCCCATTGCAGACTGTACACTGTTCCAAAACTTGGATGTGAACCTGCCATCACGGTCTGAGATGATAAACTTAGGAATTCTATGAAGTCGTACAATCTCCTTGACATAGAGTTCTGCTAACCGTTCCATTAAGTATGTTATTTTGATAGGAATGAAATGCTCCGTCTTCATCAGTCGATCCACAACAACCCAAATAGCGTCATAACCGTTCATAGTCTTGGGCAAACCGGTAATGAAATCCATTGCTATATCCTCCCATTTTCACTCCAGTATCTGGATTGACTGTAAATCACCACCAGGTCTCTAGTGTTCAGCCTTAACTTGCTAGCATGACAAACACTTCTTTACATACATGGCAACATCACGTTTCATTCCAAACCACCAGAAGTTATCCCTTAGATCATTATACATCTTTGTTGCACCTAGATGAATTGAATAAGGAGTATCATGAATTTCTGCCAAGATCCTTTCCCTTAAGCCATCAACATTGGGAACACATAAGCGGTCCTTGAGGTGCAGAGTTCCATTATCTGCAATATGAAACTCTTCACATTTCCTGCTTAATCCTTGTGAGGCTTACATCTTCACCTTGTTTACTCTGAATCTCATCATGTAGCGTCAGAGCAAGAGTGAGTGTGGATAGCTGACTCATGATATAATGACATTAGTGTAGCCACTGTCTTCCTACTCAAAGCATCAGCCACTCGGTTGGCCTTTCCTAGATGATATAGGACTTCGTAGTCATAATCCTTCACCAACTCTAGCCATCTTCGCTGTCTCATGTTTAGGTCCTTCTGAGTAAAGAAGTACTTTAGACATTGATGATTGGTGAAGATCTTGCATTGGACCCCATATAAATAATGCCTCCATATTTTTAGCACAAAAATGACTGCTACTAACTCGAGGTCATGAGTAGGATAGTTCCTTTCATAATCCTTTAGTTGTCTCGACGCATAAGCAATCACTCTGTCATTCTACATTAGGACTACACCAAAGCCCAACTTAGAAGCATCGTTGTAAATCACAAATTCGTCACTTCCTTCTAGAATGGCCAACACTGGAGCTGTCGTTAGCCTCTTCTTCAGTTCTTAGAAACTCTTCTCACATGCTTCAGTCCATTTATACTTCTTTCCCTTAAGAGTTAGATTCGTGAGTGGTGCTGCTATCCTAGAGAAGTCTTCCACGAATCTTCGGTAATAACCAGCTAGGCCTAAGAAGCTCCTTATCTCGCTTGCGTTCGTCGGTTGTTTCTAGTTGAGAACAACCTCTACCTTAGCAGGGTCTACCATGATTCCTTCCTTTGATATTACATGCCCCAAGAAAGAAACTCTATCAAGCTAGAACTCACACTTAGAGAATTTCGCATACAGCTTGTGTCTCCTTAATGTCTTCAGCATAATTTTCAAATGCTCTTCATGTTCTTCCCGATTCTTTGAATAAACAAGAATATTATCGATAAATGCAACAACAAATTTATCGAGGAAATCCTTGAATACCCGATTCATCAGGTCCATGAAGGCTGCAGGTGCATTTGTTAGACCGAAAGGCATAACCACAAATTCATAGTGACCATACCTCGATCTGAAGGCTATCTTAGGAATGTCTCCTTGTTTAATCTTCAGCTAGTGATATCCTGACCGCAGGTCAATTTTTGAGAACACAGATGCACCTTTAAGTTGATCAAACAAATCATCTATTGAAGGCAACGGGTATTTGTTCTTGATCGTTGCCTTGTTCAGCTATCTATAGTCAATGCAGAGTCTCATAGAACCATCCTTCTTCTTAACAAATAAAACTGGAGCTCCCCATGGTGAGTGACTCAGCCTGATGAAGCCTTTGTAGAGCAATTCCTTTAATTGCTTGTAAAGCTCCTTTAACTCTGCTGGGGCCATTCTGTATGGTGCCTTTGAAATCGGGTTGATGCCTAGAGCGAGCTTGATCTCGAATTTGACTTCTCTATCAGGAGGTAGGTTTGACAGATCATTTGGAAATACCTCTAAAAATTCACGTACCATTGCCCCAACCAGACAAATGCTAATGCCCAACATAGAGCCCCTCTAGCCCAACTCCATCATATGCAAGCTTCCTTAAAAGGGCCACTGATTAGTCAAGGAAGACTTGAAGCCCCACTTACGAATGCCCAAATCTATACCATGACGAAAGAACAAGTGGCTGCTGAAGTCTCAAATGTGGTCATAGGTCAGATATCAAGTTTTTTTTATGTTTTGTACAAATAGTTTATCTTAAAACAAAGGCATTAAAGAATGAATGTAACGACATCTGTGATGCTCATAAGGGGGGCATTACAGGCTTTGGTATCAAAGCAAACAAAGATTTGTAGTCAAAGTTATGGGGGTCGGAACATAGAGAAAATACAACGTTACCGATCAACATTAATTAGTAGTGAGTGGCAAAGGAAAGAAAATTCATATCTCAGCATAGAAAAGTCCAAGTGAGGTGAAATTTTGAGGGTTAGTACATAACACATACGTGAATAACATATTAAAAATTCAGAGCAAAACGAAATTTGTAGAGAAAGATATGGCAGTCATTACAGAGTGTTCAAAATTTTAGGATTGCTGAGAGAGTCTCTTACCTCAAAACAATATTCATCAATTCTTCCTTGAATTTTTCCCAAAGAAAATTCAATATTTCTATTAAGTATTTGCACGGAAAATAAAGGAGAGAGAGGAAAGAAATTGTGTAGAGAAATAGAGAGAAAAGAAAAATGTTTAAGAGAAACTTGAGTGTGTGAATTTCACGTGAATGAGAAAAAAATGAGTGGAGATGTCTGTACTATAATTTCAGAAATCCTTTGATTAAAATTAGGCAATTACACGTGAAAGTGGAGGAGATTAAGGAAAGTCAAAAATTTTGTTTCCCAGTTACCATATCTCAACTCTTCAAAAATGGAAAATCATATCAAATCATCCAATCAACTAAAAAGTCAACCATTTTGTTTCCTAAAATGAGGAAATTAATCCAAAAATATGCCAATCAATCAACAATCATTATCCAATCACATCCAATCATCATCGTCACAATTTTAGAAGACTTTTGTTAACTGCTTGTCAGCTGGCATCGGACCTGCCGATGTCTCACTTCGGCCTGCCAATTCCTGTGAAGTCTGGCCTGCCGATGATATTCCATCTACCTGCTGATCCATGAGGTCCTATTTTGGCCTACCGAACTTGAGTTTGCCTTGCCAAACTACCTTACACTAAAAGTTTAACAAACCATAAATTACCATAAAACATGCAACGTTATTGACATGAACACTTTGAGCACATCAATTCCACGTGACCATCACCTGTCATAACACTTAAAATAAAATGGTTAGTACCATTATATCATATATCATAACATATATCAATAAGAAAATTAGTTAACATCGTTACTAACTTAACATAATCTGTTTCATGAAAATCAGCGGGTGTTACAATAAGCACGTTTCCTCTATTATGTTTTGCACCATAACCGTCGACCACCCCTCTACCAACCCCATCACCCCCACACCTGTTGCCCTACCTTCCTTGTCTAGCCTAGATCACGAGAGAGAGAGAGAGAGAAGAGAGAGAGACATTACTGCTCTACAGGTTAATACATAAAGGCTACTCAAGTGTGATGTCAACAATTGTGGACAAAAAAGCCAGCGATGAGCAAAGGTAGAGGGAGAAAATAAAAGATATCAACAGTAATTTTAAGGGGAAACAAGAAACTCATAACGAAAACATGTTGTTTAAAGGAAACATTACCTAGTAAACACTATCAAATCTACATAACAAGTTAAAAAATGCAAACTCACAAACCTGTTTATGAGATAAACACTTTCCAAGCATTAGCAGAAAGTGGAAATTGTTCACAAGCCCATTATTAGCTTTATTTTTTTAATAATTTTTTGCTTTAAATTTTATTAAGCTTTAAATTTTATTAACTTTTTAATTTACAATTATTTTGAAGGATAGTTTAGTAATTTTAATTATGAAATGATGTCTAAAAATTTTTAAGGATCAAATTAAACGATTCGGTCGTGAAAATGGTCCCTCTGCAACTAAAATGAAAGGATGGGATAGGTTCAATAAAAAAGGGTTAAGAGCTAAAATAACACATTCATGAAAGGTTAGAGAAAAAGTGGTAATTTACCCCATTTTCTCATTTTCATATTATTGTAATATATAAAAAGAAAGATTATTGAAGACTTGAAGCCTGACAAAGACTTGAAGGAACGGAACTATCAACCATGAGATAGTCAGAGGCTCAACGATTTGGAAAACCATTGAAAAGGTTAAAAAACAGAGCAATCAACTCTAGGTCTGGCATTGTTACACCAAAAGTAGTGCTGGGTTGGGTGTGCAAGCATGCAGGGGTGCCACCTACAACGTGCAGCTGCTTGTGCTACCCTAGCATAGGGTTTCAAACGCGTTTCTTTGTCATTTTCTCCTCTTGTTTTGATTTTACCCAAGAAGGCAAACGATGACCTTTCAAAGAGGATTACAAGAAGGCCCATGAAGATATTAAGTAAAATAGATTAGGAATTTATTTTAATTTCATTATTTCAATTGGGTGTAATTTAAATATCCAAGGAACCAGGTCAAATCTATCTTAATTGTTGAATTGAATGCATTATTTTATGTTGATAATTTATTGTATTTCCGTGCATTATAACATGTTATATTAGTTCTAGTGTGCCTATCATATTTTTTATAACATGTCATACATACACGCGCATTTATTTAATTTTAGAGTTTAATGAGGATTGAAATTGTTTCAATTATAAATATTGAATATGCACCGTAAATTAATTTAATGTGATTCAATTAATTAACAGTTGCAAATTTGATTTGCAAAATAGTATTATTATGTGAAATTGAATTTTAGAGTTAAATTTTAGAATTTCATATCTAGAATTGTAGAATTGTAAAATGTTTATATTACTAGAAATTGTTATCCATTAGATGATTTATAAATAAAATACATATTTGCAAAATATTAAGTGGATGAGGATTATATGACAATACGACCCACTGGTCTCCATCATTAGAAAAACACTGTAAGTTTCAAATGGTGCCTTGAGAGGGCTTTGATTTCGTATTCCTTACGGAAGGTATCCATTTGGATTGATACAAGGTTGTTCTTCCTAGCGATAGGAATTTGGGATGTACCTCTAATTTGACCTATCTATGACAGGACTTTAGAGTTAAGTCTTTGGAATCCAAAACAATGGGTTACACTAATAAAGATGTCATTGAATGTTTATTGTATTTTTTGACCAAAATAGTGGTAGTTGATAGATATTGAAAATATGAGATATTTTGACTAACATTTATTAATTGAGAATGTCTTGGTTTGATTTCCAAATGATCTAACCTACCCTACTACAACATATTATTTGTAGGAAATGAAATTATCATTGGCAACAATAGAAAACAAGTTTTTATGTATTTTTTCAGGTGCATCCATGCATCACGTTTACTATACCTATAACTCATTTATTTGCTTATGATATTCATGCATGCAAATTGAATGTTTATTCATTTATTTTCCAGCAATGTCTAATCCAATTGTCAACCTACTCACACCTAATCAATTAACTAGCGAGAATTATGCCAAATGGAATAGTAACATGAACCTAATTCTCATCTATGATGACTACAAGTTCGTCCTCATGGCGGAGTGTCCTCTGATCCAAGGAGGCAATGCTAGAGTAGTAGAACAGGAAGCCTATGCTCATTGGAAAAAGGTCAACTAGAAAGCAAAGTGTTATCTATAGGCTAAAAAGTTTGAAATGCTTCGTAAGAAGCTTGAGGATTTGGAGACTGCTTATGAGAAGATGTAGTTGTTGGATGACATGTTTGGCCAACCTAATGAGATGGCTTGTCTTGATGTTGTGAAGTTGTTCATGAACAACAAGATGAAGCTAGGCACTTCTGTTCATGTCTATGTGCTCAACATGATCAACCGGCTTCATGAGGCTGAGCTTGATAGAGCATCCATAAATGAGGGAACATTAGTGAGAATGGTATTAGAGAGTCTAAGTCCCGCCTTCCAACAGTTCAAGACTAACTACATCTAAATAACATGCACATGGGCCTTACTTAATTGTTGAACTGGCTCAAGAATTATGAATCTGTTCACTGTGCAAAGGTGGTGAAGCAAATGTTATTGAAGCCAATTCTTTTAAGAGCAACAAGATGAAGAACAAGCATGTTAGGAAACCCAAGTCTAAGAAGAACAAAAAAAAGCCCATGAAGGCTAACAAGGACAAAGATATAGGCTCCGAGACAAAGGCTAACGAAAATTGTTTCCACTGTGATCTGCTACGCCATTGGAAGAAAAACTACAAAAAGTATGTCCAGGAGCTGAAGAAGATGAAAAACCATATTAAATGTGATTTACCAGTTTTAGAAACGTGTATTGTAAAGAATGAGTTCCTAACCTGGGTAATATACTCAAGAGCAACTAATCATGTGTGTTCTTCTTTGCAAAATCTTTATTCTTCATGTGAGCTGGCCAATGGGGGGTACACGATGGTCGTGGGCAATGGAGCTAGGGTTTCGGCTAAAGTAGTAGGTGAAGTTAGACTTTAGCTAAGAAAAAATTATTTTAGTTTTGAACAATGTTTATTTTATTACTGTATTTAGAAGAAATTTGAGTTTGTTTATAGATTAAATGAATACTAATTTAAAGTTTTTTTTATGGTGAAGGTGTTTCTATTTCTAATAATGATTTAGATATAAGTTCTAGAAAACTAAATGTTGGTTTATATTTTCTTAAACCCAGTCCTAAACTACTGTTTAATACTAAAATGTTAAAAGTCAACCCAAGAATAAAAGGCAAAAGATTTCTCATGAAAATGACTCATATTTGTGGTATTTTAGACTTGCACATATTAACCTAAACAAGATTGAGAGACTAGAAAAGGATGGTATTTTGAGGGAACTAAAAGTTAGTGAACTCTCAGTCTATGAATCCAGTTTGGATGGTAAAATGACTAAGAGACCTTTCTAAGCTAAAGGTACATGATCAAAAGAACCTGTTGTGTTGATACATAACGACGTATATGGATCTTTAAAGTCCAAGCACGAGGTAAGTATGATTATTTTGTCATATTTATTGACGATTATTCTAGATATAGTTGTGCTTACTCGATGCAAAGGAAATTCTAAACTTTTAAAAAGTTTAAGAAATTCTAAGCAAAAACTGAAAAGCAATTACAAAAGCAAATTATATGCTTCGATTAGAACGAGGTAATGAGTATCTAGATACAGAGTTCACATACCATTTGATGGAGAGTAGAATAGTTTTGCAACTCACTACACCTTAATACCGCAACAAAATGGTGCTGGTTAAAGGAGAAATCAAACATCGCTCGACATGATGAGATCAATGTTGAGTTATTCTTCTTGCCTACATCCCTTTAGGGATACGCCTTTAGAACAACAATTTGCATTCTAAATTTGGTTCCTTCTAAGTCTATACCTAAGACGACTCTAGAGTTGTGGAATGGCCAAAAACCTAGTTTGAGGTACATCTACATATGGGGGTGTCTGACACATAAGCTGCGGGCTAAGATCGAGAAGTTGGAACCTTATTCTAAAGTCTACAAAGATGTAGGCTATACTCAAGGTACAAGTTATTCTATAGCACTTGAGACTAGAAGGTGTTTATGTCGACTAATGCCACTTTTCTCACACAAGACCATATGAAGGACTTCAAACCAAGGAGCAAAATGGTTATAAAAGAGTAATTTATTGATCAAATCAGCCCATAGCTGACAGGAGTTGTCGAAGAGCTGGCAAGAGTTGTCAAACAACAAACTGAAGAGGTCATAACTTCTAATTAGATGCCTATAGTGTTTGTCATTGTGGAAAGGAAATTAAATTACTCGCTCACTATCGAGCAGAAGCATAGCTAGTTGCTATGAATGATGCTGTGGAAGATTCATTGACTTATAAGTCAGCAATGAAATATTCTTACAATGATAAGTGGCTAGGTACCATGAAACTTCAGATGCAATCTATGTATTCTAACTGGGTCTAGGAGCTTGTTGATTGTCCTGAAAGGGTAAAACCCATTGGGCACAAATATATCTACAAAAGAGAGAGAAAAGTGTATAGGAAAGTGATGAGTTTCATACCTAGATTGATTGCCAAGTATTATACCTAGAAAGAGGAAGTTGACTATTGAGAGTCTTTCTCCCGACTGTTGTGCTTAAGTTTATTTGGATACTCTTATTCATTCCTACTAGTTTGGCTACAAGATTTGACAGATAGATGTCAAGACGACATTTCTAAAAGCTATCTTGAGGAAAGCAACTATATGGTACAACTAGAGGGTTTCATAAATGAAGGCCAACAGTATAAAGTCTACAAGTTACAGAAGTCTATTTATATACCAAAGCAGGCTTCTAGATCATGGAACATTTAGTTTGTTGAGGCTATTAAATCTTATGGTTTTGAGCAAAATGTAGATGAACAATGTGTCTACAAGTACATAAGAGTAAAGAAGGTGGTCTTTTTAGTACTTTATGTTGATGACATTATACTAATTGGGAATGACAAGGAATCAATGTCACAAGTAAAGAAATGGTTAATGAATTAATTCCAAGTGAAAGATTTGAGAGAGACAAGCTATGTTCTTAGGATCCAGCTCATCCAGGATCGTAAAAAGGGGCTATTGGTATTGTTTCAAGCTACATACATAGACAAGGTGCTTGGCATAACTCTAAGAGAGGGAATTTGCCTTCTAAGCATGGTATTCATCTTTCTAAAGACCAGTATCCAAAGACTCCTCAAGAAGAAGAGGACATGAGATGTTTCCTTCTTGTGTCGGCAGTCGAAAGCCTGATGTATGATATACAGTGGGAATAGTTACTAGGTTTCAATCAAATCCATGATTTGATCACTGGATGGCTATGAAATGCATTCTTAAGTATCTTCAAAGAACAAGAAACTATATGCTTATATATTTCAGTGGAGATATGCGTCTTAATGGAAACATAGATTCCAATTTTCAATCGGATCAAGGTGATCAAAAGTTGATCTCAGGTTCCGTATTTACACTTGGTGATGGAGTCGTTGTTTGGAAGAATGTGAAACAAAATTGTGTTTCTAACTCGACAATAGAGGCTGAATATATGGCTGCTTGTGAAGCGTCATTGGAAGCAGTCTGGCTCTATAAGTTCATGATTAATCTAGAAGTTGTTCTAGACATGGATAAGCCAATTAGACTATATTGCCACAATAACGGTGTAATCTCTAATATTAAAGAACCCATAAACCACAAGAGTACAAAGTATATAGAAAGGAGGTATCATCTGATTTGGGATATAGCCAAAAGAGGTGATGTGACCGTATTGAAGATCGTGTTGGAAAACCATCTAGCAAACCCATTCATGAAGACCTTGACAATTAAAGTTTTCAAGAAGCATATGGAGAGCTTGGATTTAGGGACATGTTTTATTCGCTTGTGCCATCAAAGCATATGCTATTTTGTAAAGGACATCTTTAAAAATAAATAAAGTGAATTTATTCATTATATTTACATGTATGTATTTTGAATGCTTTATGAACATCGTTAAATTCCATAATTATATAAGTGACCTTAAATGTTGTATACAAGTGTTATATACAAAAGGATAATATTTAAGGATGATAATTAAAATGATCACCAACATATAATTAATTATTCAATTAAAGTATAAAATCTTTAATTGAGCATTACTAGTACAGGTCATTTTCATTAAAAATGGAGCAGTCTTATCCAAACCTAATATAATAAGTCATTAAATGAGTGTAGTTATATAATGATATTATGTAGGACTGGGACATATTGTGATATGAACAATTAATAATTTATGTTAAATATAACAAGTTCTAATAACATGGATTGATGGTTATATAAAAGATGATCTTAATCATAAGTTATCAATAGACTTCTATTTATAGATTTATATCATTGGATTTCACTACAACAAAATGTAATTTACACGATGCTTAAAAGACGACGATTTGTAAAAAAAAAGGTCATCATATCCTATCCAAGTTTTAGAGCCGAAGATTAGACAACAGTTTCTTAGAAACCGTCAAATGTTAATTTTAGATGACGGCTATTGTTCAATGTATTTCAGACACTATCATGCCCAATCTTCTATTTTTCATCTATTTCAAAAATTTAAACCTTTCTTATCCAACCACCCATTCCCTCTTTGCCTTTTTTGCCGTTACTATTTCCTCGCCTCACCTCCTATGTTGCCACTATCACCTCGCCCTTTCTCCTCCATCGCCTTTTCTCTGTCACCTGGTCATCTCTTAACCATCGCCTCACCTCAATGGAGGAAGTTGCCTCGCCTCCATCCGTCATCTCGCCTTCATTTGTCGCCTTGCCTCCATGCTTCCAAGAACTTTGTCAATCGATATGCCTCCCTATTTGTTTATCTTTTAATTTTATTTAATAAAGTGTTTGTATATGGGTATGTTAGTTTGTTATGATATTGAACTTGATAGATATAGGCATGTTAGATTTTGATTTATTTTTATTATGTTTATTTGTTGATAATATGGGTGTTTTTGTTCACTTGATCAATATAATATTGAACTTGATTAGTAGGTTTAATTTATGTTTTGCAAGAGGATTGTTATTTTTAGTTTTCTAATTATTTAACTAATTAGATTTAAATTATGTTTTGCAATTAAAATTTAAAATTAGTTACAAATTTGTTGTAAGATTAAGTAAATTTTGATTTAATTTTGTAGCAATGGATAAGAAATGGATAAATGCTAATAGAATTAGTGATACATATAAGAAAGAGGTTGACAATTTTGTGGCTTTTAGTAAGGCTAATGTGAAAGGAAGTATGATTCATCATCTGTGTGTTGATTGTGGAAACATTAGAAGGCAAACAAATGATGATGTTACTTTCATTTTTATTGATATGTGATTGATCGGACTTATCAAATATGGATATGGCATGGTGAGAAAGTCCTGAACTCATCATCGATGGTGAGGGGGAATATCCATGTTAGTAACATGAATGATGAGGATGATGACAATAGTAACATGGTTGACATGATGAATGCTATAAAACAAGACTTTGTGCACTGAACGTAGTTATTTGAGACGATGATGGAAGATATGGAGACACCATTGCGTAGTAGGTGTTTGAAGTATACCAAATTTTCTGGTTTAATTAAATTATGGAATTTGAAGGCAGCAAGTGGGTGGTCCAATTCAAGTTTTGCAGGACTTTTAGAAAGTTTACATGATATATTTTTGGATAATAATAAAGTGCTAATAAGTATGCATGAGGCAAAGAAGATGCTAAGTACTCTATGTTGGAAACAAAGTGCGCAGCGGAATTTTAAAAATTTTTCATCAGAGTATTTTCCAAAACACAAGTTTGACATGTTATATGTATAAATTAAACAGATCTTACTAACCTCAGTATTCCGAAGAACCTCCGCGACCTGTGTAGAGAAGTAACGTTCCAGAAGAGCCTCAACCAACTGGTCTTCTTTGCTATTCTCTATCCACAACCGGAGTGAGTGTGGGCTCACACGTACAGCTCTTCCACCGGTGACTCTCCTTCCAACCAATAGAGAGAACCCAAAGCTAGTGTTCGTAATTTGTGAACAAAAGCTCTCAGGGAGTTTTCAGATGCTCACTAGAAGAGTATCACTCTTAATCTCTCAAATTGATCTGAGTAAATCATTAGACTCACTCCCTTTTTATACCTATTGGTCCTTGGGGTCAGTCCATATCAGATTAGGTCTCAAAAATCGAAACAGAATCAAGTTCGGATCAATATCTGATAAGATACGCGTGAAAAATGCATAATCTTAGCTGTCGCGGTCGGCATGCCGAACTGTGAGATAGGCAGGCCAAACTGGCCAGTTCGGCAGGCCGAACACGTCATCCGGCATGCCGAACTGCCGAGAAAAAATCTCCGCGAATCTTTTATTTTCCACCCGAGATTCTAAAGGATAAAGTCTCAGTTTTGATTCAAATAGCCCAATAGAAAAGATATCTGATCAAAACAAACTTTATCAAGATAATCTCTAAGAAAATAAATCAATTCACAATAATTCTACAAGTTTATCTTGTTCTAATTGTCCAAAATTAAAACAACCGATAAACAGACAAGAATTATCCGAACGCCATAATTCAACAAGTTCATCTTGAACTAATTTCTTACATAATTAATTCAACCGATAAACAAACATGAATTATTTGATTCTTATAAATTTTAAACCAATCTGATAAATCCGACATAAGTCACCAATTATTGGAAAAGCACGCCGTGTCGTTACAGGATTTTGTGAGCTAGCAAAGGGGACCAAAATGGACCTATAAAGTTCAAGCTCATGATAATTATGAAACCCAATATCCCAGATATACATTTCACAATTATCAACTCCAACGCTACTCCACTAAAAGCTTGGAGCTGCACTCTCGAACTTTATAGAATTACGAAGCTCGTGTAGCTAAGTCTCCATGACATATCATAGTGTATCGCATCCCCATATGATCATCCATAATCGGCTTAAGGACAAGTTCTGTCTTACCTTCCCGATTATTTTTATCTTACATTCCATTGTCTCACCATTAGAAAACTTACCATCTAAAGATAGTATACCATTCGGTTACACCTATGTATCCAAATGGTTGAGCGCTCCAGTTTTCCAATTACAGGACAACGCATATAAGAGGATATCATTACTCCTAAAGAGGAGCTATGGATTCCATATCTATGAATAACAAGTCTACGCTACCAAGAGTCATGCCTCCAACGTACCGGCATGCATGCCACTATAGAGATGTGGGAGTCACCCATTGGTACATCAAAAGACACAAGTCGAGACAACGGGCCCATTATTCATCTCAGGATTAAGATACAATACAAATGATTGTCTAAAGTGAATCGATTTGCCAAGACAGAATTATTAATCCAAATCAATTCACTTTATGTCCCGATCCAACACATCGTCACCTATGACAACGCGCCAATGTTTCTATTCATGGAGTCCAACTCCGATGGCCAAGACAAACCATCTCCCTAAAGGGATATAGACAACATAACAATCTTTACATGAATAAAGCGCCCAACTTTATTCCCTCGATTGCGGATCATATATTTTAGACCATCACCTTAAGAGTCGTGTCTACCGCATAATCATCCCATCATATGCCCAACTCTTAAGATTTAGACTGACAGTCTCAGACTACTGTTTGCTTATCATACATTCAACAAATATGAACGTAAAGAGGACAATATTTGGTATATATAAATGAATAAATTCTTTATTGATAAAAATGTCTCCAAAAACGTATTACATTTTTACTCCTTAGAGCATACATGTCTAACAATCTCCCACTTGCACTAAGTGAGTAAATACTGCAAATTTCGCATCCCCATAGCTTCCACATGCCTTTCGAAGACTCTCCTAGAAAGTGTCTTCGTAAATGGATCAGCTAAATTGTCCTCTGACGCGATCTTGCACACCGTGACATGCCCGCTCTCAACGAAGTCCTTTATCACATGATACTTCCGATCAATATGCTTACTCTTCTTGTGAAATCTTGGTTCCTTAGCATTAGCTACCGCCGCACTGTTATCACAGTACAGTGATACCGCTTTATCCATACCAGGAACTACCTCAAGATCCCCAAGGAACTTGCGGAGCCACACTGCTTCTTTCGAAGCATCACTAGCCGCCACATACTCGGCCTCCATCGTTGAATCCGAAGTGCAATCTTGCTTCGCACTTCTCCAACTGATGGCACCGCCACCCAGAGTAAACACAAACCCCGATGTCGATTTCCTAGAATCCAGGCAGGATTGAAAATCCGAATCAGTGTATCCTAGAGGAGTTAAATCCTCACCCGAATACACAAGCATATACCCTCGAGTCCTTCTCAGGTACTTGAAAATATGCTTTACCGCAACCCAATGGTTTGGTCCAGGATCCGCCTGAAATCTACTCATAATCCCGACCGCATAGCTAATATCCGGTCGAGTGCAAAGCATGGCATACATGAGACTACCTACTACCGAAGCATAAGGTACCTTCTTCATGTATTCTCTTTCTTCCTCAGACTTTGGAGAGTCTTTCTTAGAAAGAGTAATTCCAGACCTAGATGGTTGCCCACCTTTCTTGGAATCCTGCATTGCAAACCTCCTGAGAATTTTATCTATGTAGCCAGCCTGCGACAAAGCTATCATTTTGTTCTTCCTATCCCAAAAGATCTGGATACCGAGAACAAAATTAGCCTCACCCAAGTCCTTCATGTCAAACTGCTTGGTCAACCATAATTTGACCGATGACAACGCCCCAACGTCATTGCCAATTAGCAGAATGTCATCTACATAGAGTAGTAGAAAAACCACCTTCCCATTCTTAATGTGTTTGTAAACACATGGTTCATCCACATTTTGTGAGAACCCATAAGTCTTGATCACTTGATCAAATCTTATGTTCCAAGAACGAGAAGCCTGCTTAAGTCCATAAATTGACTTTAGCAACTTACAAACCTTACCCTCTTGACCCGTGACCTTGAACCCGTCTGGTTGTTCCATATAAATGGACTCATCAAGATAGCCATTCAGAAAAGCCGTCTTGACATCCATCTGTCAAATCTCGTAGTCGAGAGCGGCACCTATGGACAAGAGTATCCGGATGGACTTAAGCATGGCTACAGGCGAAAAGGTTTCCTCATAATCGATTCCTTCCTTTTGCGTATAACCCTTAGCTACCAGTCTAGCCTTAAAGGTTTCGACCTTTCCATCCACTCCTCTTTTCCTCTTGTAGATCCACTTACTCCCTATGGGTTTTACCCCTTCGGGAAGATCCACAAGCTCCCAGACCCGATTAGTCTCCATAGACTTCATCTCAATGTTCATGGCCTCTGTCCAGAGTCTTGAATCAACATCCTCCATAGCTTCTGCGTAAGTATAAGGATCCCTGTCATGTTCATCCGGTTCAGCCAAAAAGACCTCCCCATTGAACATATACCTCTCAGGTTGACGACCGATCCTCGCACTACGCCGAAGCCCCTGAGGTTGTTGTTCAGGTTTGTTTGGTTTTTCTACACCGATCGGAATGGTTTCATTCGGAACCTCCGGAGTAAACGGATTACCCCTCAACTCCTCAAGCACCACTTTGCTTTGAGGTTTAAAGTCGTTCATGTAACTCTCCTCAAGGAAAGTTGCATTAGTTGAAACCACGACTTTATTTTCCTTTGGGTTATAAAAATAACCCCCTTTAGTCCCTTTTGGATATCCTACAAACACGCAAACTCCTGAACGTGCTTCCAACTTATTCGGATCCTTAAACAGGACATGAGCTGGACATCCCCATATGCGAATATGGTTTAAGGATGTCTTCCGTCTTGTCCACAACTCGTGAGGAGTTTTAGGGACCGATTTTGAAGGCACATTGTTTAAAAGATAACATGCGGTTTGTAGTGCATATCCCCAAAAGGATAAAGGCAATGATGAATAACTCATCATGGACCGAATCATGTCCAACAAAGTCCTATTCCTTCTCTCTACTACGCCATTCTGCTGCGGAGTACCCAGCGCAGTCAAATGGGATAAAATCCCATTCTCTAACAAGTGTCCCAAGAACTCATCACAAAGGTATTCCCCACCTCGATCAGATCGAAGTGCCTTTATGGGTCTACCCAATTGCTTTTCCACTTCAGCCCGAAACTCCCTGAACTTATCATAAGTTTCGCTTTTGTGGTGCATTAGGTACACATACCCATATCTTGAGTAATCGTCAATAAAAGTAACGAAGTACTCATACCCTCCTCGTGCCCGGATGTTCATCGGTCCGCAAACATCACTATGCACAAGTTCTAGAACCCCTTCGGCCCTATTGCCCTTAGACCCGTATGGTCTTTTGGTCATTTTACCCTCCAAACAAGACTCACATTGAGGTATAGATTTCACCTTTAAGTGACTTAAAGGTCCATCCCTTACCAACCTTTGAATCCTATTTAGGTTAATATGGCCAAGGCGCAAATGCCAAAGATAAGTCTTATTAGAGTGAGAAGTTTTAAGTCTTTTTGAGTCATTATCATTTATCTCAGCATTAAGCAATAGGTCCATCTTAGGTTTGATAAAATATAGATTATTTTGCATCCATCCAGAACAGATAAAAGATTTGTTTTTACGAATCACCACTTTTTCATTAAAAGATACCACGTAGGAGTCTTTAAATAAAGAAGATACAGAAATTAAATTCCTTTTAAATTTAGGAACATAAAAACAATCTCGCAAAATTAAACTCCTATAATTATCAAAATAAAGATGGACATCTCCCACTGCTTCCGCTGAGACCAAGGATCCATCGCCCATCCGAAGCGTTAAGTCTTCACGAAGTAGACTTCTCGTTTCTTTGAATCCCTGCAGAGAAACACAAACATGATTAGTTGCACCGGAATCTATAACCCAAATGTCACTGGATTCCTCAACCAAACAAGTTTCTAAATATAGAAGATCACACCTACCTCCCTTGGAAAGGAAGTCCTTGCAATGCTTCTTTATATGCCCGACCTTACCACAAAAGAAGCACTTAAGCTTCTTTGGGTTCTTCTTCTTCTTCTTCTTGCTCTTGGTAGCAATAGGAATAGAAGACTTCCCACTTTTGGCCCGTTGCTTCTTTCCATTCCCAGAGTTAGGATTGGAACCAGAAGCAGCTACCATATTGGCCTCTCCACCAGCAGGAGACTCCCTGATCAGCAGTTCAAACTCTTGTAACTGTTTCATCAGTTCTATCAAGGTCATATCCCGTCTATTGCTTAGATTAAAAGTAGCTCTAAACGGAATAAATTCCTTAGACAGAGTCTCAAAGACCATAGTCATCTGAGTTTCAGCATCGATGTCGGCTCCATTGGTTTGAGCCTTAGCGAGGTAACCCATGACCAACATCATGTGCTCCTTTACAGATGTCCCCGGTCTCTGTCTATAGTTTAAGAGTTTCCGAAGCGCCCCTTGCCGCTTTGTTATGGCCTGGCCTCCAAACATGTCCTCAAGATTATCCAAGATCTGCTTCGCAGTCTCATAATCCTGATGTTGAGCCTGCAGCACGTTATTGATGCTAGCCATAACATAGCAGCGGGCCTGATCATTAGCATCTTTCCAGCGTTCGTACGCTTGGAATTGCTCATTACTTGAGTCTCCCGTAGGCTCGGGAGGACAAGGAGTTGTCAGAACATATTTCAGTTTCTCAAAGGAAAGGACGATGTCCAGGTTCCGTTTCCAATCATTATAGTTCTCACCGGTTAATTGGTTTTTGTCAAGTATCGATGATAAAGCGTTTTTAGACATTTTCAATCTACAATAAAGAATCATATACCAAACATAAGCAAACATATATAATAATTTAGTAAGATAACACAATCATGTAAAATCATACAAATGTGTTTATGTGTCAAAACCTTGAAAATATCACAACCTTACAACGATAATTCCCAACTCAGAATTCAACAAGCTCCTAGGGGAGTCATGCCAAATTCAATCAGGAACACGGATCCCCTCCTGATTAATATATGCCATCCAGGACCCGTATGATCCAGCATATACTAATAATCATTTCTTTGGCCATTAATTTTATTAACAGAGCTCCTAGGGGAGGTTAATAATAAAATTAACGTGAGTGTATAACCACCGTTTTAATATTTTATCCATGATTTATAATCACCACCTAGGGGTGTGCAACCATAAATCATACTAAAATACCTTATCCTTTCAGAGATCCAATCTGGTACATGATAGAAATCCCTTCCTAGGGGTTGGGACCATCATGTTCTTCCTATGGACCAACGATGGAGGCCTTAGGTTCTCTCTTCGAAAACCTTCTCCCACTCAATCTTTTGAAGTCAAGGTTTTATTTTAAAATTATGCATGAACAATTTTAATATGAGCGGCACTCCCTATTCTATATGACATGTTATCAATATACATGGTAAATCATATTATAATGCAGACAAGCAAAGCAATCAAGCAAAGCTACAAGCATAATAATAATAACCGTAATATTATGGTTCCACCCTAGAGAATAGAAAAAAAACTAAGATTACAAGAGAATAATCGAGACATTTATCGATTCTTCATCCTTGAATCCTCAAGCTGTATCCTTCTTCATGTAATATCCATCTTCAAGTCCTCAATCCCGTATGAATCGAACACTTCATATTTCCGGTCATATCCAAATTTAATGTTTCTCAAAATCGTCCCAAAAATAAAATTAAAATTGCACTTGAAAAATCGTACCTTTTCTGGACACCTGGCAGCTCTCGGTCGGCAGGCCGATCTGGGTGATCGGTCTGCTGATCATGGTGGTTCGGCCTGCCGAACATGAAGGTTCGGCCTGCCGGCAGAGCACCAAAATTTCTGCCCCACTGTCAGCCTGCCGGACCGTACGTCCGGCCTGCCGATCTGTGACCTTCGGCCTGCCGAACTGTGAGGTCCGGCATGCCGACCGAGCAGAAAACCCTCAATCCAGAAAATACAATTTTAATGCAATTCATCAATTTTATTTTTAACAATTCAAAAACATAAAATTAGAGACTCAGGAAATACCTGGAGGCGCCATCATCAATCTTTAAGTTCCGACTTCTCGTTCCGTCTTCTCCGAATAATTATTTAATTACAAAATTCTTACAAATTAAAAATTAAATAATAATTCCTAGACGGAGATGATAGTCCGCCATCTAATTACATGAAAAACCTAGATACACATTCTAACCTCTAAGGAACCATAACCGGTATTAATTAATTAATAACTAATTAAACAACAATTTAATCAATCATAATTAATTAATAAACATTCACCACATAATCCATGACAACATATATATTATATAGAAACCTAGAGTGCCATCTCTCTATAAAATTTAATTCAAGCATTGGAGAGATTAAGATCACAAAATTTATGCATATAACATGATCACAAACTTGCAAATTTATTTAAAAACCTCGGCTCTGATACCAATTGTTGGAAACAAAGTGCGCAGCGGAATTTTAAAAATTTTTCATCAGAGTATTTTCCAAAACACAAGTTTGACATGTTATATGTATAAATTAAACAGATCTTACTAACCTCAGTATGCCGAAGAACCTCCGCGACCTGTGTAGAGAAGTAACGTTCCAGAAGAGCCTCAACCAACTGGTCTTCTTTGCTATTCTCTATCCACAATCGGAGTGAGTGTGGGCTCACACGTACAGCTCTTCCACCGGTGACTCTCCTTCCAACCAATAGAGAGAACCCAAAGCTAGTGTTCGTAATTTGTGAACAAAAGCTCTCAGGGAGTTTTCAGATGCTCACTAGAAGAGTATCACTCTTAATCTCTCAAATTGATCTGAGTAAATCATTAGACTCACTCCCTTTTTATACCTATTGGTCCTTGGGGTCAGTCCATATCAGATTAGGTCTCAAAAATCGAAACAGAATCAAGTTCGGATCAATATCTGATAAGATACGCGTGAAAAACGCGTAATCTTAGCTGTCGCGGTCGGCATGCCGAACTGTGAGATAGGCAGGCCGAACTGGCCAGTTCGGCAGGCCGAACACGTCATCCGGCATGCCGAACTGCCGAGAAAAAATCTCCGCGAATCTTTTATTTTCCACCCGAGATTCTAAAGGATAAAGTCTCAGTTTTGATTCAAATAGCCCAATAGAAAAGATATCTGATCAAAACAAACTTTATCAAGATAATCTCTAAGAAAATAAATCAATTCACAATAATTCTACAAGTTTATCTTGTTCTAATTGTCCAAAATTAAAACAACCGATAAACAGACAAGAATTATCCGAACGTCATAATTCAACAAGTTCATCTTGAACTAATTTCTTACATAATTAATTCAACCGATAAACAAACATGAATTATTTGATTCTTATAAATTTTAAACCAATCTGATAAATCCGACATAAGTCACCAATTATTAGAAAAGCACGCCGTGTCGTTACAGGATTTTGTGAGCTAGCAAAGGGGACCAAAATGGACCTATAAAGTTCAAGCTCATGATAATTATGAAACCCAATATCCCAGATATACATTTCACAATTATCAACTCCAACGCTACTCCACTAAAAGCTTGGAGCTGCACTCTCAAACTTTATAGAATTACGAAGCTCGTGTAGCTAAGTCTCCATGACATATCATAGTGTATCGCATCCCCATATGATCATCCATAATCGGCTTAAGGACAAGTTCTGTCTTACCTTCCCGATTATTTTTATCTTACGTTCCATTGTCTCACCATTAGAAAACTTACCATCTAAAGATAGTATACCATTCGGTTACACCTATGTATCCAAATGGTTGAGCGCTCCAGTTTTCCAATTACAGGACAACGCATATAAGAGGATATCATTACTCCTAAAGAGGAGCTATGGATTCCATATCTATGAATAACAAGTCTACGCTACCAAGAGTCATGCCTCCAACGTACCGGCATGCATGCCACTATAGAGATGTGGGAGTCACCCATTGGTACATCAAAAGACATAAGTCGAGACAACGGGCCCATTATTCATCTCAGGATTAAGATACAATACAAATGATTGTCTAAAGTGAATCGATTTGCCAAGACAGAATTATTAATCCAAATCAATTCACTTTATGTCCCGATCCAACACATCGTCACCTATGACAACGCGCCAATGTTTCTATTCACGGAGTCCAACTCCGATGGCCAAGACAAACCATCTCCCTAAAGGGATATAGACAACATAACAATCTTTACATGAATAAAGCGCCCAACTTTATTCCCTCGATTGCGGATCATATATTTTAGACCATCACCTTAAGAGTCGTGTCTACCGCATAATCATCCCATCATATGCCCAACTCTTAAGATTTAGACTGACAGTCTCAGACTACTGTTTGCTTATCATACATTCAACAAATATGAACGTAAAGAGGACAATATTTGGTATATATAAATGAATAAATTCTTTATTGATAAAAATGTCTCCAAAAACGTATTACATTTTTTCTCCTTAGAGCATACATGTCTAACACTCTAGGAATGGAGTACAAGAATATACATGCTTGCCTAAATGATTGTGTACTATATCAGAAAGAGTGTGAACACTTGGATGAATGCCTAGTGTGTAATGAGTCTCGATGGAAGAAAGCTAAGAGATTGTCAGAGGGAAGAACAGATGTACCGACTAAGACATTATGGTACATTCCATTAAAACCATGCTTGAAGTGATTGTTTCACGATGTGGATTATGCCAATGACTTAACTTGGCACCATGATAAAAGGATTGATGATAGCATGTTGAGAAATCTGGTCAATTTGTCACAATAGAAGACATTTGATGGAGAGAAATCTGATTTCTATGCAGAACAAGAAATCTATGTCTTGCTTTATCTATAGATTGAATGAATCCTATAGTAACCAAGATACGAAGTATAGTACTTGGTCAGTCATTCTTGTCAACTACAATCTTCCATCGGACTTGTACATAAAGTGAAAGTTATTGATGCTAATTTTGTTGATCTCTAGACCTAATCAACCGAGAATTGACATTTATGTGTACCTGGCACTGTTGATTGATGAGTTGAGGAGATTATGGGAAAGTAGTATGCAAGTCTAAGATGCTTACCACGAGGAGATGTTCACACAACTGTACTTTTAAAGAGTGGGTATAGGCACACATATATATAACAAGGCTCAAGAGACTCAAAGTGAAAATATGTTAGAACACTTATTTAAGTTAATCAAAGGACCCTCGTTCATGGTCATGAGATATACTTCATATTCAATAAATAGTTATACCTTTTACACTTGCAAAAGAGATGAGAAGCTCCCGATTCAAAATAGTGGTGTATGTCTTCATGTCGATTCGATGCATGTTTCCTCCGTAAAAGACAAGAATCCTATGTATGGAATTATAACCTATTATGGATATGTTGATGACATTTGGGAAATTGACTATTGCAGACTTTGAGTAACTCTTTTTTAGTGCAAGTGAGTTGACAATCACTACATGAAGGTTGATAATGATGGCGTTACAGTAGTAGACTTTAGAAGATTAGGTTTCAAGAATGATCCATTCAACATGGCATCGCAAGCTAAACAAGTCTTCTATACCATTGATCCTAAAGATTTGAAGTTGTCATTAGTCGAGCCAATGAAGCCTAAAGTAATTAGTGATGGTGATGAGGATAATGATGAAAGTAGTGATATTCCATCTTTTAGCAAAGGATTGCCATCAGTGGACAAGTTTGATATTTTTTATGATGGCGATTCACATGTAGTCCATTTAGATATTGAATGGACTTGTGTTGATAACTCTAATATAGGTAAGAGCATAATGTAATCACTTTTATGTTATTAAAATTTCATTGAACTATTTAGTAAAACATTATATTTTTCTTGCATTTGTATTTTATTATGTTGTATTTTATTTCCTTGGATGTTGTAAACTTTGTCACATTTTTATTTGACATATTATTTAATTCAAAAAAAATGATAGTGTGAAAGTTTGTTGAAATTGCATGCTCAATTTGCTAACTTTTTCCTTTAATTTATAGTTGTTTTACATATTTTATGTGTTATAATTATTTATTTTTTTCAAGTGTAGAATATAGTAAATGGTTAATATCTATGAATTGTAAGGCCACAAAATAGAATCATGGGTATTAGGCTACCCATGGGAAAATGACTAAAACAACAAGAAATTATTTTTTCAGGTACAGCTATTAGATGATAGTTTCTCTACAAAAGCATTGTCTAATGTTAGCTTTAGATGACGGTTAGTCCAATGTGGGCGCCTCACACCAAAATCCAGCTTTAGTCGACCTTAGATGATGGTTATAAACTGTCGTATAATCTTTATGGCCTTTTATGATTCTGGATTAGGCGATGGTTTCTGCAACCGCTGTCTAATCTTTATCTCCATGGGATGTGTAATAGTGTTATCCCTTATATTTTGGAGGCATAATGAAGGAAGTAACTGGGAATGTTAATGTTACAAGATGGAATCCATTCATTCTCTAACAAGAAACATATAAACAATTCTTTTGAGTATTGATTTAGGGCATGAATAATAAGAGTGCTCAATTTGTGATTAAGTTTATGAATTATTTATAGAGAATCAAGTTATATGTAATTACTTTATCAAATGGACGACTTCAAGAAATGAATAATTTTATATCAATAATTTTAAGTGTAATTCCAAGTATTTAATTGAGTTACAATAAAATTAATACAATAATAATATATTAATTGAAGAGTTTAATTAATATATTAGTTTTATAGAGCTTAAAATTATAGGTCCATTAATCCCTTGCCATCCTTATAAACACAATTTGGACAAGTGGACTTATTGGTAATTAACTTAGAATTATAGAATTTTAAATTAAATATTACTTAAAATAAATTAATAATGTATTAATTTCTATTTGTTAAATAATAAGACTGTTTAATAAATAATTTACAATTATTAAATAATAAGATTATTTAATATCAAATAATTAATTTTGAGAAATTTCAAGCGAAAGCTGAAAAACAATTAAGGAAGCATATAAAGGTACTTTCATCAGATCGAGGTGGTGAGTATTTGGACACAAAGTTCATAGATCATTTGATGAAAAGTGAAATAATTTTGCCACTTACTTCACTTGGAACACCACAACAAAACGTTGTTACTGAAGGGAGAAATCAAACGCTACTCAACATGATGAGATCAATGTTGAATTATTCTTCTCTACCCACATCTTTCTAGAGATATGCCTTAAGAACAGTTCATTTTCTAAACTTGGTTCCATCTAAGTCTATACCTAAGACACCTCTAGAGTTATGGAATAGCCGAAAACCTAGTTTGTGGCACATTCACATATGGGCATGTTTGACACATCTGCTAAAGGCTAAGACTGGAAGTTGGAACTTCATTCGGAAGTCTGCATCTTTGTAAGATATCCTCAAGGTAAGAAAGGAGGTCAGTTCGATAGTCCAAAAGATAAGAAGGTATTTGCATCAACAAATGCCACCATTCTTGAATATAACTATATAAAAGATTTCAAACCAAGCAATAAAATAGTTCTAGAAGAGTTACTTGCCAATCAAATCGGCCCACAATTGACAAAAGTTGTTAACGAGCCGACAAGAGTTGTTGAAGGGCAAACTGAAGAGGCCACAACTTGTAGTCAAACACGTCTGGTGCTTCATCATAGTGGGAAGGAAATTAGATTACCCTCTTGTTATCGAAGAGAAGCACAGCTAGTCACTGTGAGTGATGCTAAAGAAGATTCAAAGACTTACAAGTCGACAATAAAAGATTCTGACAAAGAGAAGTTGTTGGAAGCCATGAAACTTGAGATGGAATTCATGTATTCTAGCTCAGTCTAGAAACTTATTGATCTTCCTAAAGGGGTAAAACCTATTAGGTGCAAATGGATCTATAAGAGAAAGAGAGGAGTGGAGGGGAAAGTGGGGACTTTTAAAGCAAGGCTAGTAACCAAGGGTTACATCTAGAGGGAAGGTACAGACTATGAAGAGACTTTCTCCCCGGTTGCTAAGCTAAAGTCCATTTGGATACTCTTATCCATTACTGCATATTATGACAATGAAATATGACAAATTGATACCAAGATGGCATTTTTAAACAGCTATCTTGAGGAAATTATCTATATGGTGCAACCATAGGGTTTCATTGCTGAAAGCTAGGAGTAGAAAGTTTGCAAACTACAAAGGTGCACTTATAGACTAAAGTAGGCTACTAGATCATTAAACATCAAATTTGATGAAGTTATTAAGTCTTATGGTTTAAAATAGAACCTAGATGAACCACGTGACTTCAAGTACATAAAAGAAAAGAAAGTGGTCTTCTTAGTGTAATGGCCAAGGGAAATGCATTAATAAAATCTAATATTTAATTGAGTTTAATTTATTAATTTACCCTTATAAATCCTATTTTTGTAAAAACTACGATAATGTATAATAAACAATATTAGTAGGAAATTTTACGATAAACTTGATACGATGTTGGATATTACTAAATGTAGATTTTGTGAGTCAAAATACTCAAAAATTTGTAAATAATATCCATAAAATGAATTTTATATCACAATTAATTATAGAATTGTGATATAAATGGAGGGATAATTAAAGTATAAATAAGATAGAGAGTCTACCAAAACCCTAAACTAGTGTAAAAGGGGGCTGATGAAGTATAGGTATACTACTAAGTGAAAACATAGATATAAGAAATATTATGTTTGGCCTTCAAAAATAAACCAAAGGTAAGTAAAATATTTCCTATAGACTAAGAATATGTTTTTGCCCATATTTTACCATGGTAGTATAAGAAAAATACTGTGTGGTGAAAAATTATACTGTGTATAATTTTTGGTGCCCATCAAGGGGCTAATTTGCCATGAAAGGTGTCCCAATCACACCAAGCCACCTAAGTAGTCCACTTGATCACTTGGTGAGTCACCAAGTAAGATAAGCATGAAATAAATGTGAAACAAGCAAATTTTTTTCTCATTTCTTCCTCCCTACCCATGACAGCCATTGAAGTTCCCTTTCAAAAATTTTCTCAAACCCAAATCTTTGCAAAATTGACCCCAATTGAGTTCAAGAAGCAAAGTTCAAAGGATTTTATCAAATTTGAGGTAAAAACCTAATTTTTTTTCAAGTTCTCTTAAGGTTTTCTTGGGTTAAGGGGGAAATTTGATTGAAGGTATTTTTGTATGAAAAATTCCTAGGAAAAAGTTTCGAAGGAGCCCTTGGAAAGGTTAAAAGCACAAATTTTTCATTTGGGTAAGTTTTAATTTCTTAAATTTAAAGTTTCGTGGTTTTTGTTTTGATTGTTGTTATTTCAAAAGGCATGTGGGTATTCAAGCAAGATTTTGATTGAATTCCATGGTATATAATTTATGGCATGTTGGTATTGTTGAAATTAGAGGTTAAATGTGAAAAGTATTGGTTTATGCAAAAAAGGTTAGTTTCATAAATTTTGATGATAGTTTTGCAAAAATAGTGATTGGGCATGAAAATGGTTTAGGAAAAGGTTGAAACTGCTGTTTTAAAATAGATTTTTACAAAAATGATCCAAGGACTAAATTGTAAGAAAAAGCTTTTTCACGGTAGATTTGAAAAATGCCCAAACACACCCCTATGCAGTGAGAATTTTGACAAAGTTAAAAGTCAAAATTTGTAGATCTCGACAAAACTGTTAGAAATCGCAGATGGTTCGTCGAAAATCTCCTTCGGTTATGAGATATAAATTTTACAAAAAATTGTTAAAGTTGGAAAAAAATTTTAAAGGCAAAAACATCATTTTACAAAAATATTAGGGTATGGTACTTTGAGAAAATTTGATCCTCTTGAAAAATGGGGACTAATGGTTTAAAAAGATTATTTTTGGTCCCAGGGCAAAATGGTCAAAAATTTTCAAATGAGCGGTAAATTAGTCAAGTCGGGCCTAGGAATTCAAAGCGGCCCATCAAAAGCAAAAACGTCATTTTTCATGAAATGAGCAGTATGGACCCCGAAACGTATAAGATAGAGAACAACCAGAGGATGGTTGAACTTTAAGTAGTAGGAAGAGTATTCCAAAATAGTAATCAAAAAATATATCTTATTGATGTATAGCTAAATAGTGATGATTTTGCTAATAATGACATAACTAGCTAAACAAGTCCTTAAACGAGTAACATGGAAAACCTGAGGATAGTTTTAAAAGTGGCAAAAACAAGTAAGTTCCAAACCCACCTACAGTATGAAAGAGTAGGTTTAAGGGTATAGCGTATTTATATAAATATGCTTATATGTGCTATACAATTAAGAAGTGTAAATGTTTCGCACATAGTATGTACATATATTCTCATGCATGGTATGATAACAAATATAACTGGACTAGTAAATGAAACACCAGAACTAAGGAAAGTGTCGTACCTATTAGACATGTATGCCTTAAGGAGTAAAAATGTAATAAGTTTTTGGAGACATTTTTATCAATAAAGAATTTAGTTATTATTAATATACCAAATCTTGTCCTCCCTACGTTCATATTTGATGAATATATGTTAAATAAACAATAGTCTGAGACTGTCAATCTAAATGTTAAGCATTGGGCATATGATGGATGGATTATGCAGAAGACACGATTCTTAAGGTGATGGTCTAAATTATACAATCTGCAATCGAGGGAATAAAGTTGGGCGCTTTATTCATGCAAAGATTGTTATGTTGTCTATATCCCTTTTGGGAGATGGTTTGTCTTGACCATCGGAGGTGGACTCCGTGAATAGAAACATTGGCACGTTATCATAAGTGACGATGTGTTGTATCAGGACATAAAGTGAATTGATTTGGATTAATAATTCTATCTCGACAAATCAATTCACTTTAGACAATCATTTGTGTTGTATCTTAATCCTGAGATGAATAGTAGGCCCGTTGTCTTGACTTGTGTCTTTTAATGTACCAAAGGGTGACACCCACATCTTAATAGTGGTATGCATGTCGGTACGTTGGAGGCATGACTCTAGATGGCGTAGACTTGCTATTCATAGATATGGAATCTATAGCTCCTCTTTAGGAGTAATGATGTCCTCTTATATGCGTTATCCTGTAATTGAAAAACTGGAGCGCTCAACCATTTGGATACATAGGTGCAAACGAATGGTATACTGTCTTTGGATGGTAAGTTTTCTGATGGTGAGATAATGGAACATAAGATAAAAATAATCTGGAAGGTAAGACAGAACTTGTCCTTAAGCCGATTATGGACTATCATATGGGGATACGATACACTATGATATGACATGGAGACTTAGCTATATGAGCTTTGTAATTCTATGTAGTTTGAGAGTGCAGCTCCAAGCTTTTAGTGGAGTAGCATTGGAGTTGATAATTATGAAATGTATATCTGGGATATTGGGTTTCGTAATTATCAGGAGCTTGAACTATGTAGGTCCATTTGGTTCCCTTTGCTAGCTCACAACATCCTGTAACGACACTACTTGTTTTTCCAATAATTGGTGACTTATGTTAGATTTATCAAATTGGTTAAAATTTGGAAGAATTAAATAATTCATGCCTATTTATCGGTTGAATTAATTTTGTAATAAAATTAATTCAAGATAAACTTGTTGAATTATTGGGATCGGATAATTCTTGTTTGTTTATCGGTTGATTTAATTTTGGATAAATTAGATCAGGATAAACTTGTAGAATTATTAGGAATTGATTTATTTTCTTAGAGATTATCTAGATAAAGTTGTTTTGATTAGATAACTTTTCTATTGGGTTATTTGAATTAAAACTGAGACTTTATCCTATAGAATCTCGGGTGGAAAATAAAAGATTCATGAAACTTTTTATTCGGCGTTTCGGCCTACCATTGGGCGTGTTCAGCCTACCGATGGGACCTGTTCAGCCTGTCGATCAGGTGGTTCAGCCTGTCGATCAGCGAAGGATAAGATCATGTGTTTCCACATGGATCTTATCAGATATTGATCTGAATTAGATTCTGATCCGAGTTTTGAGACTTAATCTGACACGGACTGACCCTAGACCAACCTTTATAAATAGGGAGTGTCACGGGTTACTTAGATCAATTCAGAGATTAAGAGTGATACTCTACTAAGTGAGAATCTGAAAAACTCCTTGAGAGCTTTTGTTCACAAATCACAAACACTTGCTTTGGGTTCTCTCGATTGGTTGGAAGGAGAGTCACTGGTGGAAGAGCTGTACGTGTGAGGCCACACTTACTTCGGTCGTGAATAGAGAATAGTAAAGAAGACCAGTTGGTTGAGGCTCTTCTAGAATGTTATTTCTCTTCACAGGTTGCGGAAGTTCTTCGGCACAGAAAGGTTAGTGAGATCTAGTTAATTTATACATATAGCATGTCAAACTTGTGTTTTAAAAATTACTCTGATATAAAATTTTTAAAATTCCGCTGCGCACTTCTTTTTCCAACAATTGGTATCAGAGCCATGGTTTTTATATAAATTTACGAGTTTGTGATTATGTTATATGTATAAATTTTGTGATCTTAATCTCTCCTATGCTTGAATTTAATTTTATAGAGAGTTGGCACTCCAGGTTTCTATATATTATATATGTTGTCGTGGATTATGTAGTGAATGTTCATTAATTAATTATGGTTGATTAAATCGTTATTTAATTATTATTAATTAATTAATTTATACTGGTTATGGTCCCTTAGAGGTTAGAATGTGTATCTAGGTTTTTCATGTAATTAGGGACTATCATCTCCGTTTAGGAATTATTATTTAGTTTTAAATTTGTAAGAATTGTGTAATTAAATAATTATTCGGAGAAGATGGATCTAGAAGATTGATGATGATGCTCCCAGGTATTTCCTGAGTCTCTAATTTTATGTTTTTGAATTGTTGAAAATAAAATTGATAAATTGCATTTTTTGAAATGGAGATTTCTGCTCAATCGGCATGCCGAGCCTCACAGTTCGACAGGCCGATGGTCGCAAATCGGTACGCCAGACTTGTAGTTTGGCAGGCCGTTAGTGGGACAGAAATCATGTAGCGCCCCCCTTACGGACGTCATAGATGTCGTTACATTCATACATTACATACTTATTTATTTAATCATTTAAATAAACATTAAGTACAAAACTTATATGATACTTTAATTGTAAACTTAGTTAAGGAAAACATAACCAGGATCCATATATACTTTTTTTTTAACAACATTCATTAATTTAATCCATAATTTAATTTCACTTTACTTTTGAATATAAACTTGCTTTAATAAATTAAATATACCAAATTACAAAATTAAATCACATTAATCATCACATCATTTAAAAGCTTCTTGCTCCCACAGTTCGGCAGGCCGAACATGGTCAGCAGGCCAGAATTCCTCAACCGGCAGGCCGGCAGAGGCTCTACATATCAGGGCTTGAAAACTTCCATAGTTTGACAGGCCGAAGATACGATCGACAGGCCGAACATTCTACCATCAGCACGCCGACCAATGAAGTTCGACAGGCCGACAAAGCCAAATCTTTAGAAAAACTTAATTTTTAAAACAAAATTCAACTTTTCATAAAATTGCAGAAGATCGAAATTCTTAAAATGATGAAATAAAATATAAAAAAATAATTCTTCTGTTCTTTAAAACTTATCATAAAAATATATGTCCAAAATGTAAAACTTGATTTAAATCATATGAACTTCCTCCATGGCGTTCTTCCCGTTACAATTCATCATACTTTGTACACACGCCTTCCCATGTCCTCCGCCTAATCCATGATTTTCTTACCCTTATCTGTAACATGACATAAACTTGAATAAGCTAAAGCTTAGTAAGTACATATTATTCTCACAATTTAAATACATTTCATAAATATCATCATCATCATATCATAATAGTGCATCAAGCACAATTTCATAGAAACATATCTTTCATTACATTGATCATATTAAAACTTATTCCATTTTATCTTAAGGGCCCAAGTGTTGCACCATAAACATCATTACAGGCGCGCCGTCATGAGAGGAGAAGGGTAGCTAATCCCAAACCAAACATGACCTCATAAAATATCATATCATAACATTGGTGTGCAACACTTATTAGGTGATACATATATACATAACTTTCATGCTTAGAAATTTGCCATAAACAAACATGCATAACCTTAAATCATGGAAATCTTTCATAAGAGATCCTTTAAGGAAATCATCATAAAATCATTACAAATATCATCATGAACATAACATCAAACCTTTAAAATACATCATGTTGCAGGTGAGATGTACTTACCTTAAAAGCTAGCTTACTTAACCTTATTTGAATTGGTGACGACGCCGCGGTCTCGATGTGCTCGTTCCTTTGTGTGTTCATGCCATTTATCCATTTAAAAATACAATAAAATTAATACTTATCATAGAATAAAACATCCATTTGTATACAAACATACCATCACATATACATTCATCTTTTACAAATATAATTCATAACCATAATCATCCTAACATAAAATCATCATCACATACACTTCACTGACCTACATGGATTAAAAACTTAAAAACTTAACAGTCACAAATATTTTTGGCACCATACTGGACAGGGGTAAAAATCAACACATAAACATGTTATCATGACTTTTCTTTAATCATAAAAATTACATTAAGCATGTAAAAACAAACCATACATTTTAAACATGAAATCAACCAACATTAGTAAGGCAGTGAGTAACCTTTTAAATACATTTTTCTAACAATTAAAACACATATATTTTAATTATAAAATTCATACAAACATCTTATTATCATTTATTTCAATATCATAAAATTATTTCCTCATCAATAAAATCATTTAAACATATAGAACATTACATAAAATGAAAGTCAAAAATTAACATTGTTAAAACAGTTTTCTTGACCTAATCTCCATAAAAATTACATAACATATAATCCACTCATCAAAACATTACCAAACTTTGCTGTCTATAGTATAACATTTACATGAACATTCTTGTCAACTTTCATGAAAAACAAAACACATTTACTCCTTGAACAAAAATTACATTTTCATACATCATAGTCAAACAACAATAATTTACTGTGAGGGGTAGAGGATAGAAAATTCATAACTTATCATAGAAACATTGAAATAACGTGAAACTTGGAGGAATGATACATAACACATACATGAATAACATATTAAAAATTCAGAACGAAATATAATACCTAGACAAAGATACTGCAGTCGAATTTAGGAGGAAGAACGTTTTTTCAAAATTTCTTCTCAAAATCCTTGAATTCAACCAACAAAAATATCAATTTTTCTTTCAATTGCTTACAGAGAATTTTTGAGAGAGAGAAGGAATAGAATTCATGGAGAAGAGAAGAAGAAGGGATGAATAAGAAACGTCTCAGAATGAATGAGAGGAAAGACGTGAGAGGAAGAGAGAGAGAGATGGGGAAAAAGAACGTTAAACAAATTTTAACGTAATGTTAATGAGCATAACGTAAAAAGAAAGGAGAGTCAAAACTCTTCATTAAGTCAGAAATTTTCTAATTAAATGATGAGTAATTGGCATGGAAAATGGAGAGCAAAGAGGGAGAGTCAAACAAATCATCTCACAGCTTACCATGTTTTGCCCTCTAAAAGTAGGAAACCACTTAAAACAATACCAATCAATGCAAAGTCAAACATTTTATTTTCTTAAATGAGGAAATTAATCCATAAATATGCCAATTAATCACCCAATTAACGTAATTATCTCAGTCATAAATTTGGAGAGATTTCTACTGACTGCTCGTCAGCTGTCATCAGCCTACCGACTCACCTCTTCGGCCTGCCGGTTCCACCAAGTTCGGCCTACTGATGGTTTCCATCGGCCTGCCGATCTTTGGCAAACTTTTCGGCCAGCCGGACCTGAAAGTCCAGGCCTGTCGAACTGTCCTTAAAATACCATACATTAATACATTCAAATCATTATTGCATCATAATTAATCATACATTAAAATTAACATGAACACTTGAGCACAACGATTCCATGCGGTCGTCATCTAGTCATAAAACTTGAAATAAAGAGTTAGTAACATAAAATCATGAATCATTAATAAAAATTACTTAGCATCGTTATTAACTTAACATAATCCGTTACATGAAAATAGGTGGGTGTTACAATTCTCCCCACCTTATAAAAGTTTCATCCTCGAAACTTAGAATAACAACAGATACATAGAACTCATGTCATCTTCACCTTCCCATGTAGCTTCTTCAACTTGATGATTTCTCCATAACACCTTGGCCCATGGAATTTCTTTATTCCTCAAGGTCTTGGTTTTTCGATCGAGTATCTCTTTTGGCTTTTCTTCATAACTCAAATCTTCTCGTATCTCGATCACTTGCGGCTCAATCACATGCGTAGGGTTCGGGACCTACTTCTTGAGCATAGAGACATGAAACACATCGTGCATTGCGGGCATTTCTAAAGGCAACTTCAACTGATAAGCTACTTTGCCTATCTGTTTAACAACTTCATAAGGACCGATAAATCTTGGACTTAACTTGCCTTTCTTCCCAAATCTCATAACTCCTTTCATCGATGCAACTTTCAAAAACACAGATTCGCCCACAGCGAACTCTAAGGGTCTTCTTCTCTTGTCAACATAACTCTTTTGACGGCTTTGTGCGGTCTTTATTCTTCTTCTTATCAACTTTATCATCTCAGAAGTTTCGTTAACAAAATCAGTCCTTTCAGTATCAGTGCTTTCCATCAACTTCTTCTCACCAGCTTTGTGCCAACATATAGGCGACCTGCATTTTCATCCATACAGTGCTTCATAAGGTGCCATCCCAATTGTCGCCTAAAAGCTGTTGTTGTAAGCAAACTCTGCTAACGGCAACATTTTACACCAGCTGCTCTTAAAATCGAGAGAACAAGCCCGTAGCATATCCTCTAAAATCAAGTTCGTCCTCTCCGTTTGGCCATCTGTTTGAGGATGAAAAGCTGTACTGAAATGTAGCCTGGTTCCCATTGCAGTCTATACACTCTTCCAAAACTTAGATGTGATCCTGCCATCACGATCTGAGATGATTGACTTGGGAATCCCATGAAGTCGTACAATCTCCTTAACATATTGTTCCGCTAACCATTCCATAGAGTAAGTGATCTTGATGGGAATGAAATGTGCCATCTTAGTCAGTCGATCCACAACTACCCAAATTGCATCATAACCGTTCATCGTTCTGGGCAAACCAGTAATGAAATCCATTGCTATATCCTCCCATTTCCATTCCGATATTTGGATAGACTACAGTTCACCACCAGGTCTCTGGTGTTCAGCCTTTACTTGTTGACATGTCATACATTTCTTCGTATACAAAGCAACATCACGTTTCATTCCAAACCACTAGAAGTTACCCCTTAGATCATTATACATCTTTGTTGCACCGGGATGAATAGAGTAAGGAGTGTCATGAATTTTTGCCAAGATCTTTTCCCTTAAGTCATCAACATTGGGAACACATAAGCGATCCTTGAGGTACAGAGTTTCGTCATCCGCAATACAAAACTCTTGACATTTTCCTTCTTTCATTTCCTGCTTAATCCTTACAAGACTTACATCTTCATCTTGTTTTATTCGAATTTCATCATACATCGTCGGAGCAAGAGAGAGTGTTAAGAGCTGCCCTGCTATAAGTTCCAAACTGAAGTCTGGAAATTCCTTTCTTAAAGGTGGAGACATTGCTTGCATTGACATCAACGTGGCAACTGACTTCCTACTTAGAGCATCAGCCACTCGGTTAGCTTTTCCAGGATGATAAAGGATTTTATGATCAGTAATCCTTCACCAACTCTAGCCATCTTCGTTGTCTCATGTTCAGGTCTCTTTGCATGAAGAAGTACTTCAGACTTTGATGATCAGTGAAGATCTTACATTGGACCCCATATAAATAATGCCTCCATATCTTCAATGCAAAAACAACTGCTGCTAACTCGAGGTCATGAGTAGGATAGTTCTTTTCATAGTTCTTTTCATAGTCCTTCAGTTGTCTTGAAGCATAAGCAATCGCCCTTTCATTTTGCATCAATACACCTCCGAGGCCCATTTTGGATGCATCACTATAAATTATGAATCCATCATTCCCTTCCGGTATAGCCAATACTGGAGCTGTCGTTAGCCTCTTCTTCAGTTCTTGAAAACTCTTCTTGCATGCACCTGTCCATTCATACTTCTTTCCTTTGTGAGTCAGGTTTGTGAGTGGAGCTGCTATCTTGGAGAAGTCTTCTACAAATCTTCGATAATAACCTGCTAGACCCAAGAAGCTCCTTATTTCACTTGCATTCGTTGGTTGCTTCCAGTCGAGAACAACTTCTACTTTAGAGGGGTCAACCATAATCCCTTACTTTGAAATAACATGCCCCAAGAAAGACACTTTATCAAGCCAAAACTCACATTTGGAAAACTTTGCATATAGCTGGTGTCTTCTTAAAGTCTCCAGCACAATCCTTAAATGCTCCACATGTTCTTCCCGATTCTTTGAATAGACAAGAATATCATCGATAAATACAACAACAAATTTATCGAGGAAATCCTTGAATACCTGGTTCATCAAGTCCATAAAAGCAGCAGGTGCATTAGTCAGACCGAAAGGCATAACCACAAATTCATAGTGACCATACCTCGACCTGAAAGCAGTCTTGGGAATATCTCCTTCTTTAATCTTCAGCTGGTGATATCCCAATCGTAGATCAATCTTTGAGAACACAGATGCACCCTTAAGCTGATCAAACAAATCATCGATTCGAGGCAACGGGTACTTGTTCTTGATTGTCACCTTGTTCAGCTCTCTGTAGTCAATGCAGAGTCTCATTGTGCCATCCTTCTTCTTTACAAACAAGACTGGAGCTCCCCAAGGTAAGTGACTCGGCCTGATGAATCCTTTGTCAAGTAGCTCCTTTAATTACGTGTGAAGCTCCTTTAACTCTGCCGGGGCCATTCTGTAAGGCGCTTTTGAGATCAGATCGGTGCTAGGAGCGAGCTCAATCTCGAATTTGACTTCTTTTTCTGGCGGTAGACTTGTCAGATCATCCAAAAACACATCTACATATTCATAAACTACAGGTACATCTTTAATTCTTATCTTTTCTTCTTGGCTTTTGTCTACAATGTTCGCCAGATAGCCCATGCAGCCACTTGCTAATAACTTTCTTGCTTTCAATGCAGATAAATCATGCTGGATTTCTTTCTAGACTCGCCAATATAAACGAATTTCTGATCACCTTCTAGATGAAAGATCACCTTTCGTTTTCGGCATTCAATAGAAGCATTGTACTTGCTTAGGAAATTCATCCCAAGAATCATATCGTAATCATGCATGTCGATCACAATGAGGTCGACAAAAAGCTCCCTATCAGAAATCCATAGGGGTACTGTACGCAGACAGTGCGTAGACAATATCACTTCCCCAGAGGGTAGTGTCGTAGTGAATCCCTGTCTCATAAGCTCTAAACGAACTTCTAACTTTTTAGCAAAAGACATAGATACAAAAGAATGTGTGGCACATATCAAAGAGAACATAAGCATCATTATATAAACTTGTTATCTGACCTGTGACCACATTAGAGGCTTCAGCAGCCACTTGTTCTTTCGTCATGGCATATATGCGGGCATTCGTCAGTGGGGCTTCAATTCTCCCTTGACTGATAAGTGGCCTTCAAGGGAAGCTTGCATCTGATGAAGCTGGGCTTGAGGAGGAGCTCTCTGAGGGGCATTGGCATTCATCAATTTAGGGCAGTTCTTGACAAAGTGGTCTTCATGCCCACAAATAAAACATTGGTTTGTTCCCAAGCGACATTCCCTCGATGTTTCTTTCCACATTTGGCACATGGTTGAAACCGCTTGTTATTGTTGTTGTGCTGACCATCATTATGCCTCTTGTTGTCTTGGCCCTAGTGATTTTGAGGATTGCCCTTCCTCTTGTTATTCCTCCAGTTCTGGTTGCTGTTATTGCTGCTATTGTTGTTGTTGTTCCTGTGTGGAGGGTAGTTCTGGTTGTTTGCATTATTGGCCTATTGGCCTGGCTGAGGCTGGTTTCTTCTTAGTTTGGACAGATGGAATTTCACACGCTGGGCTCTCATGACAACCTGTTCTTGAGTCCTAGGTGGACTTGCCTCATCAACGATAGCAGCAATTTCAGGCCTGAGTACCTTGATCAGCCTTCTGATCCCTTTCATTTTCATCCATAACCATTCCTGGGCATAGGCGAGCAAGCTAGTCAAACTTCGTCACCACATCAGTAACTGACATATCCCTTGGCGCAAGCTCTCAAACTCCTCATAATGCTTCCTTGTAATGTTCATATGGAAGAACTTTGTGTTGAATTCATGGACAAAGTCTTCCCATGACATCTCATCAACGTTCCGGCTCTGTTCGATGCTGTCCCACCAAATCATGGCCTCCATGGTGAGGCAGTACGAGGCATAGAGGACCTTTTTATTGTCTGTGAAATCCATGAGTCTTAGGGCAGGCTTCAATCATCTTCAACCATCCCTGTACGACTAACGGGTCCTTTGAACCCTCAAAGTCTGCTGGCTTAACCCTCTTCCATCCGACTAGAAGAGGTTCCTGATAGGCCGCTCTTGGTTCAGTAGCAGGAACTGGGACTTCATTGACTTGTGGCTGAGGAGGAGGAAGCTCATCATTGCCTCGATGGTCATCATTCTAGCCATTGGTCCCTTAATTCTATGATTTCTCTCCTTTGTTCCTCCAACTGTCTTCGCAGCTCAGCAATCATTGTCATGAGCCTTTCATTGGTTTGGGTGCAGCACCTGCATTCTTCTATGATCGTCCATCGTTAATTCTCCTAAAAGAATTAGGAACTTAGAAATAATCTTCTAATATGAGACAGGTTTTCACTACTAGATCGTTAATCATTAAACATTTAAACCTCATTCTTATCCTTATACTTGCATCAAAACATCTAACTTTAAAACGTACTTACTTGGAGGACTTGGATTGACATGTGGCGATATGAATTGTAATCGAAAATTCTCTCTGATACCAAAGCCTGTAGCGCCCCCCTTACGGACGTCACAGATTTCGTTACATTCATACATTACATACTTATTTATTTAATCATTTAAATAAACATTAAGTACAAAACTTATATGATACTTTAATTGTAAACTTAGTTAAGGAAAACATAACCAGGATCCATACATACATTTTTTTTCTTAACAACATTCATTAATTTAATCCATAATTTAATTTCACTTTACTTTTGAATATAAACTTGCTTTAATAAATTAAATATACCAAATTACAAAATCATATCACATTAATCATCACATCATTTAAAAGCTTCTTGCTCCCATAGTTCCGCAGGCCGAAACTTGGGACTTCGGCAGGCCAAACTTGGGACTTCGGCAGGCCGAACATGGTCGACAGGCCAGAATTCCTCAACCGACGGCTGGCAGAGGCTCTACAAATCAGGGATTGAAAACTTCCAAAGTTTGGCAGCCCGAAGATGCGATCGGCAGGCCGAAACATTCTACCATCGGCATGCCGACCAATGAAGTTCGGCAGGCTGACAGAGCCAAATCTTTAGAAAAACTTAATTTTTAAAACAAAATTCAACTTTTCATAAAATTGCAAAAGATCAAAATTCTTAAAATGATGAAATAAAATATAAAAACACAATTCTTGTGTTCTTTAAAACTTATCATAAAAATATGCGTCCAAAATGCAAAACTTGATTTAAATTATATAAACTTCCTCTATGGCATTCTTCCGGTTACAATTCATCATACTTTGCACACACGCCTTCCCATGTCCTCCGCCTAATCCATGATTTTCTTACCCTTATCTACAACATGACATAAACTTGAATAAGCTAAAGCTTAGTAAGTACATATTATTCTCACAATTTAAATACATTTCATAAACATCATCATCATCATATCATAATAGTGCATCAAGCACAATTTCATAGAAACATATCTTTCATTACATTGGCCATATTAAAACTTATTCCATTTTATCTTAAGGGCCCAAGTGTTGCACCATAAACATCAATATAGGCGCGCCGTCAAGAAAGGAGAAGGGTAGCTAATCCCAAACCAAACATGACATCATAAAATATCATATCATAACATTGGTGTGCAACACTTATTAGGTGATACATATATACATAACTTTCATGCTTAGAAATTTGCCATAAACAAACATGCATAACTTTAAATATTGAAAATCTTTCATAAGAGATCCTTTAAGGAAATCATCATAAAATCATTACAAATATCATCATGAACATAACATCAAACCTTTAAAATACATCATGTTGCAGGTGAGGATGTACTTACCTTAAAAGCTAGCATACTTAACCTTATTTGAATTGGTGACGACGCCGCGGTCTCGATGTGCTCGTTCCTTTCTGTGTTCATGCCATTTATCCATTTAAAAATACAATAAAATTAATACTTATCATAGAATAAAACATCCATTCATATACAATATACCATCACATATACATTCATCTTTTACAAATATAATTCATAACCATAATCATCCTAACATAAAATCATCATCACATACACTTCACCGACCTACATGCATTAAAAACTTAAAAACTTAACAGTCACACATATTTTTGGCACCATACTTGACAGGGGTAAAAATCAACACATAAACATGTTATCATGATTTTTCTTTAATCATAAAAATTACATTAAGCATGTAAAAACAAACCATATATTTTAAACATGAAATCAACCAACATTAGTAAGGTAGTGAGTAACCTTTTAAATACATTTTTCTAACAATTAAAACAAATATATTTTACTTATAAAATTCATACAAACATCTTATTATCATGTATTTCAATATCATAAAATTATTTCCTCATCAATAAAATCATTTAAACATATAGAACATTACATAAAATGAAAGTCAAAAATTAACATTGTTAAAACAGTTTTCTTGACCTAATCTCCATAAAAATTATATAACATATAATTCACTCATCAAAACATTACCAAACTTTGCTGTCTATAGTATAACATTTACATGAACATTCTTGCCAACTTTCATGAAAAACAAAACACATTTACCCCTTGAACAAAAATTACATTTTCATACATCATAGTCAAACAACAATAATTTACTGTGAGGGGTAGAGGATAGAAAATTCATAACTTATCATAGAAACATCGAAATAACGTGAACCTTGGAGGAATGATACATAACACATACATGAATAACATATTAAAAATTTAGAACAAATATAATACCTAGACAAAGATACTGTAGTCGAATTGAGGAGGAGGAATGCTTTTTTAGAATTACCAAAAAATGAGTTCTTACCTTAAAAATTTCTTCTCAAAATCCTTGAATTCAACTGACAAAAATATCAATTTTTCTTTCAATTACTTGTAGAGGATTTTTGAGAGAGAGAAGGAATAGAATTCAGTGGAGAAGAGAAGAAGAAAGGATGAATAAGAAACGTCTTAGAATGAATGAGAGGAAAGACGTGAGAGGAAGAGAGAGAGAGATGGGGAAAAAGAACGTTAAACAAATTTTAACATAATGTTAATGAGCATAGCGTAAAAAGAAAGGAGAGTCAAAACTCTTCATTAAGTCAAAAAATTTCTGATTAAATGATGAGTAATTGGCGTGGAGAATGGAGAGCAAAGAGGGAAAGTCAAACAAATCATCTCACCACTTACCATGTTTTGCCCTCTAAAAATAGGAAACCACTTAAAATAATACTAATCAATGCAAAGTCAAGCATTTTATTTCCTTAAATGAGGAAATTAATCCATAAATATGCCAATTAATCACCTTATTAACGTAATTATCTCAGCCATAATTTGGAGAGATTTCTACTGACTGCTCGTCAGCTATCATCAGCCTATCGACTCACCTCTTCGGCCTGTCGGTTCCACCAAGTTTGGCCTGCCGATGGTATCCATCGGCCTGATGATCTTTGGCAGACTTTTCGGCCGGTTGAACCTAAAAGTCTGGCCTACCGAACTGTCCTTAAAATACCATACATTAATACATTCAAATCATTATTGCGTCATAATTAATCATACATTAAAATTAACACAAACACTTAAGCACAATGATTCCATGCGGTCGTCACCTGTCATAAAACTTGAAATAAAGAGTTAGTAACATAAAATCATGAATCATTAAAAAAATTACTTAGCATCGTAATTAACTTAACATGATCCGTTACATAAAAATAGGTGGGTGTTACAAATCAGGAGGCTCTGGTGGTAGGCCAAACTTTCATGAGTCGGCAAGCTGATCTTCCTGATCAGCAGGCCGATGAAGCATGACCGGTAGGCCGATCACCCAGATCGGCCTGTTGACCGAGAGTTGGAGAATTTCTAGAAAAGGTACAGTTTTTCTAGTGCATTTTTAATTTTATTTTTGGGACAATTTTGAGAAACATTAAATTTGGATATGACCAGAAATATGAAGTATTCGATTCATACGGGATTGAAGACTTGAAGATGGAATTACATGAAGAAGGATACAGCTTGAGGATTCAAGAATGAAGAATCGATAATATGTCTCTCTTATTCTCTTGTAATCTTAGTTTTCTATTCTTTAGGGTGGAGCCATAATATTACGGTTATATATTATTTTGCTTGTAGCTTTGCTTGATTGCTTTGCTTGTCTACATTATAATATGATTTGCCATGTATATTGATAACATGTCATATAGAATCGGAAGTGCCGCTCATATTAAAATTGTTCATGCATATTCTTAAAATAAAACCTTGATTTCAAAAGATTGAGTGGGAGAAGGTTTCGAAGAGAGAACCTAAGGCCTCCATCATTGGTCCATAGGTAGAACATGGTGGTCCCGACCCCTAGGAAGGGATTTCTATCATGTACCAGATTGGATCTCTAAGAGGATGATATATTTTAGCATGATTTATCGTTGCACACCCCTAGGTGGTGATTATAAATCAACGATAAAATATTGAAATGATGGTTATACACTCACGTTAATTTTGTTATTAACCTCCCCTAGGAGCTCTATTAATAAAATTGATGGCCGAAGAAACGATTATTAATATATGTTGGATCATACGGGTCATGGATGGCATATATTAATCAGGAAGGGACCCGTGTTTCTGATTGAATTTGGCATGACTTCCCTAGGAGCTTGTTGAATTCTAAGTTGGGAATTATCATTGTAAGGGTGTGATATTTTCAAGGTTTTGACACATAAACACATTTGTATGATTTTTACATGATTGTGTTATCTTACTAAATTATTATTATATGTTTGCTTATATTTGGTATATGATTCTTTATTGTAGATTAAAAATGTCTAAAAATGCTTTATCATCGATACTTGACAAAAACCTATTAACCGGTGAGAACTATAATGATTGGAAACGGAACCTAGATATTGTCCTGTCCTTTGAGAAACTCAAATATGTACTGACAACCCCTTGTCCTCCTGAGCCTACGGGAGACTCAAGTAATGAGCAATTCCAAACGTATGATCGTTGGAAAGATGCTAATGATCAGGCCCGTTGCTATGTTATGGCTAGCATGAATAACATGCTGCAGGCTCAATATCAGGATTATGAGACTATGAAGCAGATCTTGGATAATCTTGAGGATATGTTTGGAGGCCAGGCCATAACAAAGCAGCAAGGGGCGCTTCAGAAACTCTTAAACTATAGATAGAGACTGGGGACATCTATAAAGGAGCACATGATGTTGGTCATGGGTTACCTCGCTGAGGCTCAAACCAATAGAGCCGACATCGATGCTAAAACTTAGATGACTAAGGTCTTTGAGACTCTGTCTAAGGAATTTATTCCATTTAGAGCTACTTTTAATTTAAGCAATAGACGGGATATGACCTTAATAGAACTGATGAAACAGTTACAGGAGTTTGAACTGCATATCAGGGAGTCTCCTGCGGGTGGTGAGGCCAACATGGTAGTTGCTTCTAATTCCAATCCTAACTCTGGGAATGGAAAGAAGCAACGGGCCAAGAATGAGAAGTCTTCTATTCCTACTACCACCAAAAGTAAGAAGAAGAAGAAAAAGAACCCAAAGAAGCTTAAGTGCTTCTTCTGTGGGAAGGTCAGGCATATCAAGAAGTATTGCAAGGACTTCCTTTCCAAAGGAGGTAGGTGTGATCTTCTGTATTTAGAAACTTGTTTGGTTGAGGAATCCAGTGACATCTGGGTCATAGATTCCGGTGCAACTAATCATATTTGTGTTTCTCTGTAGGGGTTCAAAGAAACAAGAAATCTTCTACATGAAGACTTCACGCTTCGAATGGGCGATGGATCCTTGGTCTCAGCGGAAGCAGTGGGAGACGTCCATCTTTATTTTGATAATTAAAGGAATTTAATTTTGTAAGATTGTTTTTATGTTCCTAAATATATAAATTGAATTTAATTTCCATAGCTTGTTTATTTAAACACTCCTACTTGGTTTCTTTTAATGATAAAGTGGTGATTCGTAAAAACAAATCTTTTATCTTTTCTGGATGGATGCAAAATAATCTATATTTTATCAAACCTAAGATAGACTTATTGCTTAATGCTGAGATGAATGATAATAACTCTAAAGGACTTAAAACTTCTCACTCTAATAAGACTTATCTTTGGCATTTGTGCCTTGGTCATATTAACCTAAATAGGATTCAAAGGTTGGTAAGGGATGGACCTTTAAGTCACTTAAAGGTGGAATCTATACCTCAATGTGAATCTTGTTTGGAGGGTAAAATGACCAAAAGACCATTTGGGTCTAAGGGTACTAGGGCCGAAGGGGTTCTAGAACTTGTGCATAGTGATGTTTACGGACCAATGAACATCTGGGCACGAGGAAGGTATGAGTACTTCGTCACTTTTATTGACGATTACTCAAGATATGGGTATGTGTATCTGATGCACCACAAAAGCAAAACTTTTGACAAGTTCAGGGAGTTTCTGGCTGAAGTGGAAAAGCAATTGGGTAGACCCATAAAGGCACTTCGATCGGATCGAGGTGGGGAATACCTTTCTGATGAGCTCTTGGAACACTTGTTAGAGAATGGGATTTTATCCCATTTGACTGCGCCAGGTAGTCCGCAGCAAAATGACATAGCGGAAAGAAGAAATAGGACTTTGTTGGACATGATTCGGTCCATGATGAGTTATTCATCATTGCCTTTACCCTTTTGGGGATATGCACTACAAACTGCATGTTATCTTTTGAACAATGTGCCTTCAAAATCAGTCCCTAAACTCCTCACGAGTTGTGGACGAGTAAGAAGACATCCTTAAACCATATTCGCATATGGGGATGTCCGACTCATGTCTTGTTTAAGGATTTGAATAAGTTGGAAGCATGTTCGGAAGTTTGCGTGTTTGTAGGATATCCAAAAGGGACTAAAGTGGGTTATTTTTATAACCCAAAGGAAAATAAAGTCGTGGTTTCAACTAATGCAATTTTCCTTGAGGAGAGTTACATGAACAACTTTAAACCTCGAAGCAAAGTGGTGCTTGAGGAGTTAAGGAGTGATCCGATCAATCCAGAGGCTCCGAATGAAACCATTCCAATCAATGTAGAAAAACCAAACAAACCTTGAACAACAACCTCAGGGGCTTCGGCGTAGTGGGAGGGTTGGGCGTCAACCTAAGAGGTATATGTTCAATGGGGAGGTCTTCTTGGCTGAACCATATGAACATGACAAGGATCCTTATACGTACGCAGAAGCTATGGAGGATGTTGATTCAAAACTCTGAACAGAGGCCATGAACACAGAGATGAAGTCTATGGAGACTAATCAGGTCTGGGAGCTTGTGAATCTTCCCGAAGGAGTAAAACCCATAGGGTGTAAGTGGATCTACAAGAGGAAAAGAGAAGTGGATGGAAAGGTCAAAACCTTTAAGGCCAGACTGGTAGCTAAGGGTTATATGCAAAAGGAAGGAATCGATTATGAGGAAACCTTTTCACCTGTAGCCATGGTTAAGTCCATCCAGATTCTCTTGTCCATAGCTGTCGCTCTCGACTACGAGATTTGGCAGATGGATGTTAAGACAGCTTTTTTGAATGGCTATCTTGATGAGTCCATTTATATGGAATAACCAGACGGGTTGAAGGTCACGGGTCAAGAGGGTGAGGTTTGTAAGCTGTTGAAGTCAATTTATGGACTTAAACAGGCTTCTCATTCTTGGAACATAAGATTTGATCAGGTGATTAAGACTTATGGGTTCTTACAAAATGTGGATAAACCATGTGTTTACTAACACATTAAGGATGGGAAGGTGGTTTTTCTACTGCTCTATGTAGATGGCATTTTGCTAATTGGCAATGACGTTGGGGCATTCTCATTGGTCAAATTGTGGTTGACCAAGTAGTTTAACATGGACTTAGGTGAGGCTAATTTTTTTCTCGGTATCCAGATCTTTTGGGATAGGAAGAACAAAATGATAGCTTTGTCATAGGCCGGCTACATAGATAAAATTCTTAGGAGGTTTGCAATGCAGGATTCCAAGAAAGGTGGGCAACCATCTAGGTCTGGAATTACTCTTTCTAAGAAAGACTCTCCAAAGTCTTATGAAGAAAGAGAATACATGAAGAAGGTGCCTTATGCTTCGGCAGTGGGTAGTCTCATGTATGCCATGCTTTGCACACAACCGGATATTAGCTATGCGGTCGGGATTGTAAGTCGATTTCAGGTGGATCCAGGACCGAACCATTGGGTTGTGGCAAAGCATATTTTCAAGTACCTGAGAAGGACTCGAGGGTATATGCTTGTATATTCGGGTGAGGACCTGACTCCTCTAGAATATACTGACTCAGATTTTCAATCCTGTCTAGATTCTAGGAAATCGACTATAGTTTTTGTGTTTACTCTAGGAGGTGGTGCCATTAGTTGGAGAAGTGCTAAGCAAGATTGCACTTCGGATTCAACAATAGAGGCCGAGTATGTGGCAGCTAGTGATGCTTTGAAAGAAGCAGTGTGGCTTCGTAAGTTCCTTGGGGATCTTGAGGTTGTTCCTAGTATGGATAAGGCGGTATCATTGTACTGTGATAACAGTGCAGCGGTAGCTAATGCTAAGGAACCAAGATTTCACATGAAGAGTAAGCATATTGATCGGAAGTATCATGTGATAAAGGACTTCGTTGAGGGCGGGCATATCCCGGTGTGCAAGATCGCATCAGAGGACAATTTAGCTGATCCATTTACGAAGAAACTTACTAGGAGAGTCTTCAAGAGGCATGTGGAAGCTATGGGGATGCAAGATTTGTCATATTTACTCACTTAGTGCAAGTGGAGATTGTTAGACAAGTATGCCCTAAGGAGTAAAAATGTAATATGTTTTTGGAGACATTTTTATCAATGAAGAATTTATTTATGACTAATATACCAAATCTTGTCCTCTCTACATTCATATTTGTTGAATGTATGTTAAGCAAACAATAGTCTAAGGCTGTCGGTCTAAACCTTAAGAATTAGGCATATGATGGACCGATTATGTAGAAGACACGATTCTTAAGGTGATGGTCTAAATCATGCGATCTACAATTAAGGGAATAAAGTTGGTGACTTTATTCATGCAAAGATTGTTATGTTGTCTATATCCCTTTTGGGAGATGCTTTGTCTTGACCATTCGGAGGTGGACTCCGTGAATAGAAACATTGGCACGTTGTCATAGGTGACGATGTGTTAGATTCAGGACATAAAGTGATTTGATTTGGATTAATAATTTTGTTTCAGCAAATCGATTCATTTTACACAATCATTTGTGTTGTATCTTAATCCTGAGATGAATAGTGGCCCGTTGTCTTGACTTGTGTCTTTTGATGTACCAAAGGCTGACACCCACATCTTAATAGTAGTATGCATGCCAGTACGTTGGAGGCATGACTCTAGATGGCGTATTCTTGTTATTCATAGATATGGAATCCATAGCACCTCTTTAGGAGTAATGATGTCCTCTTATATGTGTTATCCTGTAATTGAAAAACTGGAGCGCTCAACCATTTGGATACATAGGTGTAACCGAATGGTATACTGTCTTTGGATAATAAGTTTTTTGATGGTGAGATAATAGAACGTAAGATAAAAATAATCGAGAAGGTAAGACAAAACTTGTCCTTAAGCTGATTATGGACTATCATATGGGGATACGATACACTATAATATGTCATGGAGACTTAGCTATATGAGCTTCGTAATTCTATGTAGTTTGAGAGTGTAGCTCCAAGCTTTTAGTATAGTAGCGTTGGAGTTGATAATTATGAAATGTATATCTAGGATATTGAGTTTCATAATTATCAGGAGCTTGAACTTTGTAGGTCCATTTGGTCCCCTTTGCTAGCTCAGAACATCCTGTAATGACATAGCGTGTTTTTTCAATGATTAGTGACTTATGTCGGACTTATCAGATTGGTTAAAATTTGGAAGAATTAAATAATTCATGTCTATTTATCGGTTGAATTAATTTTGTAATAAAATTAATTCAAGATAAACTTATTGAATTATTAGGATCGGATAATTCTTGTTTGTTTATCGGTTGATTTAATTTTGGATAAATTAGATTAGGATAAACTTGTAGAATTATTGGGAATTGATTTATTTTCGTAGAGATTATCTAGATAAAGTTGTTTTGATCAGATAACTTCTCTATTGGGTTATTTGAATTAAAACTGAGACTTTATCCTATAAAATCTCAGGTGGAAAATAACAGATTCACAAAATTTTTGATTCGACAGTTTAGCCTACCAATGGACGTGTTCGGCCTATCGATGGGACCTGTTTTGCTTGCCGATCAAGTGGTTCGGCCTGCCGATCAGTGAAGGATAAGATCACGTGTTTCCACTGCAAATCTTATGAGATATTGATCCGAATTTGATTCTGATCCAAGTTTTGAGACTTAATCTGATAAGGACTGACCCTAGGACCAACCTCTATAAATAGGGAGTGATTCTCATAGGTTACTTTGATCAATTGAGAGATTAAGAGTGATACTCTACTAAGTGAGAATCTAAAAAACTCTCTGACAGCTTTTGTTTACAAATCATGAACACTTGCTTTGGGTTCTCTTGATTGGTTGGAAGGAGAGTCACCGGTAGAAGAGCTGTACGTGTGAGCCCACACTCACTCCGGTCGTGGATAGAGAATAGCAAAGAAGACCAGTTGGTTAAGGCTCTTTGGAACGTTATTTCTCTTCATAGGTTGCGGAGGTTCTTCGACACACAAAGGTTAGTAAGATCTAGTTAATTTATACGTATAGCATGTCAAACTTGTGTTTTGGAAATTACTCTGACATAAAATTTTAAAATTTCACTGCGCACTCTTTTTCCAACAGTACTAGCTCCCAAAGTAAAGGAGAGTTTAAAGTTAAAGCTATGCTATGATCTTGGTGTTACGAAGACGTATGTGCACATATAGTACGAGCACTTGGGCCCTAATGAAAGAAAAGATATAACAAGAATAAGGAATGTTCATAAGAAAGCATAAATGGATCATGCATATTAGTATAAGATTTATGTAGGCTATGTTTGGACTTACTAAGCATAAGCTCACCTAGTTATTTCATGATGTAGGAATTTCCACTAGAAGGTCAGAATGAATATGCTGATGAGCTGGCGGGGGAATATAAGCAATGTGCAAACCAAGGTGTGGATACCGCCATAGATACAACAACAAATTCAGCACCTTAAAGACTTCCCCTAGCTTAGATGACTTCATTATGGAAGTGCTGCATGCAGAACAGAACATGGTAGCACCACTTGAGGACACTGCCTATGGAAATGGATAAGGATGATGAGGAAAAGGAGGAGGAGGAACCTGAGGATGTTCCCGTACCCCCTAAGCGTATTATTGCTAGTGATGATGAATCCATAGACTCCAGTGAGGAGGAGGAGGAAGACCCAGAAGAGGACCCTAGAAAATAGTGATATGTTAGAAGATGACTCAGGACTAGGAAGAAAATGGGCACTTGATAACTTTTTGATATTGTTAGTGTATAGAACTATGTGGCTAGTGTAATTTTGACTTGCTGATTTTGTACATGAGTGTACTGTCGATAAAGTGGTGTCCTTATCAACAGTAATGTTTATGTTAGCTGGAAGAGATGATTGCTCCCAGAAATGATAAAAAGTTTGTGTAAGAAAGTTTACTACATTGTGTATGTTAGCCATCTATGTAAAGTTTTGACAATGGAAGATGTATAAGAAAGGAATATATTAATGAAATGATAAGTTTATGTTATTGCTTGCATTTATATGGATGCATGTGATTTGAGAAAATTTTGATAATTTTATTAAGTCAGTAATATGAATGTAATGTTATTATTTTACGGTAGGATTTTAAACTGTAATCGAAGGCAGAAGTACCTAGAGGACCAGTAAACTTAGATTCCCTGATCGTTGAGCTACAACAGAGGTTTCAAGCTCAAGAGTAGGAGATGCAAGGTTAAGAGAGCAGCTGACTCAACAAAACCCTACACCCTTAGCACGTGCTACTTCTCTGCCACCACCATCGCCGGCCCTGTGGGCAGAGCCAGTAGTTCTAGTAGCTCCTGCAGTTCCCGTTACTAAATTTTACGAGAGATTTCGATAGATAAAATTCCTGGAGTTGGTCACAAATGATTGGCTTACTGGTATTGAAAGGGTTTTGAAGTTTATGGGACTTAGCGATCGTGAAAGAGTACAATGTGCCTCATTCTCTCTCACTAAGAATGCAAGAAGACAGTGGGAGTCTGTTGATCATAGGAGCAACGTGGATGTAATAACCTGGTTTGAGTTCATTGAGGAGTTTGGACGGGCTTATTTTAATGTGGAAACTATGGCTGCACAACAAGAGGAATTTAACAATTTTCGACAAGGGAATCTGTCAGTGGCTGATGCTGTGAGAAGATTCAATCAATTGGCTCATCTTTGTCTTGAACTAGTGCCTACTAATCAGGGAAAGAATAAGAAGACTGATGAGGATGTTTCGAAACTAATATTGCCCTCATAGTTGACAGCGAAGGACAAGCCCTTAAGGATGTAGAAGATTGCATTGAGCGGGCAACTAGAGCTGAATTCAGGATCTCTCTTGATAAGGAAGAAAGGGCAAAGATCTTTAAGGCTCGAAAGGAGGAAAAGGCCATGGCTAAGCATAACCAAGTCTCACAAGTAAAAGGACAGGGAAGTAATTTCAGCCAGAGTTAGGCTCAAAGCAATCAAATTAGGTGCAATCACAATAACAATAAGAGAAAGTGGAATGCAAACAACCAAGGAAATTAGAAGGGACAACTCCAAAAAAGGATAAATGATGGAGGAAATAACAAACCTCTCTGTAGTAAATGTGGAAAAAGACATGAAGGGGAGTGCAAAGCAAGGCACTAATAAATGTTACATCTACGGCAAAGAAGGACATTATGCCAGAAACTGCTACTCCATTTCTCAGAATCAGAATAGTCAGAACCTGCAAAGGCCTTAAGGAACTCAGCTACACACTGGTTCAAGCATAGATTGAAGGTCCCAACATCAATCAAGGCTGACTAGAAGCTTTAGAGCCTAGTGGATGAGTCTATACCTATGCTAGAAAGAGGATGATGCAGGAACCTCAACGGTGGTAACAGGTCAGCTCTCTATTGCCAAAACTGATGCTTATGTTTTATTTGATTCTAGAGCAACACATTCGTTTACATCACTTAAATTTGCAAAACGAATAGGATATGAAGGGGATAGGATAGAATGGACCTTTAGGATTGTACTTCCCTCTAGGGAGATATTAAGTTTTGATTATTGGTTACGTCATGTACCAATTATCATTTACGGTAGAGAATTGTTTATTGATTGAATAATAATCGATATTCAAGATTATGAACTTATCTTGGGAATGGATTTCTTGGGAAAATATGCTGCTATGATTAATTGTCAAATTGCAAGGTCACGTTCTGACCCTCTAGAGGTGAAAAGTTTGTGTATTCGGGGAAGATTCCCAAAACTCCCAAGGCGCTAATATCGGCATTGAAAGCAATGAAATTGTTGGAGAGCGGATGCACCAGTTATCTAGTGAATCTAGTAAATAAAGACCAAGAACCATAGTTAAAATTAGAGAACGTCCATATAGTGAAAGAATTCATCAACGTGTTTCTAGATGAACTGCCTAGGTTATCGCTGGAACAAGAAATTTCATTTGAGATCGAGTTGACACCTAGTACAACTATAATCTCAAAGACACCGTATCATATGGCTCCAAGAGAAGTTAAAAAACTTCAGGTGTAGTTGCAAGAATTGTTGGACAAAGGATTTATTCGGCCAAGTCATTCTCCATGGGAAGCGCTTGCTTTTTTTATGAAAAAGAAAGATGAAACTTTACGAATGTGTATTGACTATCGAGAATTGAACAAAGTCATGATTAAGAATAAGTATCCACTTTCAAGAATTGATGATCTATTTGATTAATTGAAGGGAGCAATAGTATTTTTGAAGATCGATTTACGTTCTGGGTATCATCAACTTTGGGTTAAGGAGGAGGACATACTGAAAATGGCGTTTCGAACGTGGTATACGCATTATGAGTTTTGTGTCATGCCAATTGGACTACTAATGCTCCGGTAGCTTTTATAGACCTTATGAATTGGATTTTCAAGGACTACCTTGACAAATTTGTCATCATTTTCATCAACAATATTTTGATTTACTCAAGAACACCAGAAGAGAATGAGGAATAGTTAAGGCTTGCACTTCAGTTGCTGAGAAAGCATCAATTGTACGCCAAGTTCTCAAATTGTGAATTTTGGCTGGAACAAGTTCATTTCTTAGGACATGTGGTCTCACGAGATGGAGTTTCTATTGACCCTTCAAAGGCAGAAGCAGTAAATAAGTAGCCTATGTCGAAAAGTGTTACCGAGATCAGAAGTTTTCTCGTTCTAGCAGGCTATTATCGACATTTTGTGGAAGGGTTCTTTAGACTCGTAGCACCACTCATGGCCCTTACATGGAAAGGAGCTAAATACGAATGGACCAAGAAGTACGAAGAGAGTTTTCAGGAACTGAAAAGATGACTTACAAGTACCCCAGTACTAATCCATACCGGATCCGAACCTAGGAAACTTTGTAGTTTACAGTGATGCATCAAAAACATGCCTAGGAGCAGTACTTATGCAAAACAGAAAGGTGATTGCGTACGCATCCCAGCAGCTAAAGGATTATGAAAAGAACTACCTAACACATGACTTGGAATTAGCAGCAGTCGTATTTACACTAAAGATTTGGTAGATGTGAGATTTATACTGACTATCAGAGTCTAAAGTACATTTTCACACAAAAGGAACTAAATATGAGGCAAGGAATGTGGCTCAAACTAGTCAAGGATTACGACTATGAAATCCTATATTATCCCAAAAAACCTAACCGAGTAGCTGATGCACTCAATTGTAGGGCAACTGTCTTCTCTTACAGTGATGCAATTAATACCAAGATCTCTTCAAAAAGATTTGATGGAAGCAGGAATAGAGGTGGTCATCGAAAGATTAGCTGATTTTTCATTCCGACCAACCATCTTGGAAAATTTGAAAGAATGACAAGAAGTGGATTCTTGTTACTCAAGTATAAAAATGAAGTCCTTGAGAATAAGGAAACAGAATTTAGCATCCTAGAAGATGGTATCCTCCACTATAGGTGTAGGTTATGCCTTCCCAATGATGAAGAACTAAAAAAAAAAATACTAGAAGAAGCTCATGAGACACCGTATGCTGCCCATCTAGGAGCTACCAAAATGTACATGGACTTGAAGGAACATTATTGGTGGCATGGAATGAAGAATGATGTTGTATGATTTGTCAGTAAATGTCTCACTTGTCAAAGGGTGAAAGTTGAACACTAGCGATCGGCAGGTGAGCAGCAAAGGATCGAAATTCCAGAATAGAAATGGGACCAAATAACTATGGACCTGGTGACCGGACTACCCAGAACTACAGGAGGACATGATGCTATATGGGTAATTGTGGATAGATTGACCAAATTTGTGCACTTTTTACCCATTAAACTTAGCAGTTCTGTTGAACAGTTAGCTGAATTATATGTTGCTTAAATAGTTAGATATCATGGAGTCCCTGAAATCCATCATCTCTGATCGTGATGGTTGATTCACTTCCAAGCTCTAGAGGAGTGTTCATCAAGCAATGGGAACAAAGCTGACTTTTAGTACAGCTTTCCACCCTCAAACAAATGGTCAGTCTAAAAGGACCATTCAAACTCTAGAGGATATGTTGAGAGTGTGTGTACTAGACTTCAAATGAGGATGAGATAAAAAAGCTTCCCCTGATTGAATTTGCGTACAACAACAGCTATCAGACCTCCGTAGGTATGGCTACATATAATGCTCTATATGAAAGAAGATGTAGATCACCTTTGCATTGGTATGAAACTAGAGAAAAGGTGTTATCAACCACTGATTTTGTTCAAAGAACAACAAAAGATGTAAAGTTGATCCGTCAACAGATGGAAACTGCTTTTAGTCGGCAAAAAAGTTTTGTTGACCGACGATGGAGACCTTTAGACTTTCAAGTGGGAGACTTGGTCTTTTTAAAAGTAATGCCGATGAAAGGAGCAGTAAGGTTTGGAAAGAAAGGGAAACTTAGTCCAAGGTACATTGGACCATTTGAAATTCTGGAAAGAGTAGGCAATGTGGCTTACAAGTTAGCCCTACCCCCTAAAATGGCATCAGTACATAATGTATTCCATGTATCTGTTGGACATGTATGCCCAAAGGAATAAAAATGTCATATGTTTTTGGAGATATTTTTATCAATAAAGAATTTATTCATTGTTTATATACCAAATCTTGTCCTCTTTACGTTTATATTTGTTGAATGTATGTTAAGCAAACAATAGTCTGAGACTATCAGTCGAAGCCTTAAGAATTGGGCATATGATGGACAGATTATACGGAAGACACGATTCTTAAGGTGATGGTCTAAATCATAAGATCCGCAATCGAGGGAAAAAAGTTAGGTGCTTTATTCATGTAAAGATTGTTATGTTGTCTATATCCCTATTGAGAGATGGTTTGTCTTGACCATCGGAGGTGGACTCCGTGAATAGAAACATTGGCACGTTGTCATTGGTGACGATGTGTTGGATCAAGACATAAAGTAAATTGATTTGGATTAATAATTTTGTCTCATTCACTTTAGACAATCATTTGTATTGTATCTTAATCCTGAGATGAATAATGGGCCCGTTGTCTTGAATTGTGTCTTTTGATGTACCAAAGGGTGACACCCACATCTTAATAGTGGTATGCATGCCGGTACATTGGAGGCATGACTCTTGCTAATGTAGACCTATTATTCATAGATATGGAATCCATAGCTCCTCTTCAGGAGTAGTGATATCCTCTTATATGCACGCTAGATCGAATAATTCTTGTCTGTTTATCAGTTGATTTAATTTTGGATAAATTAGATCAAGATAAACTTGTAGAATTATTGGGAATTTATTTATTTTCTTAGAGATTATCTAGATAAAGTTGTTTTAATAAGATATCTTTTCTATTTGGTTATTTGAATTAAAACTGAGACTTTATCCTATAGAATCTCGGGTGGGAAATAAAATATTTGCTAAGATTTTTATTCGGTAGTTCAGCCTGTCGATCCACGTGTTTGGCCTACCGTTGGGCGTGTTCGGCCTGCTGATTATGTAGTTCGCCTACCGATGAGCGAAGGATAAGATCACACTTTTTTATGCGGATCTTATCAGATATTGATCTAAATTTGATTCTAATTCAAATTTTGAGGCCTAATCTGATAAGGACTGACCCTGGACCCAAGTTCTATAAATAGGGAGTAAGTCTTAAGAGTTACTAAGATCAGTTGAGAGATTAAGAGTGATAGTCTACTAGTAAGATTCTAAAAACTCCTTGAGAGCATTTGTTCACAAATCACGAACACTTGCTTTGACTTCTCTCGATTGGTTGGAAGGAGAGTCACCTTGGTGAAGAGCTGTACGTGTGACCCCACACTTACTCCGGTCGTGGATAGAGAATAGCCAAGAAGACCAGTTGGTTGAGGCTCTTCTGGAATATTACTTCTCTTCACGTTTTGTGAGCATTCTTCGACATACAAAAGCTAGTAAGATCTGGTTAATTTATGCATATAGCGCGTCAAACTTATGTTTTGGAAAATACTCTAATATAAATTTTTTAAAATTCTGCTGCGTACTATTTTTCCAACAATTGATATCAAAGCCAAGGTTTTTACATAAATTTATGAGTTTGTCATCATACTATATATATAAATTTTGTGATCTTAATCTCTCCTATGCTTGAATTTAATTTTATAGAGAGTTGGCACTCTAGGTTTCTATATATTTTTATGTTGTCATGGATTATGTGGTGAATGTTTATTAATTAATTATGATTGATTAAATGATTATTTAATTATTTATTAATTAATTCATTTATACCGGTTATGGTTCCTTAGAGGTTAGAATGTTTATCTATCTTTTTCATGTAATTAGATAGGGGACTATCATCTCCGTCTAGGAATTGTTATTTAATTTTAAATTTGTAAGAATTTTGTAATTAAATAATCATTCAGAGAAGACAGATCTAAAAGGCGAATCTAGAAGAATGATGATAGTGCTCCTAGGTATTTCTTGAGTCTCTAATTTTATGTTTTTGAATTGTTGAAAATAAAATTGATAAATTGCATCAAAAATTGTATTTTCTGGAATGAGAGATTTCTACTCGATCGGCATGTCGAACACTCCAGTTTGGTAGACCGATGGTCGTAGATTGACAGGCTGAACGTGTGGTTCAGCAGGTCGATAGTGGGACAAAAATCAGAGGCTCTACCGGTAGGCTGAACTTCCAGTTCAGCAAGCCAAACTTTCATGAATCGACAGGCTGATCTTCCTTGATTGGCAGGCCGCTGGAGCATGATCGGTAGGCTGATCACCTAGATCGGCCTGCCGACCGAGACCTGGAAAATTTCCAGAAAATGTGCAGTTTTTTCAGTGCAGTTTTAATTTTATTTTTGGGACAATTCTAAGAAACATTAAATTTGGATTTGATCGGAAATATGAAGTATTCGATTCATAAGGGATTGAAGACTTCAAGATGGGCATTACATGAAGAAGGATACAGCTTGAGGATTCACGGATGAAGAATTGATAATATGTCTTAATTATTCTATTGTAATCTTAGTTTCTATTCTCTAGGGTAGAGCCATAATATTACGGTTATTTATTATTTTGCTTATAGCTTTGCTTGTCTGCATTATAATATGATTTGCCATGTATATTGATAACATGTCATATAGAATAGGGAGTGCTGCTCATATTAAAATTGTTCATGTATGATCTTAAAATAAAACCTTGATTTCAAAAGATTGAGTGGGAGAAGGTTTTCGAAGAGAGAACCTAAGGCCTCAGTCGTTAGTCCATAGGTAGAACATGGTGATCCCGACCCTAGGAAGGGATTTCTATCATGTACCAGATTGGATCTCTCAGAGGATAAGGTATTTTAGCATGATTTATGGTTGCACACCCCTAGGTGGTGATTATAAATCAAGGATAAAATATTGAAACGATATCTATACACTCACGTTAATTTTATTATTAACCTCCCCTAGGAGCTCTGTTAATAGAATTAATGGCCAAAGAAATAATTATTAATATATGCTGGATCATACGGGTCCTAGATGGCATATATTAATCAGGAGGCGATCCGTGTTCCTGATTGAATTTGGCATGACTCCCCTAGGAGCTTGTTGAATTCTGAGTTGGGAATTATCGTTGTAAGGTTTGTGATATTTTCAAGGTTTTGACACTTAAACATATTTGTATTTTTACATGATTGTGTTATCTTACTAAATTATTATTATATGTTTACTTATGTTTGGTATATGATTCTTTATTGTAGATTAAAAATGTCTAAAAATGCTTTACCATCGATACTTAAGAAAAACCTATTAACTGGAGAGAATTATAATCATTAGAAATGGAACATGGATATCGTCCTCTCCTTTGAGAAACTGAAGTATGTGCTGACAACCCCCTTCTCCTCCCGAGCCTACGGAAGACTCAACTAATGAGCAATTCCAAACGTACGATCTCTGGAAAGATGCTAATGATCAGGCCTGCTACTATGCTATGACTACAATCTTAAGGATATATTTGGAGGCCAGGTCAACATCAGGATTATGAGGCTACGAAGTAGATCTTGGATAATCTTGAGGATATATTTGGAGGCCAGGCCATAAAAAAGCGGCAAGGGGTGCTTTAGAAACTTCTTAACTATAAACAGAGGCCGAGGACATCTATAAAGGAGTACATGATGTTGGTCATGGATCACCTCGCTGAGGTTCAAACCAATAGAGCCAACACCGATGCTGAAACTAAGATGACTATGGTCTTTGAGACTCTGTCAAAGGAATTTATTCCGTTTAGAGGTACTTTTAATTTAAGAGCAATAGACGAGATATGACCTTGACGAAATTAATGAAACAGTTATAGGAGTTTGAACTACTGATCAGGGAGTATCTTGCGGGTGGAGAGGCCAACATGGTAGCTACTTCTGGTTCCAATCCTAACTCTAAGAAAGGAAAGAAGCAATAGGCCAAGAATGGGAGGTCTTTTATTCCTGCAAGCACCAAAAGCAAGAAGAAGAAGAAGAAGAACCCAAAGAAGCTTAAGTGCTTCTTCTGTGGAAAGGTCAGGCATATCAAGAAGCATTGCAAGGACTTCCTTTCCAAAAGAGGTAGGTGTGATCTTTGGTATTTAAAAACTTGTTTGGTTGAGGAATCCAGTGACATTTAGGTCATAGATTTTGGTGTAACTAATCATGTTTGTGTTTCTCTACAGGGGTTCAAAGAAACGAGCAGTATGCTGCATGAAGACTTCACGCTTCGGATGGGCGATGGATCCTTGGTCTCAGCGAAAGCAATGAGAGACGTCCATCTTTATTTTGATAATTATAGGAATTTATTTTTACAAGATTGTTTTTATGTTCCTAAATTTAAAAGGAATTTAATTTCTGTAGCTTGTTTATTTAAAGACTCCTATTTGGTTTCTTTTAATGATAAAGTGGCGATTCGTAAAAATAAATCTTTTATATGTTCTGGCTGGATGCAAAATAATCTATATTTTATCAAACCTAAGATGGACTTATTGCTTAATGCTGGGATGAATGATAACAACTCTAAAAGACTTGAAACTTCTCACTCTAATAAGACTTATCTTTGGCATTTGCGCCTTGGTCATATTGACCTGAATAGGATTCAAAGGTTGGTAAGGGATGGACCTTTGAGTCACTTAAAGGTGGAATCTATACCTCAATGTGAATCTTGTTTGGAGGGTAAAATGACCAAAAGGCTATGCGGGTCTAAGGGCAATAGGGCCGAAGGGGTTCTAGAACTTGTGCATAGTGATGTTTGCGGACCGATGAACATTGGGCACGAGGAGGGTATGAGTACTTCATCACTTTTATTGACAATTACTCAAGATATGGGTATGTGTACCTAATGCACCACAAAAGCGAAACTTTTGACAAGTAAAGGCACTTCGATCTGATCGAGGTGGGGAATACCTTTCTGATAAGTTCTTGAAACACTTATTAGAGACTGAGATTTTATCCCATTTGACTGTGCCGGGCACTCCACAGTAGAATGGCATAGCAGAGAGAACGAATAGGACCTTATTGGACATGGTTAGGTCCATGATGAGTTATTCATCATTACCTTATCCTTTTGGGGATATGCACTACAAACCGCATGTTATCTTTTGAACAATGTGCCTTCAAAATCGGTCCCTAAAACTCCTCACGAGTTGTGGACGGGTAGGAAGACATCCTTAAACCATATACGCATATGGGGATGTCTGGCTCATGTCTTGTTTAAGGATCCGAATAAGTTGGAAGCATGTTGGAAGTTTGTGTGTTTGTAGGATATCCAAAAGGGACTAAAGGGGGTTATTTTTATAACCCAAAGGAAAATAAAGTCATGGTTTCAACTAATGCAACTTTCCTTGAGGAGAGTTACATGGATGACTTTAAGCCTCAAAGTAAAGTGGTGCTGGAGGAGTTAAGGAGTGATCCGATCACTCCAAAGGTTTCGAATGAAGCCGTTCCAATCAGTGTAGAAAAACCAAACAAACCTGAACAACAACCGAAGGGGGATTCACCATAGTGGGAGGATCGGGCACCAACCTGAGAGGTATATGTTCAATGGGGAGGTCTTTTTGGCTGAATTGGATGAACATGACAAGGATCCTTATACTTACGCAGAGGCTATAGGGGATGTTGATTCAAAACTCTAGACAGAGGCCATAAACATAAAGATGAAGTCTATGGAGACTAATTAGGTCTGGGAGCTTGTGGATCTTCCCGAAGGGGTAAAACCCATAGGGTGTAAGTGGATCTACAAGAGGAAAAGAGGAATGGATGGAAAGGTCGAAACCTTTAAGGCTAGACTAGTAGCTAAGGGTTATACGCAAAAGGAAGGAATCGATTATAAGGAAACCTTTTCGGCTATAGCCATGCTTAAGTCCATCCGGATTCTCTTGTCCATAGCTGTCGCTTTCGACTACGAGATTTGGCAGATGGATGTCAAGACGGCTTTTCTGAATGGCTATCTTGATGAGTCCATTTATATGAAACAATCAGACGGGTTCAAGGTCACAGGTCATGAGGGTAAGGTTTGTAAGCTGCTACAGTCAATTTATGGACTTAAGCAGGCTTCTCATTCTTGGAACATAAGATTTGATCAGGTGATCAAAACTTATGGTTCTCACAAAATGTGGATGTGCCATGTGTTTACAAACACATTAAGGATGGGAAGGTGGTTTTTCTACTACTCTATGTAGATGACATTCTGCTAATTGGCAATGACATTAGGGGCATTGTCATCGATCAAATTATGGTTGACCAAGCAGTTTGACATGAAGGACTTAGGTGAGGCTAATTTTGTTCTCGGTATCCAGATCTTTTGGTATATGAAGAACAAAATGATAGCTTTGTCCCAGGCCGAATACATAGATAAAATTCTCAGGAGGTTTGTAATGTAGGATTAAAAGAAAGGTGGGCAACCATCTAGGTCTGGAATTACTCTTTCTAAGAAAGACTCTCCAAAGTCTTATAAAGAAGGCGAATACATGGAGAAGGTGCCTTATGCTTCGGCAGTAGGTAGTCTTATGTATGCCATGCTCTGCACACGACCAGATATTAGTTATGCAGTCGGGATTGTAAGTCGATTTCAGACAGATCCAAGACCAAACCATTGGGTTGCGGTAAAGCATATATTCTAGTATCAAGAAGGACTCGAGGCTATATGCTTGTATATTTGGGTGAGGACTTAACTCCTCTAGGATATACTGACTCAGATTTTCAATCTTGTATGGATTTTAGGAAATTGACTTCAGGCTTTGTGCTTACTCTAGGCGGTGGTGCCATCAGTGGGAGAAGTGTGAAGCAAGATTGCACTTCGGATTCAACGATGGAGGCCGAGTATGTGGTAGCTAGTGATGCTTCGAAAGAAGCAGCATGGCTTCGCAAGTTCCTTGGGGATCTTGAGGTAGTTCCTGGTATGGATAAGGCGGTATCATTGTACTGTGACAACAGTGCGACGGTAGGTAATGCTAAGGAACCAAGATTTCACAAGAAGAGTAAGCATATTGATGGGAAGTATTATGTGATAAAGGACTTCGTTGAGGGAGGGCATGTCACGGTGTGCAAGATCACGTCAGAGGACAATTTAGCTGATCCATTTACGAAAACACCTACTGGGAGAGTCTTTGAGAGGCATGTGGAAGCTATGGGGATGGGAGATTTGTCATATTTACTCACTTAGTGCAAGTGGGAGATTGTTGGATATGTATGCCCTAAGGAGTAAAATGTAATATGTTTATGAAGAGATTTTTATCAATAAAGAATTTATTCATTGTTTATATACCAAATCTTGTCCTCTTTACGTTTGTATTTGTTGAATGTATGTTAAGCAAACAATAGTATAAGACTGTCGGTCTAAACCTTAAGAATTAGGCATATGATGGACAGATTATGCGAAAGACACGATTCTTAAGGTGACGGTCTAAATCATATGATCCGCAATTGAGGGAATAAAGTTGGGTGCTTTATTCAAGTAAAGATTGTTATGTTGTCTATATCCCCATTGGGAGATGGTTTGTCTTGACCATCGAGGTGGACTCTGTGAATAGAAACGTTGGCACGTTGTCATAGGTGACAATGTGTTAGATCAGGACATAAAGTGAATTGATTTGGATTAATAATTCTATCTCGGCAAATCGATTCACTTTAGACAATCGTTTGTATTGTATCTTAATCATGAGATGAATAATGGGCCTGTTGTCTTAACTTGTGTCTTTTGATGTACCAAAGGGTGACACCTACTATCTTAATAGTGGTATGCATGCCGGTACGTTGGAGGCATGACTCTTGCTAGCGTAGACCTATTATTCATAGATATGGAATCCATAGCTCCTCTTTAGGAGTAGTGATATCCTCTTATATGCATTATCTTGTAATTGGAAAACTGGAGCGCTCAACCATTTGGATACATAGGTGTAACCGAATGGTATACTGTCTTTGGATGGTAAGTTTTCTGATGGTGAGATAATGGAACGTAAGATAAAAAATAATCAGGAAGGTAAGATAGAACTTGTCCTAAAGTCGATTATGCATTATCATATGGGGATACGATACACTATGATATGTCATGGAAACTTAGCTATATGAGCTTCGTAATTCTATGTAGTTCGAGAGTGCAGCTCCAAGCTTTTAATGGTGTAGTGTTGGAGTTGATAATTATGAAATGTATATCTGGGATATTGGGTTTCATAATTATCGGGAGCTTGAACTATATCGGTCCATTTAGTCCCCTTTGCTAGCTCACAACATCCTGTAACGATACGGCGTGCTTTTCAATAATTGGTGACTTATGTCAGATTTAATTAGATTGGTTGAAATTTGAAAGAATCAAATAATTCATATCTGTTTATCTGTTGAATTAATTTTGTGATAAAAATTAATTCCAGATAAACTTGTTGAATTATTGGGATCAGATAATTCTTGTCTGTTTATCGGTTGATTTAATTTTGGATAAATTAGATCAAGATAAACTTGTAGAATTATTGGGAATTTATTTATTTTCTTAGAGATTATCTAGATAAAGTTGTTTTAATCAGGTATCTTTTCTATTGCGTTTTTTGAATTAAAACTGAGACTTTATCATATAGAATCTCGAGGTGAAAAATAAAAGATTCGCTGAAATTTTTATTCGGCAGTTGGGCCTACCAATCCACGTGTTCGGCCTACCGATAGGCATGTTTAGGCCTACCGATTATGTAGTTCGGCCTATCAATGAGCGAAGGATAAGATCACGCATTTTTACATAGATCTTATTGGATATTGATCTGAATTTGATTCTAATTCGAATTTTGAGACCTAATCTGATAAGGACTGACCCTGGACCCAACCTCTATAAATAGGGAGTAAGTCTTAAGAGTTACTGAGATCAGTTGAGAGATTAAGAGTGATACTCTGCTAGTGAGAATCTAAAAACTCCCTGAGAGCTTTTGTTCACAAATCACAAACACTTGCATTGGGTTCTCTTGATTGGTTGGAAGGGATAGTCACCTTGGTGAAGAGCTATATGTGTGAGCCCACACTCACTCCAGTTGTGGATAGAGAATAGCAAAGAAGACCCAGTTAGTTGAGGCTCTTCTAGAACGTTACTTCTCTTCACGTTTTGCGAGGGTTCTTAAGCATACAATGGTTAGTAAGATCTGGTTAATTTATGCATATAGCGTGTCAAACTTGTGTTTTAGAAAATACTTTGATATAATTTTTTTAAAATTTCGTTGCGTACTATTTTTCCAACAGTATCCATGCTAAAAAAATATGTACTTGATCCCTCACATATACTTCAGCATGAGCCTATTGAGGTGTAAGAGAACCTGTCCTAAGAGGAGAAACCAATTCAATTCTTGGCTCGAGAAGAGAAGGAGTTAAGGAACAAAAAGATACCACTCGTCAAAGTTTTATGGTGCAACCAATAAGTGAAAGAGGCAACCTGGGAATGAGAAGATGAAATAAAGAGAGTCTACTCAAAATTGTTCTAATTTTGAGGATGAAAATTTTTAAGGAGGGTAGGTTGTAATGGTCAAGAGAAATACATTAATAAAATCTAATATTTAATTGGGTTTAATTAATGAATTTACCCTTATAAATCGTATTTTTGTAAAAATTACAATAATGTATAATAAACAATATTAGTAGGAAATTTTATGATAAACTTGGTACGATGTTAGATATTACTAAATACAGATTTTGTGAGTATAAATTTGTAAATAATATCCATAAAATAAATTTTACATCACAATTAATTATAGAATTGTGATATAAATGGAGGGGTAATTGAGGTATAAATAAGATAGAGAGTCTACAAAAACCCTAAACCAATATAAAAAGGGGCCGATGCAGTATAGGTATATTGTTAAGTGAAAACGCAGATATAAGAAATATTATGTTTAGCCTTCAAAAATAAACCAAAGGTCACTAAAATATTTCCTACAAGTCTAAGAATATGTTTTTGCCCTGATTTTAGCACGACAGTATAAGAAAAATACTATATGGTGGAAAAATTATACTGTGTAAAATTTTTAGGGCCCACCAACGGGACAACCATTGAAATTTTATTGGGCCATCATACTATGAAAGGTGGCCCAATCACACCAAGCCACCTAAGTAGCTTACTTGATCACCTGAGTAAGATAAGCATGAAATAAATGTGAAACATGCAAATTTTTTTCTCATTTCTTCCTCCCTACCCACGGCAGCCATTGAAGTTCCCTTTCAAAAATTTTCTCAAACCCAAATCCTTACAAGATTGTCCCCTAATTGAGTTCAAGAAGCAAAGTTCAAAGGATTTTGTCAAATTTGAGGTAAAAACCTAAACTTTTTTCAAGTTCTCCTAAGGTTTTCTTAGGTTAAGGGGGAAATTTAATTCAAGGTATTTTGTATGAAAAGTTCCTAGGAAAAAGTTTCAAAGGAGCCCTTGGAAAGGCTAAAAGCACAAATTTTTCATTTGGTAAGTTTTAATTTCTTAAATTTAAAGTTTAGTGGTTTTTGTTTTGATTCTTGTTATTTCAAAAAGCATGTGGGTATTCAAGTAAGATTTTTATTGAATTCTATGGGTATATGATTTATGGATGTTGGTATTGTTGAAATTAGAGGTTAAATGTGAAAAGTGTTGGTTTATGTAAAAAAAAAAGGTTATTTTTGTAAATTTTGATGTTAGTTTTGCAAAAATAGTGATTGGGCATGAAAATGGTTTAGGCAAAGGCTGAAACTGCGTTCATAGGGGTGGAAATGCTGTTTCAAAATAGATTTTTACAAAAATGACCCAAGGACAAAATTACAATAAAAAGTTTTTTTCTCGATAGATTTGAAAATGGCCCAAAAACACTCATGTACAGTGAGCATTTTGAAAAAGCTAAAACATGAAAGTTGTATATCTCAATGAAGCTGTTAAGGATAGCGAACGGTTCGTCAAAAGTCGCCTTCAGTTGTGAGATATAAATTTTACAAAAAATTGTTAAAGTTGGAAAAAAAATTTTAAGGGCGAAAAATTGTCATTTTACAAAAAGAGTTAGGGTATGGTACTTTGAGAAAATTTGATCCTCTTAAAAAAATAGGGGACTAATGGTTTAAAAAGATTATTTGTAGTCCCGGAGGCAAAATCATCAAAATTTTCAAATGAGCTGGTAAAATTGTAAAGCTTTGTTTAACTTGGGCTTTTATTGCAAACTAATGACTTGATGCCCTGAACACTTGTTTTCACTGTTAATAAGTGACATTTCACTGTTAAATTAGTCAAATCGGGCTTAGGAATTCAAAACAGCCCTTCGAGGGCAAAGACGTCATTTTTATGAAATGAGCACTATGGATCTCGAAACGTATAAGATAGAGAACAACAAGAGGATGGTTGAACTTTAAGTAGTCGAAAAAGTATTCCGAAATAGTAATAGAAAAATATACCTTATTGATGTATAGCTAAATAGTGGTGATTTGGCTAATAATGATATAATTGGCCAAACAAGTCCTTAAACGAGTAACAAGGAAAACATGAAGACGGTTTTAATAGTAGGCAAAAACAAGTAAGTTCCAAACCCACCTACTAGTATGAAAGAGTAGGTTTAAGGGTATGCGTATAATGTTTCGCACATAGTATGTATGTATATTCTCATGCATGGTATGATAACCAAAATAATTGGACTGGTAAATGAAACACCAGAACTAAGAAAAGTGTCGTACCAGCTCCCGAAGTAAAGGAGAGTTTAAAGTTAAAGCTATGTTATGGTCTCGATGTTACGAAGACCTATTTGCACATATGGTGCGAGCGCTTGGGCCCTAATGAAAGAAAAGATATAACAAGAATAAGGAATGTTCATGAGAAAGCATAAATGGATCATGCAAATTAGTATAAGATTTATGTGGGCTATGTTTGGACTTACTGAGCATAAGTTCACCTAGTTATTTCATACTGTAGGAATTTCCACTAGAAGGTCAGAATGAATATGCTGATGAGCTAGAGGGGAAATATGAGCAATGTGCAGACCAGGGTGTGGATACTGCCACAGATAAGTATCCGTCGCTATGTATCTTAAGTTATTTTGGATCATGATGTATAAATGATATAGTATGGTTAAGTGAGACAAAACCTCTATTGGACACTCTAAGTAGGTGTTGTTTTAAAAAAGAAAGTTGCTTGTGTAATTATACATATAATTATAAAAGAAATTTCAGTATGTAAGTGTAATAAAATATTTTAAAAAAATATTTTCAAGTTTTTATAGATACGTAAGTAAGGAAAACGTTAAGCCACGACCCGTAAAAAGGTGGGTTGTGACACTTAGTACGTTTTGTTGATGGCATCTTGTTCATTGGGAATGATAAGGAATTAATGTCACAAGTAAAGGAATGGTTCACCAATCATTTTTAAATTAAAGATTTGGGAGAGGCAAGCTCTATTCTTGAGATCCAGCTCATTCGAGTTTGCAAGAAGAAACTTTTGTCATTATCTCAACATACATATATTGACAAGATGCTTATCAAATATAGGATGCACAACTCTAATAAAGGGAATTTGCCTTCTAGGCATGGTATTCATCTCTCTAAGGAGTAGTCTCCAAAGACCCTTAGGAGGAAGAAGAAGACTCGTTTCCTTTATGCATCGGCAGTTAGAAGCATAATATATGTTATGCAATGTACTAGACCTGACATCTACTATGCAATTAGAATAGTAAGTAAGTTTTAGTCAAATCTAGGATTTGATCACAAGGCGAATATGAAGTGCAATCTCCTAGTATCTTCAAAGAATGAGAAAACTATATGCTTGTGTATTCTGGTCGAGATTTATCTCTCAACAGTTATACAAATTATGATTTTCAACCGAACAAGGATAATCAAAAGTTGATCTCAGGATGCATGTTCACTCTTGGTGGAGAAGCCATTTTTTAAAGGAAGTGTGAAACAAGAGTATGTTTCTAACTCGACAATAGAGGCTGAATATGTTGCTGCTTGTGAAGCATCCACAGAAGCAAGTCTGGCTTCAAAAATTCTTGATGGATCTAGAAGTTGTTCCAGATATGGAAAGCTAATTGTAGTATTTTGTGACAACAGTGCAATAATTGTAAACATTAACGAGTCAAGAAACCACAAAGACATGAGGCATGTAGAGAGAAGGTATTATATGGTTCAGGATACACGCTGCCGAAGTGATGTGATAATATTGAAGATCGTGTCAAAAGACAACCTAACATATCTATTCATGAAGACATTGCAGTCAAAACTTTTGAGAAGCATCTGGAGGATATGGATTAAAAGATATGTCTCATTTGCTTTAGGGCAAGTGGAAAATTGTTGGAATAGATGCCCATAAAGCATATGATGTTTTGTAATAGACATACTTATAAATTAATAAAGTGAATTTATTGATTACATTTACGTGTATATCATTTAAATACTCTAAGAATATCATGAAAATTTCATAATTATCTATGTTACTTTAAATATTGTATATAAGCATTATATACAAGAGGATAATATTTAAAGATGATAATTAAAATAGAAAAAAATAGAATTATTTATTTGATTAAAGTATAGAATCTTTAAATTGACCATATAAGTATAGGTCATTTCCATTAAGAATAGAATGGTCTTATCCAAACTGTTTAATATAGTGAGTCATTAAATGAGTACACATTATATAATGAGATTATGTAGGACTAGGACATGATAAGATATGAAGGCTGATAATTTTCGGTTAAATATAGTAAGTTCTAATCACATCATCTTATGGTTATATATAAGATGATCTTAATCCTAAGTTATTAACAAGATAATCTTAATCCTAAGTTATTAACAGACTTTTATTTATAGATATATGCCTTTTGACTTACTCGGTATGGATTTGAAGATCAAATCTTATTCTTTTATCTTGGAAACATGATGAAGTTAGTAGCCGGGAATGTTAATAGTACAAGATGGAATCCATTCCTTCTCTAACGCAAAGTAGATAAATGATTCTCTTGAGTATTGATTCAAGGCCTGAATAATAAGAGCGCCCAATTCATGATTAAGTTCATGAATTTATTATTCATTAAATAATCAATGACACTCAAGGATAAAGAAGTAATTAGAGAGGTTAACAGATTTTACTTAGCTCTAATTATGAATTAATTATGGAGGATAGACTTATATGTAGTGACTATATTAAATGGACAACTCTAAGAAATGAGTCATTGAATATCTATAATTTCAAGAGTGCAATTCCAAGTATTTAGTGGAGTTACATTAGAATTAATAAAAGAGTAATATATTAATTAAAGAATTTAATTAATATATTGGTTTTATTGAGCTTGGAATTATTGGTTCATTAGTCCCCCATCATCCTTATAAATACTGTTTGGACATGTGGAATTATTGGTTTAAATAATTAATTCTAAATTCTAAATTAAATAAATTCTAAATTAAATATCACTCAAAATAAATTAATTATTTATTAATTTATATTTATTAAATAATCTAATTATTTAATAAATATAATAAAATAATTAATTTTAAAAATCACACAATAGGAGGGTCCCACTGTGTGTAGCGCCTAGCACAAAGACGAAAGTCCTCTTGTGCACATCAATGCTTGTTTACAAAGTTTCTATATTTAGCATTGTCAATTTTGAATAAATGTGATTTAATTCAAATATGAAAAGTTTAACGTGGAGACAAATGAGAATAGGTAACAAGAAGATTTTCTCCTCCTTCTCCTCTAAATTAGCGCCGCACATAGATATGATATCTGTGTGTGTGGCGCCTATAGCACTACAGGAATAAAAAACTTGTGCCTTTTATTTTAATTAAAATATTTGATATTAAAATTAAAATAAAGAAACTTTCCAAAAATGATTAACTATATTGTTCTCTATAAATAGATGCCCCCTCTATTCTTTATTGAGAGAACACTTGTGAGTCTTCGAGAGAGTGAGAGCACTTTGTAGAGAAACACTCATAAGCATGTAGAGAGAGAGAGAGAAAAAGAAGAAAGGTTCTTCTATTTTTTTAGTGCTCATAAGTAACCATATTCCTTCTACACCCATACTATGCCTATCTAAGTGCCAAAATCTAGCGAGGAAGATGTTGGTTTCAAAATTAGAAAACATCCTTTGCAATCCCCATTCTGCTTCAATTTCACCTCTCTACTATTAGGCAAAGTATTCATATATATATTTATATACGAAATTAATATAATCTATAGCGTTTTACAAAAGTTTTAAGAAATTTTTTGCTATACATGATCCATACCTTTACCACGTTTCAGCTATATTTTGTGAAAAATGTTTTCAAAAACTAACATGTCAAATATTTGATTAAAAATGTCTTTGCTTTTTTTCTTAAAAAAAAAACTTTTATTTTTTCAAATTTATGTTATGAGTTAGAGTCAACATGGATGGAGAAAATGGCACTGAAAAGAAAACAGTTGGTGTTCATATTCGTGCTTCTCAACAATGTTCATGATTTAACTGATGTGAGACTCAAAAAAGGGGTCCTTTTGATAAATGACCTTAACAAAAAAAATTTTGGACGAATGACCTCTTTTTATTTTTTTTTTTCATTCTGTTGAGGTTTTTTTCCTTACTCAGTGTGTTATTTTTATCTTTCTAGAAAAAAAAACTGAAGCAGTTTTCGTGTCTAGAAGGCTTGATTTTTGTGCCAAAAAAAAGAAGTCATTTCCCCAATTAAATTTTTTGGATGGGCCTTTTCTCAAATTCTTTCCTCAAAAAATTGACACTCCAAGAGAGGGAGACATTGAAATAGATACTTTTTATATACCTAATAATAATAAGAAAAAGGGATTGATTCTGTGGCTTGGAAGCACTTCAAAAAGAAGAAAAATTAATAGTCAAAAGAAGGCAATTTGCAATTACTATGAAAACAAGTTGTTGGGTTCTATTAGAAATGAGATAAAGCATCAACGCCTCTACACGAACATTTCAAGATATGTCCACTGAGAAAAAATAAAGACATAAGACAGTCATTTCTAAATCCCAACATTTCGAAAGAGGGGAAATGTCAATTGGGACATACACATTTGTCAAGACATAAGATACAACAACTGTTGGAAGGAAATAAAGGAAGAATTGCAATAACCGCATATTTGCGGACTGTTTCTAAGCCAAAAGAGAGGTTATATGACTATGACAGCACATTTATTAGTGACTCTTGGACTTTATAAAGTCAAATTTTAGGTGATTTTAAAATGATGATTTTTCTAATTACTTTTGCTTGCATTAATTTGTTAAGATATTATATTTGATAATTATTCTATTTTTGAATTTGGTAACTTTATTTATGTGCCATACCCAGATACTACTGAATCTCATTCAGATGCATTGATGACTTGCTTATTGGACTGGAATATTGATAGAATGATATCATTGTAGACAATTGTAGCACTGATAATGCTCTGATTAATTTGATTTCTGATAAGTTGCCTTCTAGTTCATTGTTATTGGATGGTGAGCTCTTTCATACGCAGTGTTGTACGCATATTCGCAATTTAATTATGAAGACTGGTTTAAGTGCAATTGAGGGTGGTGTAGAAGCTATCCGTGGTAGTGTTGCTTTCCGGACCTGCGACACCAAAGAAATTTGAAAAGTTTGAACAAGTCACCCACCAAATGAGGGTTCCATGTACTAAATGGTTAGCACTTGACTGTCCTACTGGATGGAATAGCATGTTGGAATTAAATATTGAACGCAACGAAAGTAACAGATCATTGACAAACAAAAATTTTTTAAAAACTTTGTTCATCAAGAATAGATATATAATTTTAATTAATAATAGAAAGCTTTAAGAATTTTTTCAAATCTTTTGAAGACCTACCATGTTGACATGTATGCCCTAATGCGTAAAATGTAATATGTTTTTTGATATATTTTTATCAATAAAGAATTTATTTATTATTCATATATCAAATTTGTTGTCCTTTCTATATTCATATTTGTTAAATGTATGATAAACAAAGAAAAGTCTGAAACTGTTGGTCTAAATCTTTAGAATCAGGCATATGATGGATAGATTATGCGGAAGACATGATTCTAAAAGTGATGGTCTAAATCATAAGATCCGTAATCAAGGGAATAAAGTCGGGCGCTTTATTCATGCAAAAAATTTTATGTTGTCTATATCCCTAATGGGAGATGGTTTGTCTTTTCATAGGTGACGATGCATTGGATCAGGACATAAAGTTCAATTGATTTGGATTAATAATTGTCTTGCCAAATTAATTCACTTTAAACAATTATATGTGTTGTATCTTAATCCTGAGATGAATAGTGAACCTATTGTCTTGACCTATGTCTTTTGATGTACCAAAGGGTGACATCCACATTTTATGTTGGTACACATGCCGGTATATTGGAGACATAACTCTTGATAGCGTAAACCTATTATTCATAGATACAAAATCCATAGCTGCTCTTTCGAAGAAGATGATATCCTCTTACAGCATTATCTTGTAATTGGAAAGCTGGAGCACTTAACCATTTAGATACATAAGTTTAATCGAATGGTATACTGTCATTGGATAGTAAGTTTTTCGGTGGTGAGATAAAGGAACATAAGAGAAAAATAATCGGGTAGGTAAGATAGAATTTATCCTTAAGTCGATTATAGATATCCTATGCTTATATGTTACATTATGATATGTCATGGACACTTAGCAAATTGGGTTTTATAATTATCGAATGCTTGAACTATATAGGTCCGTCGGGTCCCCTTTGCTAGCTCATAATAAATCCTGTAATGATAGAGTGTGCTTTTCCAATAAATTAGTGATTTATATTAAATTGTTAGGTTGGTTGAAATTCGATAGGATCAGATAATTCATGTCTATTTATCAATTGAATTAATTTGTGTAAATTAATTCAAGATAAACTTGTTGAATTATCAAGAATATTTATTCTCCTAGAAATTTTCTATATATGACTGTTTTAATCAGATAACTGAGGCTCTATCGAAAGAATCTCGAGTAGAAAATAAAAGATTCACAGGGATCATTTATTGTAAGTTCAGTAGGCCAATCTTCAAGTTCGGCTTGCCGATGGAGTAAGTTCAACAGAACAATCTACCAGTTCGGCCTATCGACCGAGCAATAATCTGATCATGTATTTTCATGCGATTTTATCAAATATTGATCTAGATTTGAATTTTTAAGGCCTTATATGATAATAACCAACCATGAGACGACCTCTATAAATAGGGAATGTGTATTCTAAGTTATTTAGATTAGTTGAGAAATCAAGAGTGAGCACTCTAGTCTATGAGTCTCTAAAAGTCCCCTAATAGCTATTGTTCATAAATCACAAAGGCTAGTTCAGCGTTTTCTCAATTTGTTGAAAGGAGAGTCACTAGGAAGAGCTATACAAGGAATGCCCATACATATATCGATCGTGAATAGACAATTGCAAAGAAGACCAGTTGGTTGAGGCTCTTCTTAAACGTTCTTCTCTTCATAGATTGCAGGAGCTCTTTGGCATACAAGGTTAGTAAGATCTGGTTAATTTATGTATATAGCATGTCAAACTTATGTTTTGAAAAATACTTTGATTAAAAAATTTAAAAATTTTTGCTGCGTATTGTTTTTCCAACAATTGGTATCAGAGCTAGGCTTTTGCATAAATTTATGAGTTTGTGATCATGCTATATGCATAAATTATGTGATCATGATCTTTCCTATGCTTGAATTTATTTTTTTAGAGAGTTGGCAATTTAGGGTTTCTATATATTTATGTTGTCATTATATGGTGAATGTTTATTAATTAATTATGGCTGATTAAATTATTATTTAGTCATTTGTTCAATTAATTAATTTGTGTCGGTTATAGTTTCTTAGATGTTAGAATGTATATTTAGGTTTTTTATGTAATTAGACGACTGGTCTATCATCATCGTCTAAGAATTATTATTTAATCTTAAATTTATAAGAATTTTATAATTAAATAATCATTCGAAGAAGACAATCTAGAAGATGATGATAGCATTCCACAGGTATTTTTTGAGTCTCTAAATTTTTATTTTTTTGAATTATTGAAAGTAAGATTGAAAAAACTGTTAAAAAACTATATTTTCTAGAAAACATGATTTTTGCTCAATCAGTAGGCCGATGGCTGCAGATCAGTAGGCCTAAACCTCCAGGAATTAGCAGGACGTCCATAGGGTAGAATTCTGATAGCTCTGGTGGCAGGCTGAACTTTCAGGTTCAACAAGTCGATTTGTCATGACTGGCAGGCCGAACTATGAAGATTGGTAGGCCTATGGGTCATGGCCAGTAGGTCCGATCACATAGATTGGCAGGCCGGTAAGAACTGTGAATTTTCAAAAAAGGTGTATTTTTTGACGTAGTTTTGATTTTATTTTTGAGACAATTTTGAGAAACATTAAATTTAGATATGACCGAAAATATGAAGGATTTGATCTATGCGGGATTAAAGACTTGAAGATGGATAATACATGAAGAAAGATACAATTTGAAGATTCAAGGATGAAGAATCGATAATATTTTTCTATTAATCTCTTGTAATCTTTGATTTCTTTTCCTTAGGGTGGAACCATACTGCAGCTACTTATTATTTTGCATATGGCTTTGCATGATTGCTTTGCTTGTCTATATTATAATATGATTTGCCATGTATATTGATTACATGTCATATAGAATAGAGAACGTCACTCATTAAATATTGTTCATGCATGTTTTTAAAATGAAATCTTGATTTCAAAAAATTGAATGGGAGAAAGTTTTCGAAGAGAGGAATTACAGCTTCCATCATTAGTCCATAGGTCGCACATGGTGGTTCCGAACTTTAGGAAGGAAATTCATCATGTACTGAGTTGGATCTTTGAGAGGATAAGATATTTTAGCATTATTTATCATTGCACACCCCTAGGTGGTGATTATAAATCGTGGATAAAATATTGAAACAATGGTTATGCACTCATGTTGATTTTCTTATTAACCTCCCCTAGAGCTCTGTTAATAAAATTAATGGTCAAAGAAACGATTATTAATATATGCTGGATCATACGGATGCTGGATGGCATATATTAATCAGGAGGTGATCTATGTTCCTAATTGAGTTTGGAAAGTCTCCTTTAGACAACTTGTTGAGTTTCGAGTTGGGAATTATCATTGTAAGGCTGTGATATTTTCAAGGTTTTGACACATAAACACACTTGTATGTTTACTTGATTGTGTTATCTTACTTAATTATTATGGAATGTTTGGTTATGTTTGGTATATGATTCTTTATGGTACATGTCTAAAAACATTTTATCATCAATACTTGATAAAAAACCAATTTATTTTGAGAATTTTGATTATTGGAAATGGAACCTGAATATCGTCCTATCCTTGGAGAAACTGAAATTTGTATTGACAACACTGTATCCTCCGAGCCTATGGGATATTCCAATAATGAACAAATCCAAGTTTATGATCGCTAGAAAGATACTAACGATTAGGCCCGCTGTTATGTTATGGCCAGCATGAATAACGTGCTACAATCTCAACATGAAGATTATGAGACTATGAAGTAGATCTTGGATAATCTTCAAGGCATGTTTGGAGGCCAAGCCCTAATAAAATGGCAAGAAGCACTTCAGAAACTTCTAAACTACAAACAAAGATCAGGGACTCCTATTAAGGTGCATATGGTGTTAGTCATGGGTTACCTCCCTGAGGCTGAAACCAATGGAGCTGACATGGATGCTGAAACACAAATGACTATGGTCTTTGAGACTCTATCTAAAGAGTTTATCCCATTTAGAGCTTCATTTAATTTAAGCAATTGATAGGATATGACCTTGACTAAGCTGATAAAGCAGTTATAGGAGTTCAAAAATCTGATCAAAGAAACTCCTATTGGTGGTGAGGACAATTTGGCAGCTACCTCTAGTTCCAATCCTAATTTTGGGAATGGAAAGAAGCAATGGGCTAAAAATGGGAAGTCTTCTATTCCTACAAATGGCAAGAACAAGAAGAAGAAAAAGAAGAACCTAAAGAAGCTCAAGTGCTTTTTCTATGGGAAGATCTGGCACATCAAGAAGAATTATAAGGACTTCCTTTCTTGAGGATGTAGGTATGATCTTCTGATTATTAAAACTTGTTTAGTTAAGGAATCTAGTTACACTTGGGTCATAGATTTCAGAATAACTAATCATATTTGCATTTTTCTGTAGGGGTTCAAAGAAACGAGAAGTTTGCTACATAAAGACTTCATGCTTCAGATTGGCAATGCATCCTTAGTGTTGGTTGAAAAAGTGGGAGATGTCCATCTTAATTTTGATGATTATAGGAGTTTAGTTTTGCGAGACTGTTTTTATATTCCTAAACTTAAAAGGAATTTAATTTTTGTAGCTTGTTTATTTAAAGAGTTTCTTTTAATAATAAAGTGGTGATTCACAAAAACAAATCTTTTATGTGTGATAGATGGATGCAAAATAATCTATACTTTATCAAATCTAAAATGAACTTACTGCTCAATACTGAGGTTAATAATAATAACTCTAAAAGACTTAAAACTTCTCACTCTAATAAGACCTATCTTTAGCATTTGTGACTAGGTCATATTAACCTGAATAGGATTCAAAGGTTAGTAAGGGATGGACCTTTAGGTCACTTAAAGATGGAGGGTAAAGTAACCAAAAGACTATTTGGGTCTAAGGACAATGGGGCCAAAGGGGTTCTAGAACTTGTGCATAGCAATGTTTACAGACCTATGAACATCCATGCATGAGGAGGGCATGAGTATTTCGTCAATTTTATTGATGAGTACTCAAGGTATAGGTATGGGTACCTATTGCACCACAAAAGCAAAACTTATGACAAGTTTAAGGGGTTTTAGGCTGAAGTGGAAAAGCAATTAGGTAGACCCATAAAGGTACTTTGATTTGATTGAGGGGGTGAATACCTTTTTGATGAGTTATTGAAATACTTATTAGAGAGTGGGATTCTATCCCAATTAACTATGCGGGGCACTGCACAATAGAATGGCATGGCTAAGAGAAGGAATAAGACTTTGTTGGACATGGTCAAGCCCATGATGGGTTATTCACCATTGCCTTTATCTTTTTAGGGATACGCACTACAAAATGCATGTTATCTTTTGAACAATGCGGCTTCCTAAAACTCCTCACGAGTTGTGGACGGGGAAAAAGACATCCTTAAACTATATTTGCATATAAGGATGTTTGGCTCATGTTTTGTTTAAGGAAATGAATAAGTTTAAAGCACATTCAAAAGTTTGTGTGTTTGTAGGATATCCAAAAGGGACTAAAGGGGGTTATTTTTATAACCCAAAGGAAAATAAAGTCATGGTTTCAACTAATGCAACTTTCTATGTGGAAAGTTACATGAATATCTTTAAGCCTCGAAGCAAAGTGGTGCTCGAGGAGTTGGTAGTGATTCGATCACTCCAAGGGTTCTAAATAAAACCATAACAATCAGTGTAGAAAAACCAACCGAACAACAACCTAAGGGGCTTCGGCGTAGTAGGAGGATCGAACGTCAACCCAAGAGGTATATGTTCAATAGGTGAAGCCTTTTTGGCTGACCTAGTTGAATATGACAAGAATCCTTGCACTTACGAAGAGGCTATGGAGATGTTGATTCAAAACTCTAGACAGAGGCCATAAACACTAAGATAAAGTCTATGGAGACTAATGAAGTTTGGGAACTTGTAGATCTTCCCAAAGGGGTAAAACCCATAGGGTGTAAGTGGATCTATAAGGGAAAGAAAGGAGTAGATAGGAAAGTCGAAACCTATAAGGTTAGACTAGTAGCTAACGAAAAAGGAAGGAATTGATTATGAGGAAACCTTTTCACCTATAGTCAAGCTTAACTCCATCCGCATTCTCTTGTCCATAGCTACCACTCTTGTCCATACCTATCTTGATGAGTCCATTTATATAGTACAACCAGACGGATTTAAGGCTGAGGGTTAGGAGGGTAAGGTTTGTAAGCTGCTAAAGTCAGTTTATGGACTTAAGCAAGCTTCTTGTTCTTGGAACATAAGATTTGATCAAGTGATCAAGGCTTATCGGTTCGCACAAAATGTGGACAAACTATGTGTTTACACACATATTAAGGATAGGAAGGTGGCTTTTTGACTGTTTTATGTGGATGACATTCTGCTTATTGGCAATAATGTTGAGGCGTGTCATTCGGTCAAATTATGGTTGACCAAATAGTTTGACATAAAAGACTTAGGTAAAGTTAACTATGTTCTTGGTATCTAGATCTTTTAGGATAGGAAGAATAGAATGATAGGCTTTATCCCAAGCAGTCTACATAGAAAAAATTCTCAAAAGGTATACAATGTAGGATTCTAAGAAAGGTGGGCAACTATCTAGGCCTAGAATTACTCTTTCAAAGAAAGACTCACCAAAGTCTAATGAAGAAATAGAATACATGAAGAAAGGGCCTTACACTTTATCAGTGGATAGTCTCACGTATGCCATGCTTTGCACACGATCGGATATTAGTTATGCGGTTGGGATAGTAAGTGTTAGACATGTATGCCCTAAGGAGTAAAAATGTAATACGTTTTTGAAGACATTTTTATCAGTAAAGAATTTATTCATTTATATATACCAAATCTTGTCCTCTTTACGTTCCTATTTGTTGAATGTATGATAAGCCAATAGTAGTATGAGACTATCAGTCTAAACCTTAAGAATTGGACATATGATGGGATGATTATGCAGAAGACACGATTCTTAAGGTGATGGTCTAAAACATATGATCCACAATCGAGGGAAAAAAGTTGGGCACTTTATTCATGTAAAGATTGTTATGTTGTCTCTATCCCTTTTGGGAGATGGTTTGTATTGGCCATTGGAGTTGGACTCCATGAATAGAAACATTGGCATGTTGTCATAGGTGACGATGTGTTGGATCGGGACATAAAGTGAATTGATTTGGATTAATAATTCTGTCTTGGCAAATCAATTCACTTTAGACAGTCATTTGTATTGTATCTTAATCCTGAGATGAATAGTGGGCCTATTGTCTCGACTTGTGTCTTTTGATGTGCCAATGGCTGACTCCCACATCTCAATAGTGGCATGCATGCTGGTACGTTGGAGGCATGACTCTTGATAGCGTAGACTTGTTATTCATAGATATGGAATCCATAGCTCCTCTTTAGGAGTAATGATATCCTCTTATATGCGTTGTCCTGTAATTGGAAAACTGGAGCGCTTAACCATTTGGATACATAGGTGTAACCGAATGGTATACTATCTTTGGATGGTAAGTTTTCTAATGGTGAGACAATGGAACGTAAGATAAAAATAATCGGGAAGGTAAGACATAACTTGTCCTTAAGCCGATTATGGATTATCATATGGGGATACGATACACTTTGATATGTCATGGAGACTTAGCTACACGAGCTTCGTAATTCTATAAAGTTTGAGAGTGCAGCTCCAAGCTTTTAGTGGAGTAGCGTTGGAGTTGATAGTTGTGAAATGTATATCTGGGATATTGGGTTTCATAATTGTCGTGAGCTTGAACTTTATAGGTCTATTTTGGTCCCCTTTGCTAGCTCACAAAATCCTGTAACGACACGGCGTGCTTTTCCAATAATAGGTGACTTATGTCAGAATTATTGGATTGGTTTAAAATTTGTAAGAATCAAATAATTCATGTCTGTTTATTGGTTGAATTAATTTTGTAATAAAATTAATTTTAGATAAACTTTTTGAATTATTGGGATCGGATAATTCTCGTCTGTTTATCGGTTGATTTAATTTTGGATAAATTAAATCAAGATAAACTTGTAGAATTATTGTGAGTTGATTTATTTTCTTAGAGATTATCTTGATAAAGTTTGTTTTGATCAAATATCTTCTCTATTAGGTTATTTGAATCAAAACTGAGACTTTATCCTATAGAATCTCGGGTGGAAAATAAAAGATTCGTGAAGATTTTTTCACTGGATTTCGGCCTGACGATTAGCGAGCGATAAGATTACATGTTTTCACACAGATCTTATCAGATATTGATCCGAACTTGATTTTGTTTCAAGTTTTTGAGACCTAATCTGATAAGGACTAACCCCAGGACCAATAGCTTTAAAAAGGGAGTGAGTCTCATGATTTACTTAGATCAATTGAGAGATTAAGAGTGATACTCTTCTAGTGAGCATCTGAAAACTCCCTGAGAGCTTTTGTTCACAAATCGTGAACACTAGCTTTGGGTTCTCTCTCTTGGTTGCAAGGAGAGTAACCAGTGGAAGAGCCATACGTGTGAGCCCACACTTACTCTGGTTGTGGATAGGGAATAGCAAAGAAGACCAGTTGGTTGAGGCTCTTTTGGAACATTACTTCTCTTCACAGGCTACGGAGGTTTTTCCCACAAGGTTAGTAAGATCTATCTAATTTATACATATAACATGTCAAACTTGTGTTTTGGAAATTACTCTAATGAATTTTTTTTTAAAATTTCACTGTGCACCGTGTTTCCAACACATGGTATCAGAGACATGTTTTTTACATAAATTTACAAGTTTGTGATCATGATATATGCATAAATTTTGTGATCTTTTTCTCTCCTATGCTTGAATTGAATTTTATAGAGAGATGGCACTCTAGGTTTCTATATAAAATATATGTTGTCATGGATTATGTGGTGAATGTTTATTAATTAATTACGGTTGATTAAATTGTTGTTTAATATTTATTAATTAATTAATACCGGTTATGGTTCCATAGAGTTTAGAATTTGTATCAAGGTTTTTCATGTAATTAGATGGCGGACTATCATCTCCGTCTAGGAATTATTATTTATTTTAAATTTATAAAATTTTGTAATTAAATAATTATTCAGAGAAGACGGATCTAGAAGACGGATCTAGAAGAATGATGATGGCGCCCCCAAGGTATTTCCTGAGTCTCTAATTTTATGTTTTTGAATTGTTGAAAATAAAATTGATGAATTGCATTAAAATTGTATTTTCTAGAATGAGGGATTACTACTCGGTCGGCATGCCGGACATCACAGTTCGGCAAGCCGATGGTCATAGATGGGCAGGTCGGACGTGTGGTTCGGCAGGCTGACAGTGGGGCAGAAATTGGCTGGCTCTGCCGGCAAGCCGAACTTTTTGTTCGGCAGGCCGAACTTTCATGCGTCGGCAGGTCGATCTTTTAGATCGGCAGGCTGATGAAGCATGACCGGTAGGCCAATCACCCAGATCGGCCTGCCGACCGAGAGCTAGAAAAATTCCAAAAAAGGTGCAACTTTTGCAGTGCAGTTTTAATTTTATTTTTGAGATGATTCTGAGAAACATTAAATTTGGATATGACCGGAAATATGAAGTATTTGATTCATACGGGATTGAAGACTTGAAGATGGGTATTACATGAAGAAGGATACAGCTTGAGGATTCAAGGATGAAGAATCGATAAATGTCTTGATTATTCTCTTGTAATCTTAGTTTTCTATTCTCTAGGCTGAAACCATAATATTACGGTTATTATTAATTTGCTTGTAGCTTTGCTTGTCTGCATTATAATATGATTTGCCATGTATATTGGTAACATATCATATAGAATAAGGAGCGCCGCTCATATTAAAATTGTTCATGCATAATTTTGAAATAAAACCTTGACTTCAAAAGACTGAGTGGGAGAAGGTTTTCGAAGAGAAGGACTTAAGGCCTCCATCGTTGGTCCATAGGAAGAACATGGTGGTCTTGACCCCTAAGAAGGGATTTCTATCATGTACCAGATTGGATCTCTGAAAGGATAAGATATTTTAGTGTGATTTATGGTTGCACACCCCTAGGTGGTGATTTTAAATCATAGATAAAATATTGAAACGATGGTTATACACTCACGTTAATTTTATTATTAACCTCCCCTAGGAGCTCTGTTAATAAAATTAGTGGCCAAAGAAACGATTATTGATATATGCTGGATCATACGGGTCCTGGATGGCATATATTAATCAGGAGGGGATCTGTGTTCCTGATTGAATTTGGCATGACTCCCCTAGGAGCTTGTTGAATTCTAAGTTGGGAATTATCATTGTAAGGTTGTGATATTTTCAAGGTTTTGACACATAAACACATTTGTTTGACTTTGCATGATTGTGTTATCTTACTAAATTATTATTATATGTTTGCTTATGTTTGGTATTTGATTCTTTATTGTAGATTGAAAATGTCTAAAAATGCTTTATCATCGATACTTGATAAAAACCAATTAACCGGTGAGAATTACAATGATTGGAAACGAAGCTTGGATATCGTCCTAGTCCTTTGAGAAACTGAAATATGTACTGACAACCCCTTGTCCTCCCGAGCCTACTGGGAGACTCAAGTAATGAGCAATTCTAAGCGTACGATCGCTGGAAAGATGCTAATGATCAGGCCCGCTGCTATGTTATGGCTAGCATGAATAATGTGCTGCAGGCTCAACATATGGATTATAAGACTGCGAAGCAGATCTTGGATAATCTTAAGGATATGTTTGGAGGCCAGGCCATAACAAAGAGACAAGTGCCACTTCAGAAACTCATAACTGTAGACAGAGACCAGGGACATCTGTAAAGGAGCACATGATGTTGGTCATGGGTTACCTCGCTGAGGCTCAAACCAATGGAGCCGACATCGATGCTAAAACTCAGATGACTATGGTCTTTGAGACTCTGTCTAAGGAATTTATTTCATTTAGAGCTACTTTTAATTTAAGCAATAGACAGGATATGACCTTGAAAGAACTGATAAAACAGTTATAGGAGTTTGAACTGCTGATCAGGGAGTCTCCTGCGGGTGGTGAGGCCAACATGGTAGCTACATCTGGTTCCAATCCTAACTCAGGGAATGGAAAGAAGCAACGGGCCAAGAACAGGAAGTCTTCTATTCCTGCATGCTACCAAGAGCAAGAAGAATAAGAAGAAGAACCCAAAGAAGCTTAAGTGCTTCTTCTATGGAAAGGTCGGGCATATTAAGAAGCATTACAAGGACTTTCGTTCCAAAGGAGGTAGGTGTGATCTTCTGTATTTAGAAACTTGTTTGGTTGAGGAATCCAGTAACATTTGGGTCATAGATTCTGGTGCAACTAATCATGTTTGTGTTTCTCTGTAGGGATTCAAAGAAACGAGAAATCTGCTACGTGAAGACTTCATGTTTCGGATGGGCGATGGATCCTTGGCCTCAGCGGAAGCAGTGGGAGATGTCCATCTTTACTTTGATAATTATAGGAATTTAATTTTACAAGATTGTTTTTATATTCCTAAATTTAAAAGGAATTTAATTTTTGTATCTTGTTTATTTAAAGACTCCTACGTGGTATCTTTTAGTGAAAAAGTGGTGATTCGTGAAAATAAATATTTTATCTGTTATAGATGGATGCAAAATAATCTATATTTTATCAAACCTAAGATTGACTTATTGCTTAATGCTGAGATAAATGATAATGACTCAAAAAGACTTAAAACCTCTCACTCTAATAAGACTTATCTTTGGCATTTACACTTTGGCCATATTAACCTGAATAGGATTCAAAGGTTGGTAAGGGATGGACCTTTAATTCACTTAAAGGTGGAATCTATACCTCACTGTGAATCTTGTTTGGAGGCTAAAATGACCAAAAGACCATACGGGTCTAAGGGTAATAGGGCCGAAGGGGTTCTAGAACTTGTGCATAGTGATGTTTGCGGACCGATGAACATCCGGGCGCAAGAAGGGTATGAGTACTTCGTCACTTTTATTGACGATTACTCAAGATATGGGTCTGTGTCCCTGATGCACCACAAAAGCGAAACTTATGATAAGTTCAGGGAGTTTCAGGCTGAAGTGGAAAAGCAATTGGGTAGACCCATAAAGGCACTTTGATCCGATCGAGGTGGGGAATACCTTTCTGATGAGTTCTTGGGACACTTGTTAGAGAATGAGATTTTATCCCATTTGACTGCACCGGGCACTCCACAGTAGAATGGCGTAGCGGAGAGAAGAAATAGGACTTTGTTGGACATGATTAGGTCGATGATGAGTTATTCATCATTGCCTTTATCCTTTTGGGGATATGCACTACAAACTGCATGTTATCTTTTAAACAATGTGCCTTCAAAATCGGTCCCTAAAACTCCTCACGAGTTATGGACAAGAAGAAAGACATCCTTAAACCATATTCGCATATGGGGATGTCTGGCTCATGTCCTGTTTAAGGATCCAGATAAGTTGGAAGCACGTTTGGAAGTTTACGTGTTTGTAGGATATCCAAAAGGGACTAAGGGGGTTATTTTTATAACCCAAAGGAAAATAAAGGCGTGGTTTCAACTAATGCAACTTTTCTTGAGGAGAGTTACATGGACGACTTTAAACCTCAAAGCAAAATGGTGCTTGAGGAGTTAAGGGGTGATCCGTTCACTCTGAAGGTTCCGAACGAAACCATTCCGATCGGTGTTGAAAAACCAAACAAACCTGAACAACAACCTTAGGGGCTTTGGCGTAGTGGGAGGATCGGGCGTCAACCTGAGAGGTATATGTTCAATGGGGAGGTTTTCTCGGCTAAACCGGATGAACATGATAGGGATCCTTATACTTACGCAGAAGCTATGGAGGATGTTGATTCAAGACTCTTGACAGGGGCTATGAACATAGAGATGAAGTCTATGGAGACTAATCGGGTCTGGGAGCTTGTGGATCTTCCCGAAGGGGTAAAACCCATAGGGTGTAAGTGGATCTATAAGAGGAAAAAAGGAGTGGATGGAAAGGTCGAAACCTTTAAGGCTAGACTGGTAGCTAAGGGTTATACGCAAAAGGAAGGAATCAATTATGAGGAAACCTTTTCGCCTGTAGCCATGCTTAAGTCCATTCGGATTCTCTTGTCCATAGCTACCGCTCTCGACTATGAGATTTGGCAAATGGATGTCAAGACGGCTTTTCTGAATGGCTATCTTGATGAGTCTATCTATATGGAACAACTTGACAGGTTCAAGGTCACGGGTCAAGAGGGTAAGGGTTGCAAGCTGCTAAAGTCAATTTATGGACTTAAGCAGGCATCCCGTTCTTGGAACATAAGATTTGATCAAGTGATCAAGACTTATGGGTTCTCACAAAATGTGGATGAACCATGTGTTTACAAACACATAAAGGATGGGAAGGTGGTTTTTCTACTACTTTATGTAGATGACATTCTGCTAATTGGCAATGACATTGGGGTGTTGTCATCGGTCAAATTATGGTTGACCAAGCAGTTTGACATGAAGGACTTGAGTGAGGCTAATTTTGTTCTCAGTATCCAAATCTTTCGGGAGAGGAAGAACAAAATGATAGCTTTGTCTTAGGCCGACTACATAGATAAAATTCTCAGGAGGTTTGCAATGCAGGATTCCAAGAAAGGTGGGCAACCATCTAGGTTTGGAATTACTCTTTCTAAGAAAGACTCTCCAAAGTCTTATGAAGAAAGAGAATACACGAAGAAGGTGCCTTATGCTTCGGCAGTGGGTAGTCTCATGTATGCCATGCTTTGCACTCGACCAGATATTAGTTATGCGATCGGGATTGTAAGTCGATTTCAAGCAGATCGAGGACCAAACCATTGGGTTGCGGTAAAGCATATTTTCAAGTACCTGAGAAGGACTCGAGGGTATATGCTTGTGTATTTGGGTAAGGACTTAACTCCTCTAGGATACACTGACTCAGATTTTCAATCCTGTCTAGATTCTAGGAAATCGACTTCAGGGTTTGTGTTTACTCTGGGCGGTGGTGCCATCAGTTGGAGAAGTATGAAGAAAGATTGCACTTTGGATTCAACGATGGAGGCGAAGTATGTGGCGGCTAGTGATGCTTCGAAAGAAGTAGTGTGGCTCCGCAAGTTCCTTGGGGATCTTGAGGTAGTTCCTGGTATGGATAAAGCGGTATCACTGTACTGTGATAACAGTGCGGCGGTAGCTAATGCTAAGGAACCAAGATTTCACAAGAAGAGTAAGCATATTGATCGGAAGTATCATGTGATAAAGGACTTTGTTGAGGGCGGGCATGTCACAGTGTGCAAGATCGCGTCAGAGGACAATTTCGCTGATCCATTTATGAAGACACTTTTTGGGAGAGTCTTCGAGAGGCATGTGGAAGCTATGGGGATGCAAAATTTGTTTTATTTACTCACTTAGTGCAAGTGGGAGATTGTTAGACATGTATGCCCTAAGGAGTAAAAATGTAATACGTTTTTGAAGACATTTTTATCAATAAAGAATTTATTCATTTATATATACCAAATCTTGTCCTCTTTACGTTCCTATTTGTTGAATGTATGACAAGCAAACAGTAGTCTAAGACTGTTAGTCTAAACCTTAAGAATTGGGCATATGATGGGATGATTATGCGGAAGACAGGATTCTTAAGGTGACGGTCTAAAACTTATGATCCGCAATCGAGGGAACAAAGTTGGGCGCTTTATTCATGTAAAGATTGTTATGTTGTCTATATCCCTTTTGGGAGATGGTTTGTCTTGGCCATTGGAGTTGGACTCCGTGAATAGAAACATTAGTATGTTGTCTTAGGTGACGATGTGTTGGATCGGGACATAAAGTGAATTGATTTGGATTAATAATTCTGTCTTGGCAAATCGATTCACTTTAGACAGTCATTTGTATTGTATCTTAATCTTGAGATGAATAGTGGGCCCGTTATCTCGACCTGTGCCTCAATAGTGGTATGCATCCCGCTACGTTGGAGGCATGACTCTTGATAGCGTAGAGTTGTTATTCATAGATATGGAATCCATAGCTCCTGTTTAGGAGTTATGATATCCTCTTATATGCGTTGTCTTGTAATTGGAAAACTGGAGCGCTTAACCATTTGGATACGTAGGTGTAACCGAATAGTATACTATCTTTGGATGGTAAGTTTTCTAATGGTGAGACAAGGGAACGTAAGATAAAAATAATTGGGAAGGTAAGACAGAACTTGTTCTTAAGCCGATTATGGATTATCATATGGGGATATGATGCACTTTGATATGTCATGGAGACATAGCTACACGAGCTTCGTAATTCTATAAAGTTCGAGAGTGCAGCTCCAAGCTTTTAGTGGAGTAGCGTTGGAGTTGATAGTTGTGAAATGTATATCTGGGATATTGGGTTTCATAATTATCTTGAGCTTGAACTTTATAGGTCCTTTTTGGTCCCCTTTGTTAGCTCACAAAATCCTGTAACGACACGACGTGCTTTTCCAATAATAGGTGACTTATGTCAGAATTATCAGATTGGTTTAAAATTTGTAAGAATCAAATAATTTATGTATGTTTATTGGTTGAATTAATTTTGTAATAAAATTAATTTAAGATAAACTTGTTGAATTATTGGGATCGGATAATTCTTGTCTGTTTATCGGTTGATTTAATTTTGGATAAATTAAATCAAGATAAACTTGTAGAATTATTGTGAGTTGATTTATTTTCTTAGAGATTATCTTGATAAAATTTGTTTTGATCAGATATCTTCTCTATTGAGTTATTTGAATCAAAACTGTGACTTTATCCTATAGAATCTCGGGTGGAAAATAAAAGATTCGCGGAGCTTTTTTCACGGGAGTTCGGCCTACCGAATGACGTGTTCGGCCTACCGATGGGGCCTGTTCAGCCTGTCGATCAGCGAGCAATAAGATTACACGTTTTCACGCTAATCTTATCAGACATTGATCCGAACTTGATTCTATTTCGAGTTTTTGAGACCTAATCTGATAAGGACTGACCCCAAGACCAATAGCTATAAAAAGGGAGTGAGTCTCATGATTTACTCAGATCAATTGAGAGATTAAGAGTGATACTCTTCTAGTAAGCATCTGAAAACTCCCTGAGAGCTTTTGTTCACAAATCACAAACACTAGGTTTGGGTTCTCTCTCTTGGTTGGAAGGAGAGTCACCAGTGGAAGAGCTGTACGTGTGAGCCCACACTCACTCCGGTTGTGGATAGAGAATAGTAAAGAAGACCAATTGGTTGAGGCTCTTCTGGAACGTTACTACTCTTCACAGGCTGCGGAGGTTTTTCTCACAAGGTTAGTAAGATCTGTCTAATTTATACATATAACATGTCAAACTTGTGTTTTGGAAATTACTCTGATGAAAATTTTTTTAAAATTCCGCTTCGCACCGCGTTTCCAACAGTAAGTCGATTTCAATCAAATCTAGGATCAAACCACTGGGTTCCAGTTAAGCATATTTTCAAGTACCTAAGAAGGACTCGAGGGTACATGCTTGTGTATTTAGTTGAGGATTTAACACTTCTAATAGGATTCGAGAAGATCAACTTTGGGTTTTGTGTTTAGTCTAGGCAATAGTGCCATTGTTTGGAGAAGTGTGAAGCAAGATTGTACTTTGGATTTAATGATAGAGGCTAAGTATGTGGCAGCTAGTGATGCTTCGAAAGAAGCAGTATGGCTCCGTAAGTTCCTTGAGGATCTTGACTTAGTTCTTGGTATGGACAAGGTGATATCGTTGTATTGTGATAACACTGCAGCGATAGCTAATGCTAAGGAACCAAGATTTCACAAGAAGAGTAACTATATTGATCGAAAGTATCATGTAATAAAGGACTTCATTGAGGGCGAGCATGTAGCTGTATGCAAAATTGCATCTGAGGATAATTTAGCTGATCCATTCACAAAGGCACTAATTGTGGGAGTTTTTGAAAGGCATGTTGAAGCTATGGGGATGCAGGATTTGTTATATTTACTCACTTAGTGCAAGTGAGAGATTGTTAGATATGTATGCCCTAAGGAGTAAAAATATAATATGTTTTTTGGGACATTTTTATCAATAAAGAATTTATTTATTATTCATATACCAAATTTGTTGTTTTCTTTACTTTCATATTTGTTAAATGTATGATAAGCAAATAAAAGTCTGATATTGTTGGTCAAAGCCTTTAGAACCAGGAATATGATGGACAAATTATGCAGAAAACATAATTCTAAAGGTGATGGTCTAAATCATAAGATCCGCAATCGAAGGAATAAAGTTGGGCACTTTATTCATGCAAAGGTTGTTATGTTGTCTCTATCCCTAACGAGAGATGGTTTGTCATGGCCATCGAAGGTAGACTCCATGAATAGAAAGATTGGTATATTATCATAGGTGACGATGGATTGGATCGGGACATTGATAATTGATTTAGATTAATAATTTTGTCTTAGCAAATCAATCACATTAGACAATCATATGTGTTGTATCTTAATCCTGAGATGACTAGTGGGCCTATTGTCTTGACTTATTTCTTTTGATGCATCAAAGGGTGACATCTATATTTTATATTGGTATGCATGCCGGTACATTGAAGACATGACTCTTGATAGCGTAAACCTATTATTCATAGATACAAAATCCATAGCTCCTCTTTAGGAGTCGATGATATCCTCTTATATGCATTATCCCGTAATTGAAAAGCTGGAGCACTTAACCATTTAGATACATGGGTGTAACTGAATGGTATACTGTCTTTGGATAGTAAGTTTTCTGATGGTGAGATAATGGAACGTAAGAGAAAAATAATCGAAAAGGTAAGACAGCATTTATCCTCAAGCCGATTCTAGATATCCTATGGGTATACGATACATTATGATATGTCATGGACACTTGGCTAATTGGGCTTTTTAATTTTATATAGTTCGAGAGTGCAGCTCTAAGCTTTTAGTAGAGTAGCATTAGAGTTGATAATTATGAAACATATATCTAGGATGTTGGTTTTATAATTATCAGGAGCTTAAACTATATAGGTACATCGGTCCCCTTAGCTAGGTCCTAATAAATCCTGTAACAATACGGCATACTTTTCCAATAAATTAGTGACTTATGTTAAATTATTAAATTGGCTGAAATTCCATAGGATAAGATAATTCACAATTGCTTATCAGTTGAATTAATTTGTGTAAATTGATTCAAGATAAACTTGTTCAACTATCAGAAATATTTATTTTCTTAAAGATTATCTAGATATGACTGTTTTAATAAGATAACTTCTCTATTTGACTTAAAACCGAGGCTCTATCCAAAAAATCTTGAGTAGGAAATAAAAGATTCACAAGGATCATTTATCATAAGTTCAGTAGGTCGATCTTGTTCAGTAGGCCAATCTTCAAGTTTGGCCTGCTGATGGAGTAAGTTCAGCAGGCCGATCTACCAGTTTGGCCTGCCAACCGAGCAATAATTTGATCATGCGTTTTTACACGATTTTATCAGATATTGATCCAAATTTGAATTTTTAAGGCCTTATCTGATAATAACCAACCATGGAATGACCTCTATATATAGGAAGTAAGTTTTCTAACATATTTAGATCAATTAAAAAATCAACAGTGAGCACTCTAGTCTGAATCTTTGAAACTCCCCTAATAGCTATTGTTTACAAATCACAAACGTTATTTCTGGGTTTTCTCAATTGGTTGGAAGGAGAGTCACTAGGGAAGAGTTGTACAAGGTGTGCCCACACATATACCAATCGTGGATAGGGAATAGCAAAGAAGACTAATTAGTTGAGGCTCTTCTAGAACGTTCTTCTCTTCACAGATTACAGGAGCTCTCGGCATGCAAGGTTAGTAAGATCTGGTTAATTTGTACATATAGTATGTCAAATTTGTGTTTTGGTAAATACTTTGATTAAAAAATTTAAAATTTTTTGCCGCGTATTGTTTTACCAACGTATCAGGGTATCCTAACTTTTCTCTTTGACACCAAGATCTTCCAAGCCAAACCACCACACCAATGGAAAGACGAGTGGGCGTCAAACTACAAGAAAGAATTAACCTCGCATTTTTTTGGATCTATTATATACTCAACATATAACATAGCAGACCTTTTTTTTCAGAGAAAGAATTCTCAGTTTTTCATCTCTGAGTATTTTATAAAAGTTATGTGAAAAGATCTATGGAGATAATTGTTATCTCAATCTTTTTATATGTGAGCAGTAAGTTATTTTTTAATTAATTTTTATTTATTTTAAATCTAAAATAACCACCATATCAGATATATGGGGAAGGGATATACTCTACCCTATTAGATATACACATTACATGATTTTATATATACGTATATATGTAGTTAATTATACGTTTACGTAAATTTTTTTCTTTAAATTTGAAATGAATCATGATTATGTGATTCTATATATATATATATATATATTCTTTAAAAAAAAGAGAATCACATTGATTCTACAATATATATATATATATTTCTTAATTAACTAAAAACAGATCACATTTTCAAAAAGAGATACGTGACTTTCTTATAATATATATAATATAATTAAATTTAATACATATATATATTTAAATTCAAAAATAAATCATATTTATTTAATTATAGATTTTTAAATTAATTATTTATTTAATTTTATGCCGATGTAGGAAAAGAAAAATGTGGTCCTACCACACATATGTCCCATACAAAATTAAAATTATATTTAAATAATCTTATTATTTAAATATTAATAATTAGTTAATTTAAAACATATTTAATTAATCTCATTAATTAAATAATCAATTAATTAATTTCATTAATGCTCAGTTAAATATGACAACATTTATCACATTATATTATGTGTCATAGAGAATATTTTTTTGTGTCACATTAATATCTCAAGTGTGAAATAATTAATTCAGAATTCAATAATTCTAAATTAAATATGTATAATTTATTTTATGCATTAAATACAATATATTGTTATAGAGGTGGCATTGGAGACTTGTGGATCTATAACCCAAGCTCAAATAAATTTGACAATTAATTAAGCCCTTTTAATTAACGTGCCAAATTTATTAGTTTCAGTGTTACTTTAATAAAAAACTAAAACTAAACTCTTGAGATTATAGTGAAATTACTCAAAAACATTAGCGAGTAGTGTTGAAAAAATAGTACGCAGCGGAATTTTAAAATTTTTATATCAGAGTATTTTCAAAACACAAGTTTGATATGCTATATGCATAAACTAACCAGATCTTACTAACCTCTGTGTGTCGAAAAGATCCTACAATTAGTGAAGAGAAGTAACGTTCCAAAAAGACCTCAACCAACTGGCCTTCTTTGCTATTCTCTATCCACGATCGGAGTGAGTGTGGGCTCACACGTGTAGCTTTTCCACCAGGTGACTCTCCTTCCAACTAAATGAGAGAACTCAAAGCTAGTGTTCGTGATTTATGAACAAAAGCTCTCAGGAAGTCTTTAAATTCTCACCAGTAGAGTATCACTCTTAATATCTCAATTAATCTAAATAATAATGAGATTCACTCCCTTTACATAGAGGCTGGGCCCAAGAGTCAGTCCTTATCAGATAATAACTCAAAATTCAAATCAGAATCAAATTTGGATTAATGTCTAATGAAATCCGCGTGAAACACGTGATCTTTTTATTGCGCATAGGCAAGGCAATCTGTCTAACCACCAACCTGAACTTGCCCCATCGGCAGGTTGAACCTGAAGATCGGCGTACCAAATTGTCGATAAAAAATCTCAGTGAATCTTTTATTTTCCACCTGAGATTCTATAGGATAAAGTCTTGGTTTTAATTCAAATAACCCAATAGAAAAGTTATCTAATCAAAACAACTTTGTTTAAATAATCTCTAGGATAATAAATCAATTCCTGATAATTCTACAAGTTTATCTTGATTTAATTTATTCAAAATCAAATCAACTGATAAATAGAAAAAAATTATCTGATCCCAATAATTCAACAATTTTATCTTGAATTAATTTTATTACAAAATTAATTCAACCGATAAACAGACATGAATTATTCGATTCCTCTGAATTTCAACCAATCTAATAAATCTGACATAGGTCACAAATTATTGGAAAAGCTTGTCGTATCGTCACAGGATTTTGTGAGCTAGCAAAGGGGACCTGATGGACCTATATAGTTCAAGCTCCCGATAATTATGAAACCCAATATCCCAGATATACATTACATAATTATCAACTCCAATGCTACTCCACTAAAAGCTTGGAGCTACACTCTCGAACTATATAGAATTACGAAGCCCGCATGGCTAAGTCTCCATGACATATCATAGTGTATCGTATCCCCATAGGATTATCCATAATCGGCTTAAGGACAAGCTTAGTCTTGCCTTCCCGATTATTTTTATCTTACATTCCATTATTTCACCATCGAAAAACTTACCATCCAAAGACAGCATACCATTCGGTTACGCCTATGTATCCAAATGGTTGAGCGCTCTAGTTTTCTAATTATAGGATAATGCATATCAGAGATATCACTACTCCTAAAGAGGAGCTATGGATTCCATGTCTATGAATAACAAGTCTACGCTATCAAGAGTCATGCCTCCAACGTACCGGCATGCATACCACTATCAAAATATGGGTGTCACCCTTTGGTACATCAAAAGACACAAGTCACGACAACGGGCCCACTATTCATCTCAGGATTAAGATACAATACAAATGATTGTCTAAAGTGAATCGATTTGCCAAGACAAAATTATTAATCCAAATCAATTCATTTTATGTCCCGATCCAACACATCGTCACTTATGACAATGTGCTAATGTTTCTATTCATGGAGTCCACCTCCGATGGCCAAGACAGACCAACTCCCAATAGGGATATAGACGACATAACAATCTTTACATGAATAAAGCACCCAACTTTATTCCCTCGATTACGGATCTTATGATTTAGACCGTCACCTTAAGAATCGTGTCTTCTGCAAAATCTTCCATTATATGCCCAATTCTTAACGGTTTAGACCGATAGTCTTAGACTATTATTTGCTTAACATATATTCAACAAATATGAACATACAGAGGACAACATTTGATATATAAATAATAAACAAATTCTTTATTGATAAAAATGTCTCCAAAAACATATTACCTTTTTACTCCTTAGGGCATACATGTCTAACAATCTCCCACTTGCACTAAGTGAGTAAATATGACAAATCTCGCATCCCCATAGCTTCCACATGCCTCTCGAGGACTCTCCCAATAAGTGTCTTCATAAATGGATCAGCTAAATTGTCCTCTGACGCGATTTTGCACACTATGACATGCTCGCCCTCAACAAAGTCCTTTATCACATGATACTTTCGATCAATATGCTTACTCTTCTTATGAAATCTTGGTTCCTTAGCATCAGCTACTGATGCACTGTTATCATAGTACAGTGATACTGCCTTATCCATACCAGGAACTACCTCAAGTTCCCCAAGGAACTTGGGGAACCACACTACTTATTTCAAATCATCACTAGCTGCCACATACTCGGCCTCCATCGTTGAATCCGAAGTGCAATCTTGTTTCACACTTCTCCAACTAATGGCACTGTTGGCCAGAGTAAACACAAAACTCGAAGTCGATTTCCTAGAATCCAAACAGGATTGGAAATCTAAGTAGTATATCCTAGAGGAGTCAAGTCCTCACCCGAATATACAAGCATATACCTCGAGTCCTTCTCAGGTACTTGAAAATATGCTTTACCGTAACCCAGTGGTTCGGACTTGCATCCGCCTAAAATCAACTTACAATCTCGACCACATAACAAATATCCGGTCATGTAAAGCATGGCATATATGAGACTACCCACTGCCGAAGCATAAGGCACCTTCTTCATGTATTCTCTTTCTTCATCAGACTTTGGAAAGTCTTTCTTAGAAAGAGTAATTCCAGACCTAGATGGTTGCCCACCTTTCTTGGAATCCTACATTGCAAACCTCCTAAGAATTTTATCATTGTAGCCAGCTTGTGACAAAGCTATCATTTTGTTCTTCCTATCATGAAAGATTTGGATACCGAGAACAAAATTAGCTTCACCCAAGTCCTTCATGTCAAACTGCTTGGTCAACCATAATTTGATAGATGAAAATGTCCCAACGTCATTACCAATTAGTAGAATGTCATCTACATAGAACAGTAGAAAAACTACCTTACCATCCTTAATGTGTTTGTAAACACATGGCTCATCCACATTTTGTGAGAACCCATAAGTCTTGACCACCTGATCAAATCTTATGTTCTAAGAACGAGAAACCTACTTAAGTCCATTAATAGACTTTAGCAGCTTGCAAACTTTACCCCCTTGAACCTTAACCTTGAACCCGTCTGGTTGTTCCATATAAAATGACTCATCAAGGTAGCCATTTAAAAAAGCCGTCTTCACATCCATATGCCAAATCTCATAGTCGAGAGCGGCAGCTATGGACAAGAGAATACTGATGGATTTAAGGATGGCTACAGGCAAAAAGGTTTCCTCGTAATCGATTTCGTCCTTTTGCGTATAACCCTTAGCTACGAGTCTAGCCTTAAAGGTTTTGACCTTTCCATCCATTCCTCTTTTCTTCTTGTAGATCCACTTACACCCTTTGGGTTTTACCCCTTTGGGAAGATCCACAAGTTCCCATACATGATTAGTCTCCATAGACTTCATCTATATGTTCATGGCCTCTGTCTAGAGTTTCGAATCAACATTCTCCATAGCCTCTGCGTAAGTATAAGGATCCCTATCATGTTCATCCGGTTCAGCCAAGAAGGCCTCCCCATTGAACATATACCTCTCGGGTTGATGCCCGATCCTCCCACTACGCTGAAGCCCCTTAGGTTGTTGTTCAGTTTCATTTGGTCTTTCTACACTAATCCGAACGGTTTCATATGGAACCTTTGGAGATGTACATTTAAGTTTTAATCTGAGTATGGAATAAAATTAAAATTTGTATTTGGAGAGATAGTGAAGATAGTTTTTGATTTATTAATAAATCTAATAAAATCTTAATCTTAATGATCTTAAAAAATATGCAATATAGATCTCGATTTATTCCTCTCTTCATTAGAAACATAGTGAAAATAGAATCATCTCAATTGGATATCAAATGGATCACTCCTTAACTCCTCAAGCACCACTTTGCTTTGAGGCTTAAAGTCGTCCATGTAGCTCTCCTCAAGGAAAGTTTCATTAGTTGAAACCACAACTTTATTTTTCTTTGGGTTATAGAAATAACCCCCTTTAGTCCCTTTTGGATATCCTACAAACGCGCAAACTTTTGAATGTGCTTCCAACTTCTTCGCATCCTTAAATAGGACATGAGCCGAACATCCCCATATGCAAATATGGTTTAAGGATGTCTTCCTACCCGTCCACAACTCGTAAGGAGTTTTAGGGACCGATTTTGAAGGCACATTGTTCAAAAGATAACATGAGGTTGGTAGTGCATATCTCCAAAAGGATAAAGGCAACAGTGAATAACTCATCATGGACCTTACCATGTCTAATAAATTTGTATTCCTTCTCTCTGTTATGTCATTCTACTGCGGAGTGCCCGACATGGTCAAATGGGATAAAATCTCATTCTCTAATAAGTGTCCTAAAAACTCATCAGAAAGGTATTCTCCACCCCGATCGGATCAAAATGCCTTTATGGGTCTACCCAATTGTTTTTTCACTTCAGACCGAAACTCCCTGAACTTGTCAAAAGTTTCGCTTTTGTAGTGCATTAGGTACAAAACATGTCCCCAGTCTCCACTTACAGTTAAGAAGTTTCTGAAGCACCCCTTGCCGCTTAGTTAAGGCCTGGCCTCAAAACATGTCTTCTAGATTATCCAAGATCTGCTTAGTAGTCTCATAATCCTCATGTTGAGCTTGTAGCACATTATTCATGCTGGCCATAACATAGCAGCGGGCCTGATCGTTTGCATCTTTCAACGATTGTATGCTTGGAGTTGCTTATTGGTGGAATCTCCTGTAGGCTCGGGAGGACAACAGGTTGTCAGCACAAATTTTAGTTTCTCAAAAGAGAGGACGATATCCAGGTTCCATTTCCACTCATTATAATTCTCTTCGGTTAGTTGGTTTTTGTCAAGTATCGAAGATAAAACGCTTTTAGATATTTTTAATCTACAATAAAGAATCATATACCAAACATAAGCAAACATACCATAATAATTTAGTAAGATAACACAATCATGTAAAAACATACAAGTGTATTTATGTGTCAAAACCTTGAAAATATCACAACCTTACAATGATAATTCCCAACTCAGAATTCAACAAGCTCCTAGGGGAGTCATGCCAAATTCAATCAGGAACACGAATCCCCTCTTGATTAATATATGCCATCCAGGACCCCTATGATCCAGTATATATTAACAATCGTTTCTTTCGCCATTAATTTTATTAACAAAGCTCCTAGGGGAGGTTAATAATAAAATTAACATAAGTGTATAACCATTGTTTTAGTATTTTATACATGATTTATAATCACCACCTAGGGGTGTGCAACTCTAAATCATGCTAAAATACCTTATCCTTTCGGAGATCCAATCTGGTACATGATAGAAATCCCTTCCTAGGGGACCACCATGTTCTTCCTATGGACCAACAATGGAGGTCTTAGTTCCTCTCTTCGAAAACCTTCTCCCATTTAATCTTTTGAAATAAAGGTTTTATTTTAAAAGGACATGCATGAACAATTTTAATATGAGTGGCACTCCCTATTCTATATGGCATGTTATCAATATACATGGCAAATCATATTATAAAAGCTACAAGTAAAATAATAAATAACCGTAATATTATAGTTCAACTCTAGAAAATAGAAAATAAAGATTACAAGAGAATAATTGAAACATTTTATCAATTCTTGATCCTTGAATCTTCAAGCTGTATCCTTCTTTATGTAATGCCCATCTGCAAGTCTTCAATCATGTATGAATCGAATACTTCAAACTTTCAGTTATATCCAAGAGTTCATGTTTCTCAAAATTGTCCCAAAAATAAAATTAAAACTGCATTAAAAAACTGCACCTTTTTTAGAAAAATTTTCAACTCTCTGTCGGCCAACCGATCTAGGCGATTAGCCTATCAATCATGACCCGTCGGCCTACCGATCTTCACAAATTGGCCTATCGATTCATGACAGATCGGCCTACCGAACCAGAAGTTCAGCCTGCCGCTAGAGCCACTTGATTTCTGCCCCATTGACGGCCTGCCTAACCCGAAGTTCAGCCTACTGATCTTGCGACCATCGGCCTACCGAACTAGAGGGTTCGACATGCCGACCAAGCAGACATCACCCTTTTCAGAAAATATAGTCTCTAATGTAATTTATCAATTTTATTCTCAACAATTCAAAAACATAAAATCAGAGACTCAGAAAATACCTGGGGACGCCATCATCCATCTTCTAGATCTACTTCTAGGTCCGTCTTCTCCGAATGATTATTTAATTATAAAATTCTTACAAATTTAAAATTAAATAATAATTCCTAGATGGAGATGATGGTCTGCAATCTAATGACATGAAAAACCTAGATACTATTGGAAAAATAGTACGCAGTGGAATTTTAAAAATTTTATATAAGAGTATTTTTCAAAACACAAGTTTGACATGCTATATACATAAATTAACCAGATCTTACTAACCTTTGTGTGCCGAAAAGCTCCTGCAATCAGTATAGAGAAGTAACGTTTCAGAAGAGCCTCAACCAACTGGTCTTCTTTGCTATTCTCTATCCATGATCGGAGTGAGTGTAGGCTCACACGTACAGCTCTTCCCCTAGGTGACTCTCCTTCCAACCAATTGAGAGAACCCAAAGCTAGTGTTCATGATTTGTGAACAAGAGCTCTCAGGAAGTTTCAGATTCTCACCAACGGAGTATCTTTCTTCATCTCTCAATGGATCTAATTAACTTATGTGACTTACACCCTATTTATAGAGATTGGGTCTAGGGTCAGTCCTGATCAGATTAGGTCTCAAAATTCAAATCAGAATCAAATTCGGATCAATATCTGATAAAATTCGCGTGAAAACGTGCAATCTTTTTTCCACGCATCGGCAGGCGGAACTTGAGGATCGGCATGCCAAACTGTTGAAAAAAGATCTCAGTGAATCTTTTATTTTCCACCCAAGATTCTATAGGATAAAGTCTCAGCTTAATTCAAATAACTCAATAGAGAAGTTATCTAATTAAAACAACTTTATCTAGATAATCCCTAGGAAAATAAATGAATTCATAATAATTCTACAAGTTTATCTTGATTTAATTTGTTCAAAATTAAATCAACTGATAAACAGACTAGAATTATCCGATCCTAATAATTCAACAAGTTTATTTTGAACTAATTCTATCACAAAATTAATTCAACCGATAAACAGACATGAATTATTTAATTCTTCCAAATTTCAACCAATCTAATAAATCTGACATAAGTCACCAATTATTGAAAAAGCACACCGCATCATTACAGGATGTTGTGAGCTAGCAAAGGGGACCAAATGGACCTATATAGTTCAAGCTCCCGATAATTACGAAACCCAATATCCCAGATATACATTTCATAATTATCAACTCTAACGCTACTCGACTAAAAGCTTGGAGCTGCACTCTCAAACTACATAGAATTACGAAACCCGTATAGTTAAGTTTCCATGACATGTCATAGTGTATCGTATCCTTATAGGATTATCCATAACCGACTTAAGGACAAGTTCTGTCTTACCTTCACGATTATTTTTATCTCTTGTTCCATTATCTCACCATCAGAAAACTTACCATCCAAAGATAGTATACCATTCAGGTACACCTATGTATCCAAATGGTTGAGCGCTCTAGTTTTCCAATTACAGAATAACGCATATAAGAGGATATCACTACTCCTAAAGAGGAGCTATGGATTCCATATCTATTAATAACAGGTCTATGCCATCAAGAGTGATGCCTCCAATGTACTGGCATGCATACCACTATTAAGACGTGGGTGTCACCCTTCGGAACATCAATAGAAACAAGTCAAGACAATGGGCCCACTATTCATCTAAGATTAAGATACAATATAAATGATTGTCTAAAGTGAATCGATTTGCTAAGAAAGAATTATTAATCCAAATCTATTCACTTTATGTCCTGATCCAACACATCGTCACCTATGACAACGTGCCAATATTTCTATTCTTAGAGTCCACCTCCAATGGCCAAGACAAACCATCTCCCAATAGAGATATAGACGACATAACTATCTTTACATGAATAAAGCGCCCAACTTTATTCCCTCGATTGCGGATCTTATGATTTAGACCGTCACCTTAAGAATCATGTCTTTTGCATAATCTGTCCATCATATGCCCAATTCTTAAAGGTTTAGACCGACAGTCTCAGACTTTTGTTTGCTTAACATACATTCAACAAATATGAATGTAAAGAGGATGAGATTTGGTATATAAATAATAAATAAATTCTTTATTGATAAAAATGTCTCCAAAAACTTATTACATTTTTATTCCTTAGGGCCTACATGTCTAATAGATACACATTCTAACCTCTAAGGAACCATAACTAGTATAAATTAATTAATTAATAATAATTTAAGCAACCATAATTAATTAATCAACATTTACCATATAATCTATGACAACATTACATTATATAGAAACCCTAGAGTACCAACTCTCTATAAAATTAAATTTAAGCATAGGAGAGATCAAGATCACGTAATTTATACATATAGCATGATCACAAACTCGTAAATTCACGTAAAAACTATGTCTCTAATTCCAATTGTCAAAAAGAAGTACGTAGCGAAATTTTAAAATTTTTATATCAGAGTATTTTCAAAACACAAGTTTGACATACTATATGCATAAATTAATAGGATCTTGCTAACCTCTATGTGCCGAAAAGCTCCTGCAATCAATGAAGAGAAGTAACGTTCTAAAAGGAGCTCAACCAACTAGCCTTCTTTGCTATTCTCTATCCACAATCGAAGTGAGTGTGGGCTCACACATATAGCTCTTCCACCAAGTGACACTCCTTCCAACCAATTGAGAAAACCCAAAGCTAGTGTTCATGATTTGTGAACAAGAGCTCTCAGGGAGTTTTAGATTATCACCAACAGAGTAACACTCTTAATCTCTCAATTGATCTAAATAATAATGAGATTCATTCCTTTATATAGAGGTTAGGCCCAAGAGTCAGTCCTTATCAAATAATGCCTCAAAATTTGAATCAGAATCAAATTTGGATCAACATCTAATGAAATCCACGTGAAAATGCATGATTTTTTTATCACGCATAGGCAAACCGATCTGTCTAACTGGCAGGCCGAACTGTCGATAAAAAATCTTAGTGAATCTTTTCTTTTCCACCTGAGATTGTATAGGATAAAGTCTTAGTTTTAATTCAAATAATCCAATAGAAAAGTTATCTAATCAAAACAACTTTATTTAGACAATCTCTAGGAAAATAAATCAATTTCTGATAATTCAACAATTTTATCTTGCATTAATTTTGTCACAAAATTAATTCAACCGATAAACAAACATGAATTATTCGATTCTTTTGAATTTCAACCAATCTAATAAATCTGACATAAGTCAACAATTATTGGAAAAGCAAGCCGTATCGTCATAGGATTTTTGTGAGCTAGCAAAGGGGACCAAATGGACCAATATAGATCAAGCTCCCGATAATTATGAAACCCAATATCCCAGATATACATTTCATAATTATCAACTCCAACACTACTCCACTAAAAGCTTGGAGCTACACTCTCGAACTGTATAGAATTACGAAGCCCGTATAGCTAAGTCTCCATGACATATCATAGTGTATTGTATCCCCATAGGATTACCCATAATTGGCTTAAGGACAAGTTCTGTCTTACCTTCCCGATTATATTTATCCTATGTTCCATTATCTCACCATCAAAAACTTACCATCCGAAGACAATATACCATTCGGTTACACCTATGTATCCAAATGGTTCAATGCTCTAGTTTTCCAATTACAGGATAATGCATATAAGTGGATATCACTACTCCTAAAGAGGAGCTATCAATTCCATATCTATGAATAACAGGTCTACGCTATCAAGAATCATGCCTCCAACGTACCGGCATGCATACCACTATTAAAATATGGGTGTCACCCTATGGTACATCAAAAGACACAAGTCAAGACAACAGGCCTACTATTCATCTCAGGATTAAGATACAATACAAATGGTTGTCTAAAGTGAATCAATTTATCGAGACAGAATTATTAATCCAAACTAATTCACTTTATGTCCCGATCCAACACATCGTCACTTATGATAATGTACTAATGTTTCTATTCACGGAGTTCACCTCTGATGGCCAAGATAGACTATCTCCCAATAGGGATATAGACATCATAACAATCTTTACATGAATAAAGTGCCTAACTTTATTCCCTCGATTGCAGATCTTATTATTTAGACCTTCACCTTAAGAATCATGTCTTCTGCATAATCTGTCCATCATATGCCTAATTCTTAAAGGTTTAGACCGACAGTCTCACTATTGTTTGCTTAGCATATATTCAACAAATATGACCGTAAAGAGGATAAGATTTAGTATTCAAATAATAAATAAATTCTTTATTGATAAAAATGTCTCTAAAACATATTATATTTTTACTCCTTAGGGCATACATGTCTAACAAGTAGTCCATTGATATAATCATTATATATAAGTCAATCCTCCATAAATAATGCATAATAAGAGCTCGGTTTAATTTTCGTTTACATCTCTTATTACATCTTTATTCTTGAGTTTCAATAATTCTCTAATGAACAATTAATTTATAATCTTATTATGAACAAGCGCTCCACTGTTCAAACCTCGAATTATCACTCAAGAGAGTTATTTTTCTAACTTCCATAAGGAAAGGATGGATTCCATTTCTATATAATATTATTCCAGCCATTTATTACATTACGTTTCCATGATGCTAAGTTATAATCTATGTTAAGAGAAATCTTACTATGCAAGTCAAAAAATATAATGTCATAAATAAGTCTCTAACAAATACTTAGGATTAGGACTGTCAAATATATGATCATCATAGAGATAAATTTGAATACTCAATTTATAACAGATAATTATTAGAGATTCATAATTTATCTGGTCTAGTCTTATATAATCACATTACATAAAGTACCTCCAATCTGGACTTTAATGGCCCAAATAAGACTATTTTATTCTAAATGAGTTTGACCATACTTTTATAATATTTAATTAAAGATCCTAAACTTTAATTAAAGATCCTAAACTTTAATTAATTATTATGGACTATTTAGATTATTATCTAAAAATTTTATCCCTAAGCATATAATACTCCATCTTGCAACTTGTAAACTTTTTACTCTTGACCTTTGATTACAAACCATTTTGGTTGCACCATATAAATGCTTTCCTCAAGATACCCATTCAAAAAGGCAGTCTTGACATCAATTTGCTATATCTTATAATCAAGACATGCGGCAATGGATAAAAGAATTCGAATGGATTTAAGCATAGCTATGAGCGAGAAAGTTTCTTCATAATCAACTCTTTCCTTTTGGGTATTACCCTTTGCCACAAGCCTAGCTTTGAAAGTCTCAACTTTTCCATCCACTCCTCTTTTCTTCTTGTAGATCCACTTGTACCCTATGGGTTTTATCCCTTCAGGTAGGTCTGCAAGTTTCTTAACTGAATTAGAGCACATAGACTCCATTTCTAGTTTCATAGCCTCTACCATTTCTCTTTCTCATAATCTTCCATTGCATGATGATATTTCAATGGATCATCCTCACCATTATCAGAGATAGCAACATGTGCTTCTCTAATTTTTCTGTGGCGAGCAGGTGGTCTTACAACCCTCCCAATACGTTGAGGTGGTATGACATCTTGATCTAGAGATATGGTCTTCTCATCTTGTTCTTCGAGAATGGTTGTTGGTTGTAGTTTGATGTGATCAAAAAGTAACACTTTAAGTACAACTTTGCTACGAGGCTTATAGTTTGTCATATAATTATTCTCGAGAAAAGTGGCATTTGTCGATACAAATACCTTCTTTTCTTGTGGACTATAAAACAAACCTTCCCTTATTCCCTTTGGGTATCCTACAAACAAGCATACTTTAGAATATGGTTCTAGCTTCTCGGTCTTTCCTTTTAGCACATGTGCTAGACACCAGCATATACGTATATGTCGCAAACTAGGATTACGGCCATTTCATAACTCTAAGGGTGTTTTTGGAATAGACTTAGATGGAACCATGTTTAGAAGACATACTGCTATTTGTAGTGCATATCCCTAGAATGAAGTGGATAATGATGAGTAACTGAGCATAGATCTCACCATATCAAGCAATGTCTAATTTCTTCTCTCGGGGACACCATTCTATTGTAGTGTTCTAGGTGCAGTGAGTTGTGATAGAATACCATGTTCTATCAAATAGTCCTTGAGCTCAGTATCAAGGTATTCTTCTCCTCAATTAGATTGAAGAGTCTTCACTATCTTTCCTAATTGCTTTTTAGTTTCTGCTTGGAATTCTTTAAACTTTCCAAAAGTTTTAGATTTCCTTTGCATTAGGTACATGTATCCATACCTCGAATAATCATCAATAAATATGGTGAAATATTCATAAGACCACGTGCTTGTATATTCAATGGACCGTAGACATTCGAATGCATTAGCTCAAGTGGTTCCTTGACCCTTTCGCCTTTTGTAGTGAAAGGCCTTTTAGTCATTTTACCTTCAAGACAAGATTCACAAACTAGTAGAGAACTAACTTTTTGTTCTCTTAAAGGACCATCCTTTACTAGTCTATTAATCCTATCAAGGTTAACATGACCTAATCTAAGATACCATAGGTATGTTTTATCATCAAAAGAAGCCTTTTGCTTCTTGGGTTTTGGTTGTTCAACTTTGAACGTCTCGGCATTGAGCAGTGATTTTTCGTTGGGCCTCAATGTGTACAGCCCATTTTCCAAATGTGCAGAACAAATATCCAAACCATTTCTAGTAATATTAGCATAATTACCATTAAAAGAAACATTAAACATTTGTTCCAACAACGTAGAAACATAAATTAAATTTCTATGAAAACTAGGAATATAATAAACATTGTGCAACATTAAAAACCTATTTCCAAAATAAAGTTCTATAACTCCCACTGCTCTTGCTGAAACAACCACTTCTATTCCCACTCTCATCATTTGTTCCTCATCGGCAAGCTCCCTTGAAGAACTAAGCATCTACAAAGAAGAACAAATATGATTAGTTGCCCCTGAATCAATTATCCAAGGTGAAGTATTATCTTCAACTAAATAAGCTTCTAAAACAGTAAATCTGATTTAATATTGTTCTTCTTTTCTTTAAGCTCCTAAAGAAACTTCTTGCAGTTTCTCTTCCAATACCCAACTACACCACAATGGAAACATTTTCCTTTGGGCTTCTTTTGCTTTGAGCTCCTTGTGTTGTTGTTGCTCTTGTCCCTCTTAGATTGCCCTCCATTCTTAGACTTACCTCTTCCTTCAGTTCTCTTCTTCCTCTTCCTATTATTTTGAGTAGAAGAGGAAGGTTGAGTATTTGCAACATTTGCCTCACCATCTTTAGTCTTTTCTTTCAAAATAGACTCGAAGATTTGTAGCTCATTAAGCAACTCAATCATGTTATAATTTATCTTGTGCATAAAAAAGTTGCTCTTAAACTAAAGGAACACAAGGGAGAGGGTTTCCAAAATCATCCCTACCTGTGTGGCTTCATCTATCACCATCCTATTCACCTCGGCCTCATGGAGATAGTTAATCATGCTGAGATCATGTTCTTGGACCAAAACCCCTGCCTTCATTTTGGCATTCATCACAACCTTTACGGTTTCATGGCATGCCTTTTCAAAAGGTTTGCCAAACATGTTTTGCAGAGACTGCATTATCTTATAAGCAGTCTCCATGCTTTCGTGCTTCATCCTAAGCACGTCAGACATGCCAGCCAAAAAGAAGCAGCGGGCCTTGTTGTTCACCTTGATCCAATGACCATATGCTTCTCATACATTGCGAGAGGCATTAGCAGCAAGTGGTGGAGGACCTTCTTCCGTCAGGATAAACTTGTAATTTTCTTGAATTAGTACAATATTCATGTTACTCTTCCTCTTGACAAAATTATCTCTGATTAATTTTGATTTGAGATAATAGCAATGATTGGATTAGATATTATTGTTGTAATAAATAAATAAACAACATAAATTAAAAGGTTACATAAGCATCATAAATATACATTTTAAAATAGTAAACGTAATGCATGATGCATATGTAAGAACATATAAAATATTTTACTAATTCCATGATTATTAAATTTTAATAAATAAAGTGCCACTGTAGAGTAGGTCAAATTATTTATAAATTGAATTATGACACTCTCAATTAATAAATATATTCACAATATCTCATATTTTCTATATTTATTAATAACCATTTATTTTTGGTCAAGATACAATTAACAAATTAATTATATCTTTATGAGTGTAGCCCATTATTTCAGATTTTAGCAACTTAACTCAAAATTACTGCCATAGGATAGGTCAACTTTAAAATACATTATAAAATCCTATCTCTTTAAGGCCAACCTTGTTATTGATTTAAATGGAAACCCTTCGTGGGGAGGACAAAATCAAAGCGTCGCAGGACACCACCTAAATCTCACGGTGTTGTGCTAATAATAGAGACCGCAAGCTGTATTGTCATATTATCTTCTTTCACTCATTATTTAAAATGATGTGTTTTATCTTATGAAACATCCTATGTTTCACAATTCTAGTAAATAAAGACAAATTTTAACTACTAGGTTATATTTTGTGTTAATAGAATCGCCAGATCTTCTAAAAATCTAAATTTATTATGTATTGTCTAAGCTACCCAACATTAAATAATTTAAAATTAGATAACTTAGAATTAATGTGAATTTTACCAAGTTTTAACTATTAAAACTAAAATCATATTATTTGGTTGATTAATAAAATAATTTAAAATTTGATAAAACGAACCCAATTAATTTAATCCCATTAAATAAATTCTAACGCATATTAAATCATTTTATAAGCAACTTTATAAAGAAATGAAATAATATGCAAGTGTATGCATGTCATGTTACAATAACTATAAATTGACACTTTCTTAGATGACATGTTATAATACATAAACATGTTATCACAATAATCACAAAAAATAATAACATGAAAATAAAATAAATAATGGATTTTGAACCGGGTCCTTTTGCATAATTAAATTACGACCTATAAAAAAATAAGATAAAAAAATTACAAAGGTCTTCTTATAATTACATAAGTCCCAGCTCCCTTGTTGTAGTTTTCATCAGATGGTTTGTTGCATTAACTACTGCTGGGTTACCTTTTACATGTTGTTGTCTAAGTTAAAATAAGCCCAGCTATCCATTTGGTTACAAGAGGCAACCAAGTCTGTTTTATCTTCTTCCTCACGGGTTCCGCAACTTCACTGAGTGTATTTCCATATCGGCCGCCGCTGCAGCTTCAACGTTCCAATCAAAGGATCATCGCCATCCTTCTGCCCAATCGTCACTGGCGAGTGTTAGCTGACGAACTTTGGCGATTACGGCCTGGCTGTGTGAAATGCAAGGCGTTCGACCGTGCTCCTCTGCGGTTCGTGCAATGGCCGAGCCACCTTCGCGGTACAGCAGTGGCAGACCAATCTCCGTTGCTTGCTAGATCACTACGGAACGCTGTGTTGCCGTCGTACCCGTAGTCCTACGCCCCTCTCCGCTGCCTTGTTGGCTGGCAGCGGCCGAACGCTGTAGGCGCTCCAAAAAAAAAGAAAAAACGGAGCCGTTGCCACGCACAGAGTTGAACTCCATTGCCGGCTCTTCCGTGCACTAGACGGAGCCGTGGAGGCGCTCTAGAAGCACATGGTTGAGGCCGTCAAACCGAGAGGCTCGTGGCCGTGATTACTCGCGGCCGAGCTCATGCTGCCGTACACAACTGAGCCTTACGGCAACTCCTCCTTTGATTTGTTTACGTTATGATATGAGATAAAGAAGAAGAAGAAGAAGAAGGAAAAAAAACATTTGCTTTTCGTGCATTTCATATTGCACATGCACGTCCGGATATAAGTTGTTTACAAAAAAAATCTTATATGCACGTAACTATAAGTTGCATGCCAAGTGCAGCTTTAATATTAACAACTTCTTAAATAATAGAGCCATGCACGTGACGACTTTGTATATGATTTTTTTTTTTTTTGTGCGCTTTACGTAATGGTATCTTTATATATGTTTGTTATTCACATAATGGCAATGCTTTGAAGAAGCCCACGTGACTGTTCTTTTGAAAGAAGAAAAATAATAATAATAATAATAATAATAACATAAAGCCTATGCCTTTTTATGGGCTTACACAAATTTGATCTAATCAAATAAAAAATAATATTTCTAATCCAAAAAGTCCATATAATTAACAACAAAAAATCCATTCATGAAAAGTACTTATTCATCACATGAATAAAAATAGTAAAAATGCAAAGAGCCCACAAACATACATCAAGAACATGATATTATCAAAATAAAATCCTGTTAATTAAAATTATAAATGCTATAACCCGCTCTGATGTTATTTGTTAGAATTAAATATTGAACGCAGTAGAAGGAACGGATTGTTGACAAACAAAAATTTTTTGAAAACTTTATTCATCGGGAATAGCTATATAATTTTAATTAATAATAGAAAGCTTTGAGAAATTTTACAAACCTTTTGAAGACCTATCAAGGTATCCTAGCTTTCCTTTTTGACACCACGATCTTTTAAGCCAACCTTCCACGCTAATGGAAAGACAAGTAGGCGTCAAATTGTAAAAAATAAGTAACCTCAAATTTTTCTAGATCTATTATGTGCTCAACACATGAGATAGCAGACCTTATTTTTCAAAGAAATAACTCTCAGTTTTTTCTCTTTGAGTATTTTGTAAAAGTTACATGAAAAGATCTATAGAGATAACTGCTATCTCTAGATTTTTATATCTAAGCAATTAGTTATTTTTCAATTAATTTTAATTTATTTTAAATCTGAAATAACCACCATATTAGACATATAAAGAAGGGATATATTCTATCCTACCAGATATACACATTACGTGATTCTATATATACATATATATAGTTAACTATACATTTACGTAATTTTTTTCTTTAAATTTGAAACGAATCACGATTATGTGATCATATATAATACATATATATATTCATTTTTTTAAAAAAAAGTAAATCACGTTTATTCTATAATATATATATATATATATATATATTCATCAATTAATTGAAAATAGATCACGTTTTCAAAAAGAGATAGTATATAATATAATTAAATCTTATATATATATATATATTTAAATTGAAAAATAAATCATATTTATTTAATAATAGAATTTTAAATTAATTAATAATTTAAATTTATGCCCATGTAGGAAAAGACAAAATGTGGTCCCACCACACATATTGTTAGAAAAATAATACGCAACGGAATTTTAAAAATTTTATATCAAAGTATTTTCCAAAACACAAGTTTGACATGCTAAATGGATAAATTAACCAGATCTTACTAACCTTTGTGTGTAGAAAAGCTCCTGCAATCAGTGAAGAGAAGTAAAGTTCTAGAAGAGCCTCAACCAATTGGTCTTCTTTGCTATTCTCTATCCATGATCAGAGTGAGTATGGGCTCATACGTACAGCTCTTCCTCTAGGTGACTCTCCTTCCAACCAATTGAGAGAACCCAAAGCAAATGTTCGTGATTTGTGAACAAGAGCTCTCAGAGAGTTTTCAGATTCTCACCAGCAGAGTATCACTCTTAATCTCTCAATTGATTTGAATAACTTTTGTGACTTACTCCCTATTTATAAAGGTTAGGTCTAGGGTCAGTCCTTATCAGATTAGGTCTCAAAAATTTGAATCAGAATCAAATTCAGATCAATATCTGATAAACTCCATGTGAAAACGCGTAATTTTATCCTTTGCACATCAGCAGACCGAACTGCCTAATCGGCAGGCCGAACTTACCCATCGGTAGGCCGCACTTAAGGATCGACATGCCAAACTACCGAAAAAAGATTTTAGCAAATCTTTTATTTTTCACCCGAGATTCTACAGGATAAAGTCTTAGTTTCAATTCAAATAACCCAATAAAAGAGTTATCTCATTAAAACAACTTTATCTAGATAATCTCTAAGAAAATAAATGAATTTTTAATAATTCTACAAGTTTATCTTGATTTAATTTATTCAAAATTAAATCAACTGATAAACAGACAAGAATTATCCGATCCCAATAATTCAACAAGTTTATCTTGAATTAATTTTATCACAAAATTAATTCAACCGATAAATAGACATGAATTATTTGATTCTTTCGAATTTCAACCAATCTAATAAATCTGACATAAGTCACCAATTATTGGAAAAGCACGTCATATCGTTACAGGATGTTGTGAGCTAGCAAAAGGGACCAAATGGACCTATATAGTTCAAGCGCTCGATGATTATGAAACCCAATATCCCAGATATACATTTCATAATTATCAACTCTAACGCTGCTCCACTAAAAGCTTGGAGCTGCACTCTCAAACTACATCGAATTACGAAGCCCATATAGCTAAGTCTCCATGACATATCATGATGTATCGTATTCTTATAGGATTATCCATAATCGGCTTAAGGACAAGTTCTGTCTTACCTTCCCAATTATTTTTATCTTATGTTCCATTATCTCACCATCGAAAAACTTAACATCCAAGGACAGTATACCATTCGGTTACACCTATGCATCCAAATGGTTGAACGCTCTAGTTTTTCAATTATAATCACTACCCCTAAAGAGGACCTATGGATTCCATATCTATGAATAACAGGTCTACGCTATCAAGAGTCGTGCCTCCAACGTACCAGCATGCATACCGCTATTAAAATGTGGGTGTTACCTTTTGGTACATCAAAAGACACAAGTCAAGACAGTAGGCCCATCATTCATCTCAGGATTAAGATACAATACAAATAGTTGTCTAAAGTGAATCAATTTGCCGAGATAGAATTATTAATCCAAATCAATTCACTTTATGTCCCGATCCAACACATAGTCACCTATGACAACATGCCAATGTTTCTATTCATGGAGTCCACCTCCGATGGTCAAGACAAACCATCTACCAAAAGGGATATAGATAACATAACAATCTTTACATGAATAAAGCACCCAACTTTATTCTCTCAATTGCGGATCTTATGATTTAGACCGTCACCTTAAGAATCGTGTCTTCTACATAATCTGTCCATCATATGCCCAATTCTTAAAGGTTTATACCGACAGTCTCAGAATTTTATTTGCTTAACATACATTGAGCAAATATGAACGTAAAGAGGACAAGATTTGGTATATAAACAATAAATAAATTCTTTATTGATAAAAATGTCTTCAAAATCTTATTACATTTTTACTCCTTAGGGCATACATGTCTAACAATCTCCCACTTGCATTAAGTGAGTAAAGATGACAAATCTCGCATCCCCATAGCTTCCACATGCCTCTCGAAGACTCTCCTAGCAAGTGTCTTCGTAAATGGATCTACTCAATTGTCCTCTAACGCAATCTTGCACACCGTGACATGCCCACCCTCAATGAAGTCCTTTATCACATGATACTTCCGATCAATATGCTTACTCTTCTTGTGAAATCTTGGTTTCTTAGCATTAGCTACCGCCGCACTATTATCACAGTACAGTGATGCCGCTTATCCATACCAGGAACTACCTCAAGATCCCTAAGCAACTTGTGGAGCCGCACTGCTTCTTTCGAAGCATCATTAGCTGCCACATACTCGACCTCCATTGTTGAATCCAAAGTGCAATCTTGCTTCGCACTTCTCCAACTGATGGCCCCGCCATCGAGAGTAAACACAAAACCCGAAGTCGATTTCCTAGAATCCAGACAGGATTGAAAATCTGAGTCAGTATATCCTAGAGGAGTCAAGTCCTCACTCGAATATACAAGCATATACACTCTAGCCTTCTCAGGAACTTGAAAATATGCTTTACCGCAACCCAATGGTTGGGTCCTAGATCTACCTGAAATCAACTTACAATCCCGACCACATAACAAATATCCATCCGTGTGCAAAGCATGGCATACATGAGACTACCCACTGCCGAAGGATAAGGCACCTTCTTCATGTGTTCTCTTTCTTCCTCACACTTTGGAGAGTCTTTATTAGAAAGAGTAATTCCATACCTAGATGGTTGCCCACCTTTCTTCGAATCATGTGTTGCAAACCTCTTGAGAATTTTATCTATGTAGCCAGCCTAGCACAAAGCTATCATTTTGTTCTTCCTATCTCAAAAGATCTAGATACCGAGAACAAAATTAGCCTCACCCAAATCCTTCGTGTCAAACTGCTTGGTCAAACATAATTTGACCAATGACAACGCTCCAATGTCATTGCTAATCAGCAAACATCATCTACCTGGAGTAGTAGAAAAACCACCTTCCCATCCTTAATGTGTTTGTAAACACATGGCTCATCCACATTTTGTGAGAAGCCATAACTCTTGATCACCTGATCAAATCTTATCTTCCAAGAACGAGAAGTCTGCTTAAGTCCATAAATTGACTTTAGCAGCCTACAAACCTTACCTTCTTGACCCTTGAGCTTGAACTCATCTGGTTATTCCATATAAATGGACTCATCAAGATAGCCATTTAGAAAAGCCACCTTGACATCCATTTGCCAAATCTCGTAGTTGAGAGTGGCAGCTATGGACAAGAGAATCCAGATGGACTTAAGCATGGCTACAGGCGAAAAGGTTTCCTCATAATCGATTCCTTCCTTTTGCGTATAACCCTTAGCTACCAGTCTAGCCTTAAAGGTTTCGACCTTTCTATCCATTCCTCTTTTCCTCTTGTAGATCCACTTACACCCTATGGGTTTTTCCCCTTCGGGAAGATCTACAGGCTCCCAGACGTGATTAGTCTCCATAGACTTCATCTCTGTGTTCATGGCCTCTGTCTAGAGTTTTGAATCAACATCCTCCATAGCCTCTGTGTAAGTATAAGGATCCCTGTCATGTTCATCTGGTTCAGCCAAAAAGACCTCCCCATTAAACATATACCTCTCAGGTTGACGCCCGATCCTTCTACTACGCCGAAGCCCCTCAGATTGTTGTTCTGGTTTATTTGGTTTTTCTACACTGATCAGAACGGTTTCATTCAAAACCTCCAGAGTGATCGGATCACTCCTTAACTCCTCAAGCACCACTTTGCTTCGAGGCTTAAAGTCGTCCACGTAACTCTCCTCAAGGAAAGTTGCATTAGTTGAAACCATGACTTTATTTTCCTTTGGGTTATAGAAATAACCCCCTTTAGTCCCTTTTGGATATCCTATAAACACGCAAACTTCCGAATGTGCTTCCAGCTTATTTGCATCCTTAAACAGGACATGAGTCAGATTTAAGGAGGCCTTCTTGCCTGTCCATAACTCGTGAGGAGTTTTAGGGACCGATTTTGAAGGCACATTGTTCAAAAGATAACATGCGGTTTGTAGTTCATATCCCCAAAAAGATAAAGGCAATGATGAATAACTCATCATGGACCTGACCATGTCCAATAATGTCCTATTCCATCTCTCTGCGGCACCATTCTATTGCGTTGTGCCCAATGCAGTCAAATAGGATAAAATCTCATTCTCTAATAAGTGTCCCAAGAACTCTTTAGAAAGGTATTCTCCACCTCGATTGGATCGAAGTGCCTTTATTGGTCTACCCAATTGCTTTTCCACTTCAGCCCGAAACTCCCTAAACTTGTCAAAAGTTTCGCTTCTATGGTGCATCAAGTACACATACCCATATCTTGAGTAATCGTCAATAAAAGTGACGAAGTACTCATACCCTCCTTATGTCCAGATGTTCATCGGTCTGCAAACATCACTATGCACAAGTTCTAGAACCCCTTTGGCCCTATTGCCCTTAGACCCGAAGGGTCTTTTGGTCATTTTACCCTCCAAACAAGATTCACATTGAGGTATAGATTCCACCTTTAAGTGACTTAAAGGTCCATCCCTTACCAGCCTTTGAATCCTATTCAGATTTATATGACCAAGGCACAAATGCCAAAGATAAGTCTTATTAGAGTGAGAAGTTTTAAGTCATTTAGAGTTATTATCATTCATCTCAGCATTAAGTAGTAAATCCATCTTAGGTTTGATAAAATATAGATTATTTTGCATCCATCTAGAACAGATAAAAAATTTGTTTTTATGAATCACTATTTTATCATTAAAAGAAACCAAATAGGAGTCTTTAAATAAACAAGCTACAGAAATTAAATTCCTTTTAAATTTAGAAACATAAAAACAATCTTGTAAAATTAAATTCCTATAATTATCAAAATAAAGATGGATGTCTCCCACTACTTCCACTGAGATTAAGGATCCATCGCCCATTTGAAGCGTGAAGTCTTCATTAGCAAACTTCTTGTTTCTTTGAACCCCTGTAGAGAAACACAGACATGATCAGTTGCACCGGAATCTATGACCCAAATGTCACTGGATTCATCAACCAAACAAGTTTCTAAATACAAAAGATCACACCCACCTCCTTTGGAAAGGAAGTCCTTGCAATGCTTCTTGATGTGCTCGACCTTTCCACAGAAGAAGCACTTAAGCTTCTTCGAGTTCTTCTTCTTCTTTTTCTTGCTCTTGGTGCTAGCAAGAATAGAAGACTTCCCGTTCTTGGCCCGTTGCTTCTTTCCATTCCCAAAATTGGGATTGGAACTAGAAGCAACTACCATGTTGGCCTCTCCACCCGCAAGAGACTCCTTGATCAGTAGTTCAAACTCCTGTAACTATTTCATTAATTCTATTAAGGTCATATCCCGTCTATTGCTTAAGTTAAAAGTAGCTCTAAATGGAATAAATTCCTTTGATAGAGTCTCAAAGACATAGTCATTTGAGTTTCAACATCGATGTCGGCTCCATTGGTTTGAGCCTCAGCGAGGTAACCCATGACCAACATCATGTGCTCCTTTATAAATGTCCCCGACCTCTGCTTATAGTTAAGAAGTTTCCGAAGTACCCCTTACCGCTTTGTTATGGCCTGGCCTCCAAACATGTCTTCAAGATTATCCAAGATCTGCTTCGTAGTCTCATAATCCTGATGTTGAGCCTGCAGCACATTATTCATGCTAGCCATAACATAACTGTGGGCCTGATCATTTGCATCTTTCTAGTGATCATACGCTTGGAATTGCACATTACTGGAATCTCCCTTAGACTCGAGAGGACAAGGGGCTGTCAGGACAAATTTTAGTTTCTCAAAGGAGAGGACGATATCCAAGTTCCATTTTCAATCATTATAATTCTCTTTGGTTAATAGGTTTTTGTCAAGTATCGAAGATAAAGCGTTTTTAGACATTTTTGATCTACAATAAAGAATCATATACCAATCATAAGCAAACATACCATAATAATTTAGTAAGATAACACATCATGTAAAAACATACAAATGTGTTATGTGTCTAAACCTTGAAAATATCACAACCTTACAACGATAATTCCCAACTCAAAATTTAACAAGCTCCTAGGGGAGTCATGCCAAATTCAATCAAGAACACGGATCCCCTCCTGATTAATATATGTCATCCAGGACCCGTATGATACAGCATATATTAATAATCGTTCCTTTCGCCATTAATTTTATTAATAGAGCTCCTAGGGGAGGTTAATAATAAAATTAATGTGAGTGTATAACCATTGTTTCAATATTTGATCCATGATTTATAATCACCACCTAGGGGTGTGCAACCATAAATCATGCTAAAATACCTTATCCTCTCAGAGATCCAATCAGTTACATAATAGAAATCCCTTCCTAGGGGTTGGGACCACCATGTTCTTCTTATGAACCAACGATGGAGGCCGTAGGTTTTATTTTAAGAGACATGCATGAACAATTTTAATATAAGCGGCACTCCCTATTCTATATGAAATGTTATCAATATACATGGCAAATCATATTATAATGCAGACAAATAAAGCTACAAGCGAAACAATAATAACCATAATATTATGGTTCCACCCTAGAGATCAAATATTACAAGAACATAATCGAAACATATTATCGATTCTTCATCCTTGAATCCTCAAGATGTATCCCTCTTCATATAATGCCCATCTTCAAGTCTTCAAATCCATATGAACCGAATACCCCATATTTTAGATCATATCCAAATTCAATGTTTCTCAGAATTGTCCCAAAAAAAAAATTAAAACTACATTGAAAAGATGCACGTGTTTTGGAAAAATTTTCAACACTTTGCCGGCAAGCCGATTTGGGTGATCGGCCTGCCAGTCATGACCCATCGACCTACCGATCTTCAGATTGGCCTACCGATGCATGACAGATCGGCCTGCCGAACCTCACGTTTGGCATGCCGATCTACGACCATCGGCCTGCCGAATTGGATGGTTTGGCATACCGACCGAGCAGAAATCACCCTTTCCAAAAAATATAATTTGTAACGCAATTCATCAATTTTATGTTCAACAATTCAAAAACATAAAATTAGAGACACAAAAAATACCTAGAAGTGCCATCATCTATCTTCTAGATCTGCCTTCTAGATCCAGCTTCTTTGAATAATTATTTAATTACAAAATTCTTACAAATTTATAAATAAATAATAATTTCTAGGTGGAGATGATAGTCTGCCATCTAATTACATGAAAGACCTAGATACACATTATAGCCTCTAAGGAACCATAACCGGTATAAATTAATTAATTAAATAACCATTTAATCAACCATAATTAATTAATGAACATTCTCCACATAATCCATGACAACATAAAAATATATAGAAGCCTAGAGTGCCACCTCTCTATTAAATTAAATTCAAGCATAGGAGAGATTAAGATCACAAAATTTATACACATAGTATGATCACAAACTCATAAATTTATGTAAAAACCATGGCCCTGATACCAATTGTTGAAAAAATAGTACGTAGTGAAATTTTAAAAATTTTATATCAGAGTATTTTTTAAAACACAAGTTTGACATGCTATATGTATAAATTAACCAGATCTTACTAACCTTTGTGTGTAGAAAAGTTCCTGCAATCAGTGAAGAGAAGTAACGTTCCAAAAAAGCCTCAACTGACAGGTCTTCTTTGCTATTCTCTATCCATGATTGAAGTGAGTGTGGGCTCACACGTACAGCTCTTCCTCTAGGTGACTCTCCATCCAACCAATTGAGAGAACCCAAAGCAAGTGTTCATGATTTGTGAACAAGATCTCTTAGGGAGTTTTCAGATTCTCACCAGTAGAGTATCACTCTTAATCTCTCAATTGATCTGAATAACTTATGTGACTTACTTCCTATTTATAGAGGTTGGGTCTAGGGTCATTCTTTATCGGATTAGGTCTCAAAAATTCAAATAAGAATTAAATTCAGATCAATATCTAATAAAATCTACATGAAAATACGTAATCTTATCCTTCGCACATCGGCAGGCCGAACTGCCTAATCGGCAAGCCGAACTTGCCAATCGGCAGGCCAAACTTAAGGATCGGTATGCCGAACTACCGAAAAAAGATTTCAACGAATCTTTTATTTTCCACCCGAGATTCTATAGGATAAAGTCTCAGTTTTAATTCAAATAACCCAATAGAAAAGTTATCTAATTAAAACAACTTTATCTAGATAATCTCTATGAAATAAATGAATTCCTAATAATTCTACAAGTTTATCTTGATTTAATTTATTTAAAATTAAATCAACTGATAAACAGACAAGAATTGTCCGATCCCAATAATTCAACAAGTTTATCTTGAATTAATTTTATCACAAAATTAATTCAACCGATAAACACACATGAATTATTTGATTCTTCTGAATTTCAACCAATCTAATAAATCTGACATAAGTCACCAATTATTGGAAAAGCACGCCGTATTGTTACAAGATGTTGTGAGCTAGCAAAGTGGACCAAATGGACCTATATAGTTCAAGCTCCTGATAATTATGAAACTAATATCCCAGATATACATTTCATAATTATCAACTCCAACACTACTCTACTAAAAGGTTGGAGCTGTACTCTCGAACTACATAAAATTACGAAGCCTGTATAGCTAAGTCTCCATGACATATCATGATGTATCGTATCCCCATTGGATTATCCGTAATCGGCTTAAGGACAAGTTCTGTCTTACCTTTCTGATTTTTTTTATCTTGCGTTCCATTATCTCACCATCGAAAAACTTACCATCCAAGGACAGTATACCATTCGGTTATACCTATGCATCCAAATGGTTGAGCGCTCCAATTTTTCAATTACAAGATAACGCATATAAGAGGATATCACTACTCCTAAAATGGAGATATGGATTCCATATCTATGAATAATAGGTCTACGCTATCAAGAGTCATGCCTCCAACGTACTAGTATGCATACTACTATTAAGATGTGGGTGTCACCCTTTGGTACATCGAAAGATACAAGTCAAGACAGCAGGCCCATCATTCATCTCAGGATTAAGATACAATACAAATAATTGTCTAAAATGAATCAATTTGCTGAGACAGAATTATTAATCCAAATCAATTCACTTTATGTCCTAATCCAACACATCGTCACCTATGACAACATGCTAACGTTTCTATTCATGGAGTCCACCTCCGATGGTCAAGACAAACCATCTCCCAAAAGGGATATAGACAACATAACAATCTTTACATGAATAAAGCGCCCAACTTTATTCCCTCGATTGTAGGTCTTATGATTTAGACCGTCACCTTAAGAATCGTGTCTTCCGCATAATCTGTCCATCATATGCTTAATTCTTAAAGGTTTAGACCGACAATCTTAGACTTTTGTTTGCTTAACATATATTCAACAAATATGAACGTAAAGAGGACAAGATTTGGAATATAAACAATAAATAAATTCTTTATTGATAAAAATGTCTTCAAAAACTTATTACATTTTTACTCCTTAGGGCATACATGTCTAACACATATGTCCCCCACAAAATTAAAATTATATTTAAATTATCTTATTATTCAAATATTATCAATTAATTAATTTAAAACATATTTAAGTAATCTCATTAATTAAATAATGAATTAATCAATTTAACTAATGCTTAGTTAAATGTGACAACATTTATCACATTCTACTATGTGTCACAGAGAACATTTTTTTCTATCACATTAATATCACAAGTGTGAAATAATTAATTCAAAATTCAATAACTCTAAATTAAATATGGATAATTCATTCTATACATTAAATCCAATGTAGTGTTATAGAGGTGGCATTGGGGATTTATGAACCTACAACCTAAACTCCAATAATTTTGACAATTAATTAAACTCTTTAATTGACATGCCAAATTTATTAGTTTCAATGTTACTCCTCTAAAAAACTGAAACTGAACTCTTGAGATTATAGTGAAATTACTCAAAAAAAATTAGTGAGTAGTCTATTGTTAAAATCATTATATATAAATCAGTCGTCCATAAATAGTTCATAATAAGAGCTAGGTTCAATTTTCATTTACTTCTCTTATTACATCTTTATTCTTGAGTTCCAATCACTCTCTGATGAATAGTTAATTCATAATTTTATTATAAACGAGTGCTCTACTGTTCAAACCAAGAATTATCACTAAAGAGAGTTATTTTTCTAACTTCTCTAAGGAAGGAATGGACTCCATATCTATATAATATTATTCCCACCCATTTATTACATTACATTTCCAATATGCTAAGTTATGATATGTGTTTAGACAAATCTTATCATGCAAGTCAAAAAACATAATGTCAAAAATAGGAGTCTAATAAATACTTAGGATTAAGACTGTCAAATATATGATCATAGTGATAAATTTGAATACTTTATTTGTAACGGATGATTATTAGATATTCATAATTTATCTGGTTCAGTCCTATATAATCTCATTATATAAAGTACCCCTAATCTAATGTCTCTATATTAATAGCTTGGATAAGACTATTTCATTCTAAATAAGATTGGACCGTACTTATAATATTTAATTAAAGATCTTAAACTTTAATTAATTATTATGGACTATTTAGATTATTATTTATAAATTTATCCCTAAGCATATAACACTTATATGCTAAATTTATAGTCACATAAATAATCATGAAATTTTCTTAATGTTTATAAAAGTATTCATAATACATATAAGCAAACAAAATAATTATTGTAACGCCCCAAAATTTATTTAATGTTATTGTAATATAAATGATGAATTAGTGTGCCATGATTAATGTTTCAACATTAATTTGATTATTCGGTTGAATTTTGAATTTTAGGTTGTTTTGTTAATTTGATGAATTCAAATGATTTCTTAATGTTTTAAAAATGATGTTTTGAGTTTTAAAACACAACCGTTTGTAAAATGTTAAAAATATTCCGTTTCACAAAACCATGGGTGGCATTTGGTTTTCGCACAGTAAAACCGCCCACAAATTTTCTCTATTTATTTCCTTTTTCCCTTCCTCTCTCTTCATTCTCTCTGCTCACTCTCTCTCCTCTCTCTCTCTTGCCGTGAGCTCTCTCTCTCTTGCTCTCTCTCGGTTCCTCACCTCTCTCTCAAATTTCTTTGAAATTTTTGAATCAAATTCGAATCCAAGCTTCGGGTTAGCAAGGAGGAAGCTCGGGAACGTGATTTGGCAACCGAGAACGTGGATTGAAGCTTCGATTCAAGGTTAGTTTTGAAATTTCTAAACTTTTTCCAAAATTTTCAATTTTGTGCATTTTTGAAATCTAGGTTTGTTTGAGCTTAGAAAACCTTTGATTTGAGTTAAATGAACTTAGAACAACTAGAATCTAAGCTTAGATTGAAGAAAAACGGATTGGATTCAAGATTTTTCATTTTTCCTCATTTTTCCCTATTTTGGATTTTTGAGATTTTTGAGTTTAAATCTTGTTTAAATGAGTTTAAAAGTGTTCTAGCATGCTTTTCTATCATCTATGATTGTTTTCCATGCCTAAGATTTGAGAAAAATAGGTTAAAATCAAGATTTGGATTTTAGGAGATTAAAAACCCGTGGCTGGGATTTCTAGGTTTTCCTAGTTCGGCAGGCCGAACTACGTGTTCGGCAGGCCGGATCAAGGGATCGACAGGCCGGTGTTCATCTGTCCGGCAGGCCGAACCTGGGAATGTCTGGCCGATGGACCTGGTTTTCGGCAGGCCGAACTGGATAGTTTGGCGGGCCGAAGCAGGGAGTCCGGCAGGCCGGCCGGGCGTGGAAAATTTTGTGATTTTTCACCTGTTTTCACTGTTTTGAACCCCGATTTAAATTCCAACTTTGTAGAATGATTTTAAAGTTACAAATGGCACACTAGGACATCATGAAATGGTTTAGTAACATAGAATGTCTCGAACTAGATATTGATCGACTTAATGTGTATCTGGGATCGTTCGTGGTTCCGCAGAGCTAACGTATAGTGGATCGGGATTACGGTGTGGGACACCAACACGAGTATCGAGGTAAGACTTCTACCCCATTCCTTGGTAGCCTAGTTTCAAAATGATTTGGCTTTGAAAAGGATTTCTATTAAAATGTTTTCAACGGTTGTTTGAAAATGAATTTATCGGTTATATTTTAATATACCGTGAACTGAAATGAACTTCATAATGAATGTAAATGACAATACTCAATAAATGGGTTTTGAATGATGATGAAAATAAACACATAGGCACGATGCCATATCAGAGATCGGGTCGTGTAGCGATCGACCTTGGGGGCAGGTCCCGAAACCCAGCTGGGCCACTACGGTGGTGATATTCTTATGGTTTGCCTAGGAAAAAAAATGATATTTCTGGTTGTTTAAGTAAACTATTTTGGGTAAGAACAGTTTTATTCAAATTTCATTCATTTATTTAATGTTTCTTTTAAATAACGCCTTTAATAATGAGATTTTCGTTTAAATTGAATAATTTATTAAAATATAGTCCTACTGAGCCTTTCACTCACGTTTTATTTGTTTTAAACCCTTTCCCCCTCTCGGTGGATTCCCCTTTAGGTTTGGAAATGACTCAACGGACAGGACTCAGGAGCAGTAGAAGGATCTATTAGACTAATTGTATAAATTAAACAAGGCAAGTAATGTTTTTAAATTTCTTTGTGCTTGGACTGTAGTTGTATTATTATATTGTCAATACTATGTGTGTGTGCAAAAGTTGTGGGTCAGTGAGACCCATTCTCACGGTTCTTTATTATTTTATTATTCGTTTAATGATTTCAATTGCTTAATGTTATTAATTCTTTTGTACAATGTTGTTTTTAAAACTTTCATATTTTTATATTATTTTAACCCCTAAAATTCTTGATTTTAACTAAACTCTCTCTTAATTAATTTAAATAATCTGCCACATCACCTCCCGTACTCTGGGGCGTGACAGAATGGTATCAAAGCTCAAGGTTATGAACCTTGGGAATTGTGCACATATAGGTTTGACAATGAAATACCTCTAACAGTTCAAATTTTGTTTTCAGAAGTGAGAGAATGGCACCTAGACATTGTTCGACAACTGACGCCGAGTTTGAAAAAGATGAGGGCGTGATGAGGTCTATGTTTGCGGCTTTCTGACAGATGGTAGCCAGGCCTAGACCGGAGGATTCTGATGTTGGTCGTTAGCATACGTATTTTAAGGAATTTCAGCGTGCGTCTATTTTGACTTTTGATGGTAATGGGGATCCGCAGTTAATAGAATATTGGTTGGATTCGATCGTGATGCATTTGGATACCCTTGGTGTGCGTGATGAGTATCGTGTGGAGTTTGTTGCATATAAGCTCCAGGGTGGTGCTAACACTTGGTGGAAGCAGGCTAAGCGTTTGGAACATGGTGGTGATATCAGTTGGGACAGATTCAAGGAGCTGTTCTATGATCGATATTTTTCACAGGGGTATAGAGATCAAAAGGCAGCTGAGTTCTACAGGTTGCAGCAGGGTGATCTGTCAGTTCAGGAATATGAGGCAGGTTTAATGAGTTGGCCAGGTTTGCTCCATCGGCAGTGGCATCGGAGCATGAGAAGTGCATTAAATTTCAGGAAGGGCTCAAGGCACCTATTCGGTGATAGTTGGTTGCTCTGCGACTTAGGAGTTTTGGAGAGCTTGTGTCGTCAGCAATATCAGTGGAAAATGATTATGTGCAGTATTGTGAGGATCGAGCAAAAGCTTCAAGAAGATCACAGAGGAGCGGTAGGAAGAGCACCAGCAGCCATCCGACTCCAGGGAAGAGCAAGCAGGGTGGCGCGAACAGTGGTAGCAGCAGTTCATCTGGTAGCGGGCGTAGCAATCCCTATAGCTTCCATTGTCATTTTTGTCAGTAGCCCGGACACATCAAGAGGAATTGCCCGATCAGGAGTGCCCGTCTTGGATCTCAGACCAGGGAGGATGCCATTCGTCAGTCTCAGCCTCAGACCCTACCTCCGCCTCAGTAGTACCCGCAGCTGCAGTATCCTCAGTTCTCTCCCCAGCAGTTTTTGTATCCGGCACGAGGGCAGCAGCCGCAGCATTTCCAGCGCAGCGTCCCTCAGTATCGAGCGCCGAGTACAGCTAGTGTGTAGTCGTCTCCATCTCAGCAGCATCGGCAGAATTTATTCTGTTTAGAGCTACTTTTAATTTAAGCAATAGACGGGATATGACCTTGAAAGAACTGATGAAACAGTTATAGGAGTTTGAACTGCTGATCAGGGAGTCTCCTACAGGTGGTGAGGCCAACATGGTAGCTACATCTGGTTCCAATCCTAACTCAGGGAATGGAAAGAAGCAACGGGCCAAGAATGGGAAGTCTTCTATTCTTGCTGCTACCAAGAGCAAGAAGAATAAGAAGAAGAACCCAAAGAAGCTTAAGTGCTTCTTTTGTGGAAAGGTCGGGCATATTAAGAAGCATTGCAAGGAATTCCTTTCAAAAGGAGGTAGGTGTGATCTATTGTATTTAGAAACTTGTTTGGTTGAGGAATCCAGTAACATTTGGGTCATAGATTCTGGTGCAACTAATCATGTTTGTGTTTCTCTGCAGGGATTCAAAGAAACGAGAAATCTGCTACGTGAAGACTTCACGCTTCAGATGGGCGATGGATCCTTGGCCTCAGCGGAAGCAGTGGGAGATGTCCATCTTTACTTTGATAATTATAGGAATTTAATTTTGTAATATTGTTTTTATGTTCTTAAATTTAAAAGGAATTTAATTTCTGTATCTTGTTTATCTAAAGACTCCTACGTGGTATCTTTTAATGAAAAAGTGGTGATTCGTAAAAACAAATCTTTTATCTGTTCTGGATGGATGCAAAATAATCTATATTTTATCAAACCTAAGATGGACTTATTGCTTAATGCTGAGATAAATGATAATGACTCAAAAAGACTTAAAACTTCTCACTCTAATAAGACTTATCTTTGGCATTTGCGCCTTGGCCATATTAACCTGAATAGGATTCAAAGGTTGGTAAGGGATGGACCTTTAAGTCACTTAAAGGTGGAATCTATACCTCAATGTGAATCTTGTTTGGAGGGTAAAATGACCAAAAGACCATACGGGTCTAAGGACAATAGGGCCGAAGGGGTTCTAGAACTTGTGTATAGTGATGTTTGCGGACCAATGAACATCCGGGCGCAAGGAGGGTATGAGTACTTCATCATTTTTATTGACAATTACTCGAGATATGGGTATGTGTACCTGATGCACCACAAAAGCGAAACTAATGATAAGTTCAGGGAATCTCAAGCTGAAGTGGAAAAGCAATTGGGTAGACCCATAAAGGCACTTTGATCCGATCGAGGTGGGAAATACCTTTCTGATGAGTTCTTGGGACACTTGTTAGAGAATGGGATTTTATCCCATTTGACTGCGCCGGGCACTCCGTAGTAGAATGGCGTAGCGGAGAGAAGAAATAGGACTTTGTTGGACATGTTAGGTCGATGATGAGTTATTCATCATTGCCTTTATCCTTTTGGGGATATGCACTACAAACTGCATGTTATCTTTTAAACAATATGCCTTCAAAATCGGTCCCTAAAACTCCTCACGAGTTGTGGACAAGAAGAAAGACATCCTTAAACCATATTCGCATATGGGGATGTCTGACTCATGTCCTGTTTAAGGATCCAGATAAGTTGGAAGCACGTTCGGAAGTTTGCGTGTTTGTAGGATATCCAAAAGGGACTAAAGGGGGTTATTTTTATAACCCAAAGGAAATAAAGTTGTGGTTTCAACTAATGCAACTTTTCTTGAGGAGAGTTACATGGACGACTTTAAACCTCGAAGCAAAATGGTGCTTGAGGAGTTAAGGGGTGATCCGTTCACTCCAAAGGTTCTGAACGAAACCATTCCGATCGGTGTAGAAAAACCAAACAAACCTGAACAACAACCTTAGGGGCTTCGGCGTAGTGGGAGGATCAGGCGTCAACCTGAGAAGTATATGTTCAATGGGGAGGTCTTCTTGGCTAAACTGGATGAACATGATAGGGATCCTTATACTTACGCAGAAGCTATGGAGGATGTTGATTCAAGACTCTGGACAGAGGCCATGAACATAGAGATGAAGTCTATGGAGACTAATCGGGTCTGGGAGCTTGTGGATCTTCCTGAAGGGGTAAAAACCATAGGGTGTAAGTGGATCTACAAGAGGAAAAGAGGAGTGGGTGAAAAGGTCAAAACCTTTAAGGCTAGACTAGTAGCTAAGGGTTATACGCAAAAGGAAGGAATCGATTATGAGGAATCCTTTTCGCCTGTAGCCATGCTTAAGTCCATCTGGATTCTCTTATCCATAGCTGCTGCTCTCGACTACGAGATTTGGCAGATGTCAAGATGGCTTTTCTGAGTGGCTATCTTGATGAGTCCATTTATATGATACAACCAGACGGGTTCAAGGTCGCGGGTCAAGAGGGTAAGGTTTGTAAGCTGCTAAAGTCAATTTATAGACTTAAGCAGGCATCCCGTTCTTGGAACATAAGATTTGATCAAGTGATCAAGACTTATGGGTTCACACAAAATGTGGATGAACCATGTGTTTACAAACACATAAAGGATGGGAAGGTGGTTTTTCTGCTACTTTATGTAGATGACATTCTGCTAATTGGCAATGACATTGGGGCGTTGTCATCAGTCAAATTATGGTTGACCAAGCAGTTTGACATCAAGGACTTGGGTGAGGCTAATTTTGTTCTCGGTAACCAGATCTTTCAGGATGGGAAGAACAAAATGATAGCTTTGTCATAGGCCGGCTACATAGATAAAATTCTCAGGAGGTTTGCAATGCAGGATTCCAAGAAAGGTGGGCAACCATCTAGGTCTAGAATTACTCTTTCTAAGAAAGACTCTACAAAGTCTTATGAAGAAAGAGAATACAAAAAGAAGGCGCCTTATGCTTCGGCAGTGGGTAGTCTCATGTATGCCATGCTTTACACACGACCAGATATTAGCTATGCGGTCGGGATTGTAAGTTGATTTTAGGCGGATCCAAGACCGAACCATTGGGTTGTAGAAAAGCATATTTTCAAGTAGCTAAGAATGACTCGAGGGTATATGCTTGTGTATTCGGGTGAGGACTTAACTCCTCTGGGATACACTGACTCGGATTTTTAATCCTGTCTGGATTCTAGGAAATTGACTTCGGGGTTTGTGTTTACTCTGGGCGGCGGTGCCATCAGTTGGAGAAGTGTGAAGCAAGATTGCTCTTCGGATTCAACGATGGAGGCCGAGTATGTGGCGGCTAGTGATGCTTCGAAAGAAGTAGTGTGGCTCCGCAAGTTCCTTGGGGATCTTGAGGTAGTTCCTGGTATGGATAAAGCAGTATCACTGTATTGTGATAACAGTGCGGTGGTAGTTAATGCTAAGGAACCAAGATTTCATAAGAAGAGTAAGCATATTGATCGGAAGTATCATGTGATAAAGGACTTTGTTGAGGGCGGGCATGTCACAGTGTGCAAGATCGCGTCAGAGGACAATTTGGCTGATCCATTTACGAAGACACTTACTGGAAGAGTCTTGAGAGGCATGTGGAAGCTATGGGGATGCGAGATTTGCTGTATTTACTCACTTAGTGCAAGTGGGAGATTGTTAGACATGTATGCCCTAAGGAGTAAAAATGTAATACGTTTTTGAAGATATTTTTATCAATAAAGAATTTATTCATTTATATATACCAAATCTTGTCCTCTTTACGTTCCTATTTGTTGAATGTATAATAAGCAAACAGTAGTCTAAGACTGTCAGTCTAAACATTAAGAATTGGGCATATGATGGGATGATTATGCAGAAGACACGATTCTTAAGGTGACGGTCTAAAACATATGATCCGCAATCGAGGGAACAAAGTTGGGCGCTTTATTCATGTAAAGATTGTTATGTTGTCTATATCTCTTTTGGGAGATGGTTTGTCTTGGCCATTGGAGTTGGACTCCATGAATAGAAACATTGGTATGTTGTCTTAGGTGACGATGTGTTGGATCGGGACATAAAGTGAATTGATTTGGATTAATAATTTTGTCTTGGCAAATCATTTCACTTTAGACATCATTTGTATTGTATCTTAATCTTGAGATGAATAGTGGGCCCGTTGTCTCGACTTGTGTCTTTTGATGTGCCAATGGCTGACTCCCACATCTCAATAGTGGTATGCATGCTGGTACGTTGGAGGCATGACTCTTGATAGCGTAGACTTGTTATTCATAGATATGGAATCCATAGCTCCTCTTTAGGAGTAATGATATCCTCTTATATGCATTGTCCTGTAATCGGAAAACTGGAGCACTCAACCATTTGGATACATAGGTGTAACCGAATGGTATACTATCTTTGGATGGTAAGTTTTCTAATGGTGAGACAATGGAACGTAAGATAAAACTAATCGGGAAGGTAAGACAGAACTTGTCCTTAAGCCGATTATGGATTATCATATGGGGATACGATACACTTTGATATGTCATGGAGACTTAGCTACATGAGCTTCGTAATTCTATAAAGTTTGAGAGTGCAGCTCCAAGCTTTTAGTGGAGTAGCGTTGGAGTTTATAGTTGTGAAATGTATATCTGGGATATTGGGTTTCATAATTATCGTGAGCTTGAACTTTATAGGTCCATTTTGGTCCCCTTTCCTAGCTCACAAAACCCTGTAACGACATGGCGTGCTTTTACAATAATAGGTGACTTATGTCAGAATTATCATATTGGTTTAAAATTTGTAAGAATCAGTTAATTCATGTCTTTTTATTGGTTGAATTAATTTTGTAATATAATTTAAGATAAACTTGTTGAATTATTGGGATCGGATAATTCTTGTCTGTTTATCGGTTCATTTAATTTTGGATAAATTAAATCAAGATAAACTTGTAGAATTATTGTGAGTTGATTTATTTTCTTAGAGATTATCTTGATAAAGTTTATTTTGATCAGATATCTTCTCTATTGGGTTATTTGAATCAAAACTAAGACTTTATCCTATAGAATCTCGGGTGGAAAATAAAAGATTCGCGGAGATTTTTTCACGGGACTTCGGCCTACCGAATGAAGTGTTCGGCCTGCCGATGGGGCCTGTTCGGCCTGCCGATCAGGCTGTTCGGCCTATCGATCAGCGAGCGATAAGATTACATGTTTTGACGCGGATCTTATCAGATATTGATCCGAACTTGATTCTATTTCGAGTTTTTGAGACCTAATCTGATAAGGACTGACCCCAGGACCAATAACTATAAAAAGGGAGTGAGTCTCATGATTTACTTAGATCAATTGAGAGATTAAGAGTGATACTCTTCTAGTGAGCATCTGAAAACTCCCTGAGAGCTTTGGTTCACAAATCATGAACACTAGCTTTGGGTTCTCTCTCTTGGTTGGAAGGAGAGTCACCAGTGGAAGAGCTGTACATGTGAGCCCACACTCACTCCGGTTGTGGATAGAGAATAGTAAAGAAGACCAGTTGGTTGAGGCTCTTCTAGAACATTACTTCTCTTCACAGGCTGCGGAGGTTTTTCACACAATGTTAGTAAGATCTGTCTAATTTATATATATAACATGTCAAACTTGTGTTTTAGAAATTACTCTGATGAAAATTTTTTTAAAATTTTGCTACGCACCACGTTTCCAACTGTAAGTCGATTTCAATCAAATCTAGGATCAAACCACTGGGTTGCAGTTAAGCATATTTTCAAGTACCTAAGAAGGACTCGAGGGTACATGCATGTGTATTCAGTTGAGGATTTAACACTTCTAGGATACATTGACTCGGATTTCCAATCCTATTTGGATTCGAGAAGATCAACTTTGGGTTTTGTGTTCACTCTGGGCAATAGTGCCATTGTTTGGAGAAGTGTGAAGCAAGATTGTACTTTGGATTTAATGATAGAGGCTAAGTATGTGGCAGCTAGTGATGCTTCAAAAGAAGCAGTATGGCTCTGTAAGTTCCTTGGGGATCTTGACTTAGTTCTTGGTATGGACAATGTGATATCGTTGTATTGTGATAATACTGCAGCGATAGCTAATGCTAAGGAACCAAGATTTCACAAGAAGAGTAACTATATTGATCGAAAGTATCATGTAATAAAGGACTTCATTGAGGGCGAGCATGTAGCTGTATGCAAAATTGCATCTGAGGATAATTTAGCTGATCCATTCACAAAGGCACTAATTGTGAGAGTTTTTGAAAGGCATGTCGAAGCTATGGGGATGCAGGATTTGTTATATTTACTCACTTAGTGCAAGTGAGAGATTGTTAGATATGAATGCCCTAAGAAGTAAAAATATAATATGTTTTTTGAGACGTTTTTATCAATAAAGAATTTATTTATTTTTCATATACCAAATTTGTTGTTTTCTTTGCATTCATATTTGTTAAATGTATGATAAGCAAATAAAAGTCTGATATTGTTGGTCTAAGCCTTTAGAACCAGGAATATGATGGAAAAATTATGCGGAAAACATAATTCTAAAGGTGATGGTCTAAATCATAAGATCTGCAATCGAGGGAATAAAGTTGGGCACTTTATTCATGCAAAGGTTGTTATGTTGTCTATATCCCTAACGAGAGATGGTTTGTCATGGCCATCGAAAGTAGACTCCACGAATAGAAAGATTGGTATATTATCATAGGTGACGATGGATTGGATCGGGACATTGATAATTGATTTAGATTAATAATTTTGTCTTAGCAAATCAATCACATTAGACAATCATAAGTGTTGTATCTTAATCCTGAGATGACTAGTGGGCCTGTTGTCTTGACTTATTTCTTTTCATCCACCAAAAGGTGACATCTATATTTTATATTGGTATGCATGCCGGTACAATGGAGACATGACTCTTGATAGCGTAAACCTATTATTCATAGATACAAAATCCATAGCTCCTCTTTAGGAGTCGATGATATCCTCTTATATGCATTATCTCGTAATTGGAAAGCTGGAGCACTTAACCATTTAGATACATAGGTGTAACCGAATGGTATACTGTCTTTCGATAGTAAGTTTTCTGATGGTGAGATAATGGAACATAAGAGAAAAATAATCGAAAAGGTAAGACAGCATTTATCCTCAAGCCGATTATAGATATCCTATGGGTATACGATACATTATGATATGTCATGGACACTTGGCTAATTGGGCTTTATAATTTTATATAGTTCGAGAGTGCAGCTCTAAGTTTTTAGTGGAGTAGCATTAGAGTTGATAATTATGAAACATATATCTAGGATATTGGTTTTATAATTATCAGGAGCTTAAACTATATAGGTCCATCGGTCTCCTTAGCTAGGTCCTAATAAATCCTGTAACAATACGGCATACTTTTCCAATAAATTAGTAACTTATGTTAAATTATTAGATTGGCTGAAATTCCATAGGATAAGATACTTCACATTTGCTTATCAGTTGAATTAATTTGTGTAAATTGATTCAAGATAAACTTGTTCAATTATGAGAAATATTTATTTTCTTAAATATTATCTAGATATTACTGTTTTAATAAGATAACTTCTTAAATTGGAGTAAGTTCAGCAGGCCGATCTACCAGTTTGGCCTGCCAACCGAGAAATAATTTGATCATGCGTTTTTACATGATTTTATCAGATATTGATCCAAATTTTAATTTTTGAGGCCTTATCTGATAATAACCAACCATGGAACGACCTCTATATATAGGAAGTAAGTTTTCTAACATATTTAGATCAATTAAGAAATCAATAGTGAGCACTCTAGTATGAGTCTTTAAAACTCCCCTAATAGCTATTGTTTACAAATCATGAGCGTTATTTCTGGGTTTTCTCAATTGGTTGGAAGGAGAGTCACTAAGGAAGAGCTGTACAAGGTGTGCCCACACATATATCAATCGTGGATAGGGGATAGCAAAGAATACTACTTAGTTGAGGCTCTTCTAGAACGTTCTTCTCTTCACAGATTACAGGAGCTCTCGGCATGCAAGGTTAGTAAGATCTGGTTAATTTGTACATATAGCGTGTCAAATTTGTGTTTTGGTAAATACTTTGATTAAAAAATTTAAAAATTTCTACCGCATATTGTTTTACCAACATATCAGGGTATCCTAACTTTTCTCTTTGACACCAACATCTTCCAAGCCAAACCACCACACCAATGGAAAGATGAGTGGGCGTCAAACTGCAAGAAAGAATTAACCTCGCATTTTTCTGGATCTATTATATACTCAACACATAAGATAGCAGACCCTTTTTTTCAAAGAAAGAATTCTCAGTTTTTCATCTCTGAGTATTTTATAAAAGTTATGTGAAAAGATCTATAGAGATAACTGTTATCTCAATCTTTTTATGTGAGCAGTAAGTTATTTTTTAATTAATTTTTATTTATTTTAAATCTAAAATAACTACCATATCAGATATATGGGGAAGGGATATACTCTACCCTATTAGATATACACACTACGTGATTTTATATATACGTATATATGTAGTTAATTATACGTTTACGTAAATTTTTTTCTTTTTTTTCTTTAAATTTGAAACGAATCAAGATTTTGTGATTCTATATATATATATATATATATATCTTCTTTGAAAAAAAGAGAATCACGTTGATTCTATAATATATATATATATATATATTTCTTAATTAACTAAAAACAGATCACGTTTTCAAAAAGAGATACGTGACTTTCTTATATTATATATATAATATAATTAAATTTAATGCATATATATATATATAAATTTAAAAATAAATCATATTTATTTAATTATAGATTTTTAAATTAATTATTTATTTAATTTTATGCCGATGTAGGAAAAGAAAAATGTGGTCCTACCACACATATGTCCCATACAAAATTAAAATTATATTTAAATAATCTTATTATTTAAATATTAATTATTAGTTAATTTAAAACATATTTAATTAATCTCATTAACTAAATAATCAATTAATTAATTTAATTAATGCTTAGTTAAATATGACAACATTTATCACATTATATTATGTGTCATAGAGAATATTTTTCTGTGTCACATTAATATCTTAAGTGTGAAATAATTAATTCAGAATTCAATAATTCTAAATTGAATATGTATAATTTATTTTATGCATTAAATCCAATATATTGTTATAAAGGTGGCATTGGAGACTTGTGGATCTATATCCCAAGCTCAAATAAATTTGACAATTAATTAAGCCCTTTAATTAACATGCCAAATTTATTAGTTTCAGTGTTACTTTACTAAAAAACTAAAACTGAACTCTTGAGATTATAGTAAAATTACTCAAAAAAATTAGCGAGTTGTGTTGAAAAAATAATACGCAGCGGAATTTTAAAATTTTTATATCAGATTATTTTCAAAACACAAGTTTGATATGCTATATGCATAAACTAACCGGATCTTACTAACCTCTGTGTGTCGAAAAGATCCTACAATTATTGAAGAGAAGTAATGTTCCAAAAAGACCTCAACCAACTGGCCTTCTTTGTTATTCTCTATCCACGATCAGACTGAGTGTGGGCTCACACGTACAGCTTTTCCACCAGGTGACTCTCCTTCCAACTAAATGAGAGAACCCAAAGCTAGTGTTCGTGATTTATGAACAAGAGCTCTTAGGAAGTCTTCAGATTCTCACCAGTAGTGTATCACTCTTAATATCTCAATTGATCTAAATAATAATGAGATTCACTCCCTTTACATAGAGGTTGGGCCCAAGAGTCAGTCCTTATCAGATAATACCTCAAAATTCAAATCAGAATCAAATTCGGATTAATGTCTAATGAAATCCGCGTGAAACATGTAATCTTTTTATTGCGCATAGGCAAGGCAATCTGTCTAACTAGCAACCTGAACTTGCCCCATCGGCAGGTCGAACCTGAAGATCGGCATACCAAACTGTCAATAAAAAATCTCAGTGAATCTTTTATTTTCCACCTGAGATTCTATAGGATAAAGTCTTGGTTTTAATTCAAATAACCTAATAGAAAAGTTATTTAATCAAAACAACTTTATTTAAATAATCTCTAGGAAAATAATTCAATTCCTGATAATTCTACAAGTTTATCTTGATTTAATTTATTCAAAATTAAATCAACTGATAAACAGACAAGAATTATCCGATCCCAATAATTCAACAAGTTTATCTTGAATTAATTTTATTACAAAATTAATTCAACCGATAAACAGACATGAATTATTCGATTCCTCTGAATTTCAACCAATCTAATAAATCTGACATAGGTCACCAATTATTGGAAAAGCTCGTCGTATCGTCATGGGATTTTGTGAGCTAGCAAAGGGGACCTGATGGACCTATAAAGTTCAAGCTCCCGATAATTATGAAACCCAATATCCCAGATATACATTACATAATTATCAACTCCAATGCTACTCCATTAAAAGCTTGGAGCTGCACTCTCGAACTATATAGAATTACAAAGCCCGTATGGCTAAGTCTCCATGGCATATCATAGTGTATCGTATCCCCATAGGATTATCCATAATCGGCTTAAGGACAAGTTTAGTCTTGCCTTCCCGATTATTTTTATCTTACATTCCACTATTTCACCATCGAAAAACTTACCATCCAAAGATAGCATACCATTCGGTTACACCTATGTATCCAAATGGTTGAGCGCTCTAGTTTTCTAATTATAGGATAATGCATATCAGAGGATATCATTACTCCTAAACAAGAGCTATGGATTCCATGTCTATGAATAACAAGTCTACGCTATCAAGAGTCATGCCTCCAACGTACCGGCATGCATACCACTATCAAAATATGGGTGTCACCCTTTGGTACATCAAAAGACACAAGTCACGACAATGGGCCCACTATTCATCTCAGGATTAAGATACAATACAAATGATTGTCTAAAGTGAATCGATTTGCCAAGACAGAATTATTAATCCAAATCAATTCAGTTTATGTCCCGATCCAACACATCGTCACTTATGATAATGTGCTAATGTTTCTATTCATGGAGTCCACCTCTGATGGCCAAGACAGACCAACTCCCGATAGAGATATAGACGACATAACAATCTTTACATGAATAAGGCACCCAAATTTATTCTCTCGATTGCGGATCTTATGATTTAGACCGTCACCTTAAGAATCGTGTCTTTTACATAATCTTCCATTGTATGCCCAATTCTTAACTGTTTAGACCGATAGTCTTAGACTATTATTTGCTTAACATACATTCAACAAATATGAACATAAAGAGGACAACATTTGATATATAAATAATAAACAAATTCTTTATTGATAAAAATGTCTCCAAAAACATATTACCCTTTTACTCCTTAGGGCATACATGTCTAACAATCTCCCATTTGCACTAAGTGAGTAAATATGACAAATCTCGCATCCCCATAGCTTCCACATGCCTCTCGAGGACTCTCCCAATAAGTGTCTTCATAAATGGATCAGCTAAATTGTCCTCTGACGTGATTTTGCACACTATGACATGCTCGCCCTCAACAAAGTCCTTTATCACATGATACATTCAATCAATATGCTTACTCTTCTTGTGAAATTTTGATTCCTTTGCATCAGCTACTAATGCACTGTTATCATAGTACAGTGATACTGCCTTATCCATACTAGAAACTACCTTAAGTTCCCTAAGGAACTTGGGGAACCACACTGCTTCTTTCAAAGCATCACTAGCTACCATATACTCAGCCTCCATCGTTGAATCTGAGGTGCAATCTTGTTTCACACTTCTCCAACTAATGGCACCGCTGGCCAGAGTAAACACAAAACTCGAAGTTGATTTCCTAGAATGCAAACAGGATTGGAAATCTGAGTAGTATATCCTAGAGGAGTCAAGTCCTCACCCGAATATACAAGCATATACCTCGAGTCCTTCTCAGGTACTTGAAAATATGCTTTACCATAACCCAGTGGTTCGGACCTGCATCCGCCTAAAATCAACTTACAATCTCGACCGCATAACAAATATCCGGTCGTGTGTAAAGCATGGCATATATGAGACTACCCACTGCCGAAGCATAAGGCACCTTCTTCATATATTCTCTTTCTTCATGTATACAAGCATATACCTCGAGTCCTTCTCAGGTACTTGAAAATATGCTTTACCATAACCCAGTGGTTCGGACCTGCATCCGCCTAAAATCAACTTACAATCTCGACTGCATAATAAATATCCGGTCATGTGTAAAGCATGGCATATATGAGACTACCCACTGCCGAAGCATAAGGCACCTTCTTCATGTATTCTCTTTCTTCATCGGACTTTGGAAAGTCTTTCTTAGAAAGAGTAATTCCAGACCTAGATGGTTGCCCACCTTTCTTGGAATCCTACATTGCAAACCTCCTGAGAATTTTATCTATGTAGCCAGCTTGTGACAAAGCTATCATTTTGTTCTTCCTATCACGAAAGATTTGGATACCGAGAACAAAATTAGCTTCACCCAAGTCATTCATGTCAAACTGCTTGGTCAACCATAATTTGATAGATGAAAATGCCCCAACGTCATTACCAATTAGTAGAATGTCATCTACATAGAACAGTAGAAAAACTACCTTACCATCCTTAATGTGTTTGTAAACACATGGCTCATCCACATTTTGTGAGAACCCATAATTCTTGACCACCTGATCAAATCTTATGTTCTAAGAACGAGAAACCTGCTTAAGTCCATTAATAGACTTTAGCAGCTTACAAACTTTACCCTCTTGAACCTTGACCTTGAACCCGTCTGGTTGTTCCATATAAAATGACTCATCAAGGTAGCCATTTAAAAAAGCCGTCTTCACATCCATATGCCAAATCTCATAGTCGAGAGCGGCAGCTATGGACAAGAGAATACTGATGGATCTAAGCATGGCTACAGGCAAAAAGGTTTCCTCGTAATTGATTCCTTCCTTTTGCGTATAACCCTTAGCTATGAGTCTAGCCTTAAAGGTTTTGACCTTTCCATCCATTCCTCTTTTCTTCTTATAGATCAACTTACACCCTTTGGGTTTTACCCCTTCGGGAAGATCCACAAGTTCCCATACCTGATTAGTCTCCATAGACTTCATCTCTATGTTCATGGCCTCTGTCCAGAGTTTTGAATCAACATTCTCCATAGCCTCTGCATAAGTATAAAGATCCCTGTCATGTTCATCCGGTTCAGCCAAGAAGGCCTCCCCATTGAACATATATCTCTCGGGTTGATGCCCGATCCTCCCACTACGCCGAAGCCCCTTAGGTTGTTGTTCAATTTCATTTGGTCTTTCTACACTAATCCAAACGGTTTCATTCGGAACCTCTGGAGATGTACATTTAAGTTTTAATCTGAGTATGGAATAAAGTTAAAATTTGTGTTTGGAGAGATAGTGAAGATAGTTTTTGATTTATTAATAAATCTAATAAAATCTTAATGTTAATGATCTTAAAAAATATGCAATATAGATCTCGATTTATTCCTCTCTTCATTAGAAACATAGTGAAAAAAGAATCATCTCAATTGGATATCAAATGGATCACTCCTTAACTCCTCAAGCACCACTTTGCTTCGAGGCTTAAAGTCGTCCATGTAGCCCTCCTCAAGGAAAGTTTCATTAGTTGAAACCACAGCTTTATTTTCCTTTGGGTTATAGAAATAACCCCCTTTAGTCCCTTTTGGATATCCTACAAACACGCAAACTTCTGAACGTGCTTCCAACTTCTTCGCATCCTTAAACAGGACATGAGCCGAACATCCCCATGTTTGCATAGCAGCAGGCCTGATCGTTTGCATCTTTCAGCGATTGTACGCTTGGAATTGCTCATTGGTGGAATCTCCTGTAGGCTCGGGAGGTCAGCACAAATTTTAGTTTCTCAAAAGAGAGGACGATATCCAGGTTCCATTTCCACTCATTATAATTCTCTTCGGTTAGTTGGTTTTTGTCAAGTATCAAAGATAAAACGTTTTTAGATATTTTTAATCTACAATAAAGAATCATATACCAAACATAAGCAAACATACCATAATAATTTAGTATGATAACACAATCATGTAAAAACATACAAGTGTATTTATGTGTCAAAACCTTGAAAATATCACAACCTTACAATGATAATTCCCAACTCAGAATTCAACAAGTCCTAGGGGAGTCATGCCAAATTCAATCAGGAACACGAATCCCCTCTTGATTAATATATGCCATCCAAGACCCCTATGATCCAGTATATATTAACAATCGTTTCTTTGGCCATTAATTTTATTAACAAAGCTCCTAGGGGAGGTTAATAATAAAATTAACATAAGTGTATAACCATCGTTTTAGTATTTTATACATGATTTATAATCACCACCTAGGGGTGTGCAACTATAAATCATGCTAAAATACCTTATCCTTTCGGAGATCCAATCTGGTACATGATAGAAATCCCTTCCTAGGGGACCACCATGTTCTTCCTATGGACCAACGATGGAGGCCTTAGGTCCTCTCTTCAAAAACCTTCTCCCATTTAATCTTTTGAAATAAAGGTTTTATTTTAAAAGGACATGCATGAACAATTTTAATATGAGTGGCACTCCCTATTCTATATGGCATGTTATCAATATACATGGCAAATCATATTATAATGCAGACAAGCAAAGCAATCAAACAAAGCTACAAGCAAAATAATAAATAACCGTAATATTATAGTTCAACTCTAGAAAGTAGAAAATAAAGATTACAAGAGAATAATTGAAACATTTTATCAATTCTTCATCCTTGAATCTTCAAGCTGTATCCTTCTTTATGTAATGCCCATTTGCAAGTCTTCAATCATGTATGAATCGAATACTTCAACTTTTCAGTCATATCCAAGATTTAATGTTTCTCAGAATTGTCCCAAAAATAAAATTAAAACTACATTAAAAAACTGCACCTTTTTTAGAAAAATTTTCAACTCTCTGCTGGCCAACCGATCTAGGCGATCAGCCTATCAATCATGACCCGTCGGCCTGCTGATCTTCACAAATCGGCCTGTCGATTCATGACAGATCGGCCTGCCGAACCAGAAGTTCAGCCTGCCGCTAGAGCCACTTGATTTCTGCCCCGTTGACAGCCTGCCTAACCCGAAGTTCAGCCTACCGATCTTGCGACCATCGGCCTACCAAACTAGAGGGTTCAACATGCCGACCAAGCAGACATCACCCTTTTCAGAAAATATAATCTCTAATGTAATTTATGAATTTTATTCTCAACAATTCAAAAACATAAAATCAGAGACTCAAAAAATACCTGGGGACGCCATCATCCATCTTCTAGATCTACTTCTAGGTCCGTCTTCTCTGAATGATTATTTAATTATAAAATTCTTACAAATTTAAAATTAAATAATAATTCCTAGATGGAGATGATGGTCTGCAATCTAATGACATGAAAAACCTAGATACTATTGGAAAAATAGTACGCAGTGGAATTTTAAAAATTTTATATCAGAGAATTTTTCAAAACACAAGTTTGACATGCTATTAATCCAAATCAATTCACTTTATGTCCCGATCCAACACATCGTCACCTATGACAACATGCCAATGTTTCTATTCATGGAGTCCACCTCCGATGGTCAAGACAAACCATCTCCCAAAAGGGATATAGACAACATAACAATCTTTACATGAATAAAGCGCCCAACTTTATTCCCTCGATTACAGATCTTATGATTTAGACCGTCACCATAAGAATCGTGTCTTCCACATAATCTGTCCATCATATGCTCAATTCTTAAAGGTTTAGACCGACAGTCTTAGACTTTTGTTTGCTTAACATATATTCAACAAATATGAACGTAAAGAGGACAAGATTTGGAATATAAACAATAAATAAATTCTTTATTGATAAAAATGTCTTCAAAAACTTATTACATTTTTACTCCTTAAGGCATACATGTCTAACACATATGTCCCCCACAAAATTAAAATTATATTTAAATAATCTTATTATTCAAATATTATCAATTAATTAATTTAAAACATATTTAAGTAATCTCATTAATTAAATAATCAATTAATCAATTTAACTCATGCTTTGTTAAATGTGACAACATTTATCACATTCTACTATGCGTCACAGAGAACATTTTTTTCTATCACATTAATATCACAAGTGTGAAATAATTAATTCAAAATTCAATAATTCCAAATTAAATATGGATAATTCATTCTATACATTAAATCCAATGTAGTGTTATAGAGGTGGCATTGGGGATTTATGAACCTACAACCCAAGCTCCAATAATTTTGACAATTAATTAAACTCTTTAATTGACATGCCAAATTTATTAGTTTCAATGTTACTCCCCTAAAAAACTGAAACTAAACTCTTGAGATTACTCAAAAGAAATTAGCGAGTAGTCCATTGTTAAAATCATTATATATAAATCAGTCGTCCATAAATAGTTCATAATAAGAGCTAGGTTCAATTTTCATTTACTTCTCTTATTACATCTTTATTCTTGAGTTCCAATCACTCTCTGATGAATAGTTAATTCATAATTTTATTATAAACAAGTGCTCTATTATTCAAACCAAGAATTATCACTCAAGAGAGTTATTTTTCTAACTTCTCTAAGGAAGGAATGGATTCCATATCTATATAATATTATTCCCACCCATTTATTACATTATGTTTCCAAGATGTTAAGTTATGTTATGTGTTTAGACAAATCTTATCATGCAAGTCAAAAAACATAATGTCAGAAATAGGAGTCTAATAAATACTTAGGATTAAGACTGTCAAATATATGATCATCATAGTGATAAATTTGAATACTTTATTTATAATGGATGATTATTAGATATTCATAATTTATCTGGTTCAGTCCTATATATTCTGATTATATAAAGTACCCCTAAGCTAATGTCTCTATATTAATAGCTTGGATAAGACTATTTCATTCTAAATGAGATTGGACCGTACTTATAATATTTAATTAAAGATCTTAAACTTTAATTAATTATTACGGACTATTTAGATTATTATTTATAAATTTATCCCTAAGCATATAACACTTATATGCTAAATTTATAGTCACATAAATAATCATAAAATTTTCTTGATGTTTATAAAAGTATTCATAATACATATAAGCAAACAAAATAATTATTGTAACGCCCCAAAATTTATTTAATGTTATTGTAATATAAATGATGAATTAGTGTGCCATGATTAATGTTTCAACATTAATTTGATTATTCGGTTGAATTTTGAATTTTAGGTTGTTTTGTTAATTTGATGAATTCAATTGATTTCTTAATGTTTTAAAATGATGTTTTGAGTTTTAAAACACAACCGTTTGTAAAATGTTAAAAATATTTCGTTTTACAAAACCGTGGGTGGCATTTAGTTTTCGTACAATAAAACCATCCACAAATTTTCTCTATTTATTTCCTTTTAACTTTCCTCTCTCTTCACTCTCTCTGCTCACACTCTCTCCTCTCTCTCTTGTCCTGAGCTCTCTCTCTCTTGCTCTCTCTCAGTTCCTCACCTCTCTCTCAAATTTCTTTGAAATTTTTGAATCAAATTCGAATCCAAGCTTCGGGTTAGCAAGGAGGAAGCTCGGGAATGTGATTTGGCAACTGAGAACGCAGATTGAAGCTTCGATTCAAGGTTAGTTTTGAAATTTCTAAACTTTTTCTAAAATTTTCAATTTTGTACATTTTTGAAATCTACGTTTGTTTGAGCTTAGAAAACTTTTGATTTGAGTTAAATGAACTTAGAACAACTAGAATCTAAGCTTAGATTGAAGAAAAATGGATTGGATTCAAGGTTTTTCATTTTTCCTCATTTTTCCCTATTTTTGGATTTTTGAGATTTTTGAGTTTAAATCTTGTTTAAATGAGTTTAAAAGTGTTCTAGCATGCTTTTCTATCATCTATGATTGTTTTCCATGCTTGAGATTTGAGAAAAATAGATTAAAATCAAGATTTGGATTTTGGGAGATTGAAAACCCGTGGCTAGGTTTTCTGGGTTTTCTCAGTTCGGTAGGCCGAACTACGTGTTCGGCAGGCTGGATCAAGGGATCGGTAGGCCGGTGTTCATCTGTCTGGCAGGCCAAACCTAGGAATGTCTAGCCGACCGGACCTGGTTTCTGGCAGGCCGAACTGCACAGTTCGGCCGGCCGAAGCAGGGAGTCCGGCAAGCCGGCCGGGCATGGAAAATTTTGTGATTTTTCATCCGTTTTCACTGTTTTGAACGTCGATTTAAATTCTAACCTTGTAGAATGATTTTAAAGGTACAAATGGCACACTAGGACATCATGAAATAGTTTAGTAACATAGAATGTCTCAAACTAGATATTGATCGACTTAGTGTGTATCTAGGATCGTTCGTGGTTCCACGGAGCTAACGTATAGCGGACCGGGATTACGGTGTGGGGCACCAGCACGAGTATCGAGGTAGGACTTCTACCACATTCTTTGGTAGCCTAGTTTCAAAATGATTTGGCTATGAAAAGGATTTTTATTAAAATGTTTTCAACGGTTGTTTGGAAATGAATTTATCGGTTATATTTTAATATACCGTGAACTAAAATGAACTTCATAATGAATGTAAATGACAATACTCGGTAAATGGGTTTTGAATGATGATGAAAATAAACACATAGGCATGATGCCATATCAGAGATTGGGTCGTGTAGCGATCAACCTTGGGGGTAGGTCTCGAAACCCAACTGGGCCACTACGGTGGTGATATTCTTATGGTTTGCCTAGGAAAAGAAAATGATGTTTCTGGTTGTCTGAGGAAACTATTTTGGGTAAGAACATTTTTATTCAAATTTCATTCATTTATTTAATATTTCTTTTAAATAACGCCTTTAATAATGAGATTTTCCTTTAAATTAAATAATTTATTAAAATGTAGTCCTACTAAGCCTTTCGCTCACATTTTATTTGTTTTAAACCCTTTCCCCCTCTAGGTGGATTCCCCTTTAGGTTTGGAGAGGACTCAATGGACAGGACTCAGAGCAGTAGAAGGATCTATTAGACTAATTGTATAAATTAAACAAGGCATGTAATGTTTTTAACTTCTTTGTGCTTGGACTGTAGTTGTCTTATTATATTGTCAATACTATGTGTGTGTGCACAAGTTGTGGGTTAGTGGGACCCATTCTCGCGGTTCTTTATTATTTTATTATTCGTTTAATGATTTCAATTGCTTAATGTTATGAATTCTTTTGTACAATGTTGTTTTTAAAACTTTCATATTTTTATATTAATTTAACCCCTAAAATTCTTAATTTTAACTAAACTCTCTCTTAATTAATTTAAATAATCCACCACGTCACCTCCCGTACTCTGGGGCGTGACAAAATGGTATCAGAGCTCAAGATTATAAACCTTGGGAAATGTGCACACATAGGTTTGACAATGAAATACCTTTGACAGTCCAAATTTTGTTTTCAGAAGTGAGAGAATGGCACCTAGACGTCGTTCGACAGCTGACGCCGAGTTTAGAAACGATGAAGGCGTGATGAGGTCTATGTTTGCGGCTTTTTGGCAGATGGCAGCCAAGGCTAGACCAGAGGATTCTGATGTTGGTCGTTGGCATACGTATTTTAAGGAATTTTGACGTGCGTCTATTTTGACTTTTGATGATAATGGGGATCCGCAGTTAGCAGAATATTGGCTGGATTCGATCATGAAGCATTTGGATACCCTTGGTGTGCCTGATGAGTATCGTGTGGAGTTTGCTGCATATAAGCTCCAGGGTGGATGCTAACACTTGGTGGAAGCAAGATAAGAGTTTGGAACGCGGTGGTGATATTAGTTGGGACAGATTCGAGGAGCTGTTATATGATCGATATTTTTCGTAGGGGTATAGAGTTCAAAAGGCAGCTGAGTTCTGCAGGTTGTAGCAGGGTGATCTGTCAGTTCAGGAATATGAGGCAAGGTTTAATGAGTTGGCTAGGTTTGCTCCATCGGCAGTGGCATCAGAGCATGAGAAGTGCATTAAATTTCAGGAAGGGCTCAAGGCACGTATTCGACGATAGTTGGTTGCTCTGTAACTTAGGATTTTTGGAGAGCTTGTGTCATCAGCAATATTAGTGCAAAATGATTATGCGCAGTATTGTGAGGATTGAGCAAAAGCTTCAAGAGGATCGCAGAGGAGCGGCAGGAAGAGCACCAGCAGCCGTCTGACTCTGGGGAAAAGCAAGCAGGGTGGCGTGAACAGTGGTAGCAGCAGTTCATCTGGTAGGGGCCCAGTAATCCCTACAGCTTCCATTGTCATTTTTGTCAGCAGCCCGGACACAACAAGAGAAATTGCCCGATCAGGAGTGCCCATCTTGGATCTCAGACCGGGGAGGATGCTAGTCGTCAGTCTCAGCCTCAGACCCTACCTCCGCCTCAGCAGTACCCATAGCTGCAGTATCCTCAGTTCTCTCCCCAGCAGTTTTCGTATCTGGCACAAGGGTAGCAGCCGTAGCATTTCCAGAGCAGCGTCCCTTAGTATCGAGCGCCGAGTATAGCTAGTGTGTAGTCGTCTCCATCGCAACAGCATTGACAGAATAATCCAGGACCCAGCAATGTTGGTAGAGGAAAAGGAAAGGCACCAGTGCAGGTTCATGCAATGGCATCTGGAGGTTCAGATTCTCATGTTGGTAACGCGATTGTCGATGGTACGATCTTAGTTTCTCGATCCTTAGCTCGCGTTTTATTTGATACAGGTGCCTCTCATTCTCTCATTTTGAGTTCTTTTGTACATGCCTTGGGATTAGAGATAGAAGAGTTCAATGAACCCCTAATCATAACTTCTCCCTTGGGGCAAGTGTGTGTAAATTGTATGTGTAAATCTTGTAAAATAAAGATTGGGGATGAGATTTTGAAAAGTGATTTGATTGTACTCCCCATGAGCTCATATGATGTAATTCTAGGGATGAACTGGTTGTCCAGGTATAATGCAGTTATGGACTGCCAACTTAGAAAAGTGACCCTAGTGTCTGATAGGGGGATGATGATCACTTACCAGAGTGGTGGTGATTGGTTAATGAGTAAGCGTCTCATGAATCGTGTCTAGGAGGGCGAAGGAATCTGGGTTGTTGTATTTTTCTTGCCAATCTAGATTGCGAGCCTTATGCTTTGAGAGGAAGTGTAGCGATTCTGGTGGTTGATGAGTTCGAGGATGTCTTCCCCGATGAGTTGCCAGGATTACCACCGCATCGGGAAATCGAGTTTGGTATTGAGTTGTTTCTGGGGACAGCACCGATTTCTGTAGCACCTTATTGGATGGCGCCGGTAGAAATGAAAGAATTGAGGAGTCAACTTCAGGAGCTTGCTGATAAAGGGTATATTCGAAATAGCACATCTCCGTGGGGAGCATCGGTTTTGTTTGCTAATAAACATGATGGGACTCTCAGGTTGTGTGTGCATTATCGGTAGCTGAATTGTGTCACAGTGAAGAATAAGTATCCCTTGCCTAGGATTCATGAGTTGTTTGATCAGTTGGGAGGTTCGTGGTACTTCTCAAAGATTGATTTGCAGTCGGGTTATCATCAACTCAGGATTAAGGAAGAGGATATTCCCAAGACAGCTTTTAGGACTCGATATGGGCATTTTGAGTTTCTGGTTTTGTCATTTGGGTTGACAAATGCTCCGACAGCTTTCATGGATTTGATGAACAGGATATTTAGGCCGTATCTGGATCATTTCATGATTGTGTTCATCGATGACATTCTTGTGTATTCTAAGACTTGGGAGGAGCATGAGCAACATCTCTGGATCATGCTTCAGACTCTGCGGGAGCACCAGTTGTATGGTAAGAGGGAAAAGTGCGAGTTCTGGTTGACTTAGGTCAAGTTTCTAGGTCATGTCATCTCGGAGTATGGTATTTCTGTGGATCCGTCCAAGATTGAAGCCATAGTGGAGTGGGAACAACCAAGGAATGTAGCAGAGATTCGCAGCTTCTTAGGTCTTGCTGGTTATTACAGGAAATTTGTAAAGGATTATTCAAAGATTGCAGCTCCGTTGATGAGATTGATCAAGAAAAATGTCAGGTTTGAGTGGGATGAAGAATGTGAGCTTGCTTTTCAGGAATTGAAGAACCGGTTGACTTCAGTTCCAGTGTTGGTTATTCCTAGCAGTGACGAGCCGTATGAGGTTTATGCAGATGCTTTAGGGCGCGGACTTGGATGCGTGTTGATGTAGTATGGACATGTGGTTGCGTATGGATCGAGACAGCTACGACCTCACGAGCGAAATTATCCTACTCATGACTTGGAGCTCATGGCGGTGATTCACGCGCTGAAGATTTGGAGGTGTTACTTGTATGGAGCATCATTTCAGGTCTTCTCAGATCATAAGAGTTTGAGGTATCTGTTCACTCAGAGGGATCTTAATTTGAGGCAGCGTAGATGGATAAAGTATATGGAGGATTATGATTTTGCGTTGCAGTATCATCCCGGGAAAGCTAATGTGGCCGCAGACGCGCTTAGTAGGAAGTCTTCAGGGATTCTCGCTTGTTTGGCTTTTGAGGACTAGAGCAGGAATGCGACAGTGAGCAAGTATGGGCTACAGTATCATGAAGACTATGATTGAGTTTCGGTATATCATGTGGAAGCGACCCCAGCTCTTGTTCAGATGGTGAAGCAAAGTCAGTAGCAAGATCAGCATTTGCAGGGGATTTGGTCGCGAATTCTGAACGGAGAGCAGTTTGAAGAATGGAGCATGCATGAAGATGGATCGTTGTATTTTCGGGAGCGTCTTGTAGTTCCAGCTATCGTCGAGGTGACGAAATTCATTTTGGACGAATCTCATAGGTCTCAGTTTGCTATTCATCAGGGGAGCACAAAGATGTATCGTGATTTGAAGAGGCAGTATTGGTGGAGAGGCATGAAGAAAGATGTTCGAGAGTACGTGGCCAAGTGTACGACGTGTCTTCAGGTGAAGGCCGAGCATTAGAAGCCTGCAGGTCAGCTTTAGCCGCTTCCTATTCCAGGGTGGAAATGGGAGCATGTGACGATGGATTTTCTCACAGGTTTGCCGAGGACAGAGCAGCAGCATGATGCAGTTTGGGTCGTGGTTGACTGGTTGATGAAATCGGCGCATTTCATTTCGTTTAGGTCGACGTGTTCGAGGAAGATTCTCGAGGATTTGTATCTGCAGAACATTGTGAGGTTGCATGGAGTTCCTTTGTCCATCACTTCTGATCGAGACACCATGTTTAATGCTAAGTACTGGAGGAGTTTTCAGGAGGCTTTGGGTACGGATTTGAACTTTAGTACGACGTTTCATCCTCAGACTGATGGACAGTCTGTCGAGGATATGTTGCGTGCCTATGTGTTAGACTTTGGCAAAAATTTGAAGCAATGTTTGCATCTGGCGGAGTTCACATACAACAATAGCTATCAGGCGAGTATTGGTATGGCACCGTTTGAGGCGTTGTATGGGCGACCGTGTTAGTAACCTGTGTGTTGGGCCGAGCCAAAAGATAGGGTTATTCTTGGGCTGGATGAGATCCGTGATAGCAACGAGAAAGTTGCGGTGATTCGAGATCGATTGAGGGCAGCTCAAAGTTGACAGAAGAGTTACGCGGATAGGAGACGTAGACCCTTAGAGTTCGCGGTTGGAGATTTCATTCTCTTGAAGGTATCGCCTCGTAAGGGAACTATGCGGTTTGGAGTGAGTGGGAAGCTCGCGTCGAGGTATATTGGTACGTTCGAGATCACTCAGCGTGTTGGTGTGGTTGCTTATCAGCTTGATCTTTCACCCAAATTTTCTCATGTTCATGATGTGTTTCATGTGTCGACGCTTAGGAAGTGTCCGCCTGAGCAGGGTAAGATAGTTTCGTTTCATGATGTGCAGGTTCGAGAAGATACGACATACGAAGAAGTGCCGATTCAAATCATCGACCGAAAAGTAATTAGTTTACGTCGTCGTGAAATACCATTGGTAAAGGTCGTGTGGCAGCATCACAGGGTTGATGAAGCCACCTGGGAACTAGAGTCGAGTATGCGGGAATTGTATCTGCATTTGTTTTGTTTCTGAAATGAAATGTAAATTTTGAGGGCGAAATTTCTTTTAGGGGTGGAGAGTTGTAACGCCCCAAAATTTATTTAATGTTATTGTAATATAAATGATGAATTAGTGTGCCATGATTAATGTTTCATCATTAATTTGATTATTCAGTTGAATTTTGAATTTTAGGTTATTTTGTTAATTTGATGAATTCAAATGATTTCTTATTGTTTTAAAATGATGTTTTGAGTTTTAAAACACAACCGTTTGTAAAATGTTAAAAATATTCCATTTTACAAAACCGTGGGTGGCATTTGGTTTTCGCACAGAAAAACCACCCACAAATTTTCTCTATTTATTTCCTTTTTCCCTTCCTCTCTCTTCACTCTCTCTGCTCACTCTCTCTCCTCTCTCTCTCTTGCCATGAGCTCTCTCTCTCTCTTGCTCTCTCTCGATTCCTCACCTCTCTCTCAAATTTCTTTGAAATTTTTGAATCAAATTCGAATCCAAGCTTCAGGTTAGCAAGGAGGAAGCTCGGGAACGTGATTTGGTAACCGAGAACGCGGATTGAAGCTTCAATTCAAGGTTAGTTTTGAAATTTCTAAACTTTTTCCAAAATTTTCAATTTTGTGCATTTTTGAAATCTAGGTTTGTTTGAGCTTAGAAAACCTTTGATTTGAGTTAAATGAACTTAGAACAACTAGAATCTAAGCTTAAATTGAAGAAAAATGGATTGGATTCAAGATTTTTCATTTTTCCTCATTTTTCCCTATTTTTGGATTTTTGAGATTTTTCAGTTTAAATCTTGTTTAAATGAGTTTAAAAGTGTTCTAGCATGCTTTTCTATCATCTATGATTGTTTTCCATGCCCGAGATTTGAGAAAAACAGGTTAAAATCAAGATTTAGATTTTGGGAGATTGAAAACCCGTGGCTGGGATTTCTGGGTTTTCCTAGTTCGGCAGGCTGAACTACGTGTTTGGCAGGCCAGATCAAGGGATCGGCAGGCCAGTGTTCATTTGTCCGGCAGGCAAACCTGGGAATGTCTGGCCGACCGGACCTGGTTTCTGGCAGGCCGAACTGCACAGTTCGGCCGGCCGAAGCAGGGAGTTCGGCAGGCCGGCCAGGCATGAAAAATTTTGTGATTTTTCACCCGTTTTCACTGTTTTGAACCCCGATTTAAATTCCAACCTTGTAGAATGATTTTAAAGGTACAAATGGCACACTAGGACATCATGAAATAGTTTAGTAACATAGAATGTCTCGAACTAGATATTGATCGACTTAGTGTGTATCTAGAATCGTTTGTGGTTCCACGGAGCTAACGTATAGCGGACCGGGATTACGGTGTGGGACACCAGCACGAGTATCGAGGTAGGACTTCTACCACATTCTTTGGTAGCCTAGTTTCAAAATGATTTGACTTTGAAAAGGATTTCTATTAAAATGTTTTCAACGGTTGTTTGAAAATGAATTTATCGGTTATATTTTAATATACCGTGAACTGAAATGAACTTCATAATGAATGTAAATGACAATACTCGGTAAATGGGTTTTGAATGATGATGAAAATAAACACATAGGCATGATGCCATATCAGAGATTGGGTCGTGTAGCGATCGACCTTGGGGGTAGGTCTCGAAACCCAACTGGGCCACTACGGTGGTGATATTCTTATGGTTTGCCTAGGAAAAGAAAATGATGTTTCTGATTGTCTGAGTAAACTGTTTTGTGTAAGAACAATTTTATTCAAATTTCATTCATTTATTTAATGTTTCTTTTAAATAACGCCTTTAATAATGAGATTTTCCTTTAAATTAAATAATTTATTAAAATGTAGTCCTAGTGAGTCTTTCGCTCACGTTTTATTTATTTTAAACCCTTACCCCCTCTAGGTGGATTCCCCTTTAGGTTTGGAGAGGACTCAACGGATAGGACTCAGGAGCAGTAGAAGGATCTATTAGACTAATTGTATAAATTAAACAAGGCATGTAATGTTTTTAACTTTCTTTGTGCTTGGACTATAGTTGTATTATTATATTGTCAATACTATGTGTGGGTGCACAAGTTGTGGGTTAGTGGGACCCATTCTCGCGGTTCTTTATTATTTTATTATTCGTTTAATGATTTCAATTGCTTAATGTTATGAATTCTTTTGTACAATGTTGTTTTTAAAACTTTCACATTTTTATATTAATTTAACCCCTAAAATTCTTGATTTTAACTAAACTCTCTCTTAATTAATTTAAATAATCCGCCACGTCACCTCCCGTACTCCGGGGCGTGACAATTATAAATGTCACTTTATTTATTTATTAACAATATGCATAATGTCACAGCATATAGGGTACCAAACCCAACATAACACTTATCTCATGCTTTCTATAGCACTGATATGCAAAGATATCTTCATTCCACTTAAACAACATGTGTCTAAATGTAAGACTCTTCCACCTGACCGTGATTGGATGCTAGTAAAAGAGGTGTGAGAAGTTGAAACTTTTTTACACTGTGACTGAGATGTCTTTAGGAGCCTAGTATCCTACAAATCTGTACTTTCCAAAAGTTTGTGAGATAAAATTGTTCCTTGAAGATTGCCTATGATATGTTGCAGAGATAAGGACCATGCCGATCAAAATGGTAGATAAATTTCACAAGTATTGGATAGTGATTCATGGAATATTAGCCATAGCAACTGTTTTGGATTAGTGACAGTGCAAAGGAGATTGAGAGGGTTAGAAAGATTTGTTATGATTAATCAATGAGTCCGACGATAAGTTTGGTAGTAATGAGTTGGATTCTACGACAACTAGAGATACTGTACCTACTTCCATGGCTACGGACTTGGTTGTTGATGATGTTGTCGTCCTTTGGCTGGCTATGATCTGTATTTTGTTAGTAGTACCTCTAGTGTTGATGTTCCTAAGGACCTAAAATACACTCCATTTTTTTGAAAGTTCCATTCAATCTAAAATCATATATAGATGTTAACAGTATTTATATCAGATTCAATCTAAGATTTATATTGAGTACCATTCAATCTAAGATTTAAATAGGTCTTTATTTTACCTTCATATATATATATATATATATATATATATATATATATATCAAGTTTGTTTTATTTTCGCGTACTATTTCTTTTAATATGATCTTAACCTGATTTAATGTCAAAAAACATGAACTACAAAGAATTTTGTCACGACCAAGATCCTTTCTTTTATCATCCCTTGGTTAAGGTTTGAATTGCATGAAACAGCTTAAATTTTTGATGTGTAACCTTGAAAATCGATATGAAAAAAATGGAGCCACGTAATGAACTGCTAACCGATTGCCATACAAGGAATGACATTTTTTTGTTTTGCAACTATACTTTCTTTGTGTTTAGTGAAAGAAACATCTTGTTTGGCATTTTAATCCCATTCTTCGTAACCATCTATAAAGTTCCACTTCATGGTCCTCCGTATAAAACTGACTTTGATGTTTCCTTAGGACTACAAGTGAACCTATAATATTTTCAAAAGATCGCCATCTTGGGGTTCCTTCAAAAAAACATTTTTATTCATAGGCCAGAATTGCACGACCTATGCGATTCCTATAACATTATACAAATAAGCAAAGGCGTGAAAGCAGTAACATTATACAAATAGTCTAAGCACGTCATTCAATAAATTGATTAACCATTAAAAAATTGATCAAATAACTATTACCTAAATGTTACTTTTGGAACTTGTTCTCAAGTAAAAGGAGGGAGAGGGCGTGAGGAATATAGTGAAAGAATTTTATGAAATTCTATTGCAGGTGGTAGAGAAAAGTCAAGTAAATATATTGACGGATTGATTTCGAATACTTGAAAGAATTTTAATTTTAATCTCTTTCAATATTAAAAAATAGAGAAAAAAATCCATACCAGATACAACAAGGAATATATCTTTTCTTTATTCTCAATTTTCCCCGCTTGGATTATATACCTTTCTTTTCTTTCTGTTTTCTTTCTTTACGAAAAAAAACAAAAAAAAAGGAGCAAGTTTGACCATAGGAGGGAAAAGTGGAGGAGGAATAGGGGTGACGGGAATAGTGGAAGGATTTTGCAGCACCATGATAGTTTGGTAAAAGAGAAAGGATGAAGGATTAGGTTGGGTAAGAGATTTGAAATCCTTTAAAGGAAAAAGGAACCTAATTATAGTAATCTTTCCCACTATGGACATAGTAGAGGAGTGTCTAAACATAAAAGAGATAGAGGTTCTCTCCAACCACTTCAATTCCCTCACTTAAGTTGTATGTGTTTCTTCCCTTGCTCTTTCCTTTCCCTTTTACCAAACTATGCCTAAATTACCAAGCACAGCCTTTTGATGGATCGTTATAAGTAAAGAAACACTATATGGGCAATGCTCATATTTTATCTAATTAGAAAAACATTTATTAACCAAAATATTTTTTGTTAATCAGTGACACATCAAGAGCTTTTTTTTTTTCCAATGGACGGCATAATTCGAAAGTATAAGAGATTTTTTTTTATTGAATGATAACACAGTCACAAATTTTGTAAATGAGTACTATGGGTTTAATTGTGAACATAATTATAAACGTGAGTGGAGCAGATCAGTGGGGACGCTCTGCTGTCGATGGCTTCACCATTGTCGACGTCCGCGTTCCTAATATTGAATATGGTAAAATTGAGTGAAAAAAATGAGAAAAATGACTTCTTGATTTTAATTCTGTTAAAGTGTTGGGCAAGTGAGTTTGAAATAAAAATATAAGTTTAAATATTGTGTCATGTAAAGTTTTATAATATAGCATATTTTTGCTTTATATTGTAGCATCTAAAAGATTTATACTATGAACAGTATAACTGTTACGCCAAGCACAAAAAAAGACCTAAAACAACATTGTAGAATATGAGAGCTTATATTTGTACTTTGGTTTATTTTTTTTACACTATAATAAGTAAGAACTCTATATTATAGACAGTTTGACTTATGAGTTTAAAACCAAATATAAGAAAATTTAGTCTAAAACAACAAATATCTTTGCTAAACTACGATGGTTGTTCTGAATCTAATATAAACGATCCATGCAGTGATTAATTTATGTTATCTATTTCTTTGCTCATATTTCACATACTATCTTGGAAAGTAAAATTTGGTGGCGTGTGGATCAGGTAACATCTTACGGACACTTTTACTAGCAAGAGGAATCAAATTAGTCAACGCCAACCACTGTAACATGTGATAACTTTATATTGTAGCAACTTTTTTACTTTTACTATAGCATATGAGAGCTTTATATTGCTTTTAACTAAAAAATTAGTTAAAACCAACTAATACTAAACAGGCTAAAAATAAAATTTTAAATACAGAGGTATTGACAAACAAGAGGGCACATGTACGGACTCTCCCAAAAGATTAAAAAAAAAAAAGTTATTTTTTCCTAAAAAACGAAAACTTAAATATGGCTTAGGTTTCATCGTTACATGATGCTCAAGTGTCAACTCAAACTTGTAACATTTCTGAATTAATATTGTGTAAAGCTTGGAAAGGGCAGAAGAAGAGGCTAGAGGCAGCGTATTTGTCTTATTTTAAGTCAATCGCATCAATTTTAAACATGAGTATATTGGGTAGAAACTACGATCGCAAGTAGTCATCAGGCAAGAAAACTATCGTGCTGCATTGTTGATAAATTTGTCAGGATTATTTTTACATTTGCCCCTTGAATTATGTCAATTTACCCTCAACATTTAAAATATATCACTTAACCCCTTCAAACTATGTTCTTAGCAGGTATCCTCATTTCATCAAACTCCGTTAGGTTTTGGGCGGCTTTTTGTCGAATGTTGTTAATGGTCAATTTCATACCAGGCCCTTCCGATGGCCCGAACCCAACATCCTTGTCTTACGATATTAACGTGCTCGCTTCGTGGACCTAAGCAACGCTTGGAGAACTATCATAGGTCGTGGTTTGGTAGGCCACAAGTAGTCAAATAGGCCCGTTTGTTTTGGATTGATTTGATTTCAAGCCCCACTTGTAGGGATTTCCAAATTAATTAAACTAAAATAAATAGGTGATGGAGGAAAAATAACCTAAAAGCCTTCCTTTCCACCCATTAAAATAGCAAAAAAAAAAACTCCATTTTTGCCTTAGCATAGCCAAGGAATCAAAGCCCAATTCTGGAAATAATTTTTGTACTTATGCCGAGAAAAACATAGCAATGTTACACCGAATTTACCTTCAGAGCGCCTAGCACTACTCTGGACCCCGTCTACATCGAGATAATCTTTATCCAAGTTGAAAGTCCACCGTTGGAGGATCCGCACGCACCTTTGTCACCAATTTCCACCTGTAATTTTGAAGAAATTCTATTGACGCACCAGATATTTTTAACGACAAAAATAGGGAAACTGAGTGTCGAAGTAGGAAGCATGCTTGTCAGCCCTCCAAAAATAGATGACCAAACTTAGTCAAACCATCTAGGAGCATCAGGCCTAGAAGAGCTCCAGAGCAACCTTAAATGTAAGCCGTTTTTGACAAACCTAAAAATTAATCTCTAAAAGCACCAGACGCTGCTTGATTTGTAATGCCCGCTATTTTCTTTTATGGACACTTATATTAATTTAATGTTAGAATGTGATATTTTAGTGTTATTATTATTTATGACAAGTAAATTAACTTTTTATTTTATAATGTCGTAGGTGACGGCCTCGTAGGATCGATGTGCTCGAGATGTTCATGTCAAAAGTGATGATAAGCTTAAAAGTATTTATTTTTTTTAAGAGTTTCAACTTACTTTAAATTCATAATCTTTATAATGCTCTAGGGTTATGCATGCCTACAGTTATATTCTTGATGATGACATGAATTTTATTGCATATTTCCTTATTTTTATAACATTTATAATGCCATGATAATTACATGTGTACCATTTTTTATTATGACGTTAAGAAGCTAGATAATAGAAATTTCTAAGAGAATAAGGTGAAAATTAATATTTTTGGGGTTATAAAGTAAATATTATTATTGTATATAAATAATTATGTATTATATAATATTATATTATATTATATTATATATATTAAGTATATACGGACAAAAAAAAGAGCACTGAGTGTCGACCAAAAAAAAAAAGAAAAATATTAATATATTATCAAGTTACTTATTAGTACATTATATTATATTCTATAATATATATTATATATATATATATATATCAGTTAAGTAAAAGAAAACAAAAAGGAAAGAAAGCGGCAAAGTTGCCATGCAAAAAAGGAAAAAAAAAAGAGAAAAAAAAAGGAAAAAAAGGAAAATTGAATTAGATTAAGATTAGGGTTTTCTACACTCATCTAAGCTCATCTCTAACATAAACCTATAAATATACCTCTAAGCCACCAAAGTCTTCATTCTCTTAATTTCTAGCTAAGAAAATTCTCTTTCTCTCTAAAATTTTCTTAGACACTCTCTTTTTCTTCTCCATGTTTTCTTCCCTTCTCTTCCTTATTTTTCTGCAAATAATTGAATGAAATATTGGGTTTTAGCTTAGATAAATTCAAGAGAATTGAGAAGAATCGTTTTGGAGGTAAGACACTCATCTAGACTATTGCTGAAATTTTGTTTCCTTTGTAATCCGACCCCCATAACTTTGTCTACGAATTTCTGTTTACTCTGAAATTTTAGTATGATGTTTATGTATGTGTTATGTGATATTCCTCACAATTTCACATTATTTGAAATTTTCTATGCTGAGATATTAAATTTTCATTCTCTACCACTCATGACCAAACTGTTGCTGATCGGTATTTTGCACAAAAGTATAGTCCATGTTTAAGGGGGAAATGACCTCTGATTTGAAAAAAAATTCACAGAGATATTCATACATATGTTAAGTTATGATCTGAAAAATTTCATGTTTCCTTGATGAATATTTTTTGAGTTCTTGAATTTTCTTTAAGATAGATTTTTATGGCTGTCTATTCGGTGAATTCAGGACTTCTTGTTTATGTCACCTATTTGTATGGCTAAACAAATTTATTTGCTAATGATACTTTTTGTGATACTATATATATATATGCTTTTAGGTTGTCTTAAAATTTTAGGGTTAAAGTAATTTTATTTTAATTATTGTAATTTTGTGATTGTGTGTTGCTCGCTGCTTTAGGTAATTACAGTTTGTTTGGCTCTGAATCTAATGCATATTTTGAATTGTTGAAAATTTATGTGAAGCTAATTTTTGGATACATTATAGTTTTGGTGTATTATGTTAGTATTAGAATTATTATTATCATCATAAAGATTCTTTTATTGTATGTATTTTATATCAATTGGTGATTGCAAAGAGTTGATGATTTCTTGTTTTGATTAACCTTTCGTTAAACCCTAGATTGGAAATATCATAGATTTTCATATTTTTGTTATGTAGATCAGTATGGGCATATTTTATTATCAATTAGTATCATGTTAATTATGTGTTGACAATTTTAATTGTGGTTTTATTGGCTTCCTAATTGGTATTGAGTTTTTTTAATGCCTTATGCCTACTTTTCATACAAACACCTGATAGCTGTTGTGTTTCAGTAACTTTTGATTTTGTCTTACTCTATTTATATTTTTCTTATATTTTTCTCAAATAGTAAACCTCTTGACTTTCTTTTGGATTTTGAATCGCTTGAATTGGAGTTTTCATTAACTAGTTATGATTTTTCAAACTTGACCTTGAAAGCTGTACAGTTTTACACAGACCTAAAATTTAGATTGAATTTTGAGGACTTTTTCTTCATGCAAATTATTATCAAAATATGTGTGTAATATATCAAATTCTTTTTTTTTTAGTCTAGTTTCTAATGCCATTGGTTTTGACTGATTTGGAGTTAAGATGAAATTGTTATGAATTTTTAAGTGAATAAAGGTCATTCTGTCGACTTTTGGGATTTATGCCCTCTGCTCATAAATTGTGATTTTGTGCTTCTTGATATTATTACGTGATAAGGTGATGCTTAATGATAGTATAAGATGTTTATATATTGTTAACAGTATTGCTAGTGACTTATAGTCAATATGAATGTTTGACATGAACACTCGAAAAGGCAAGCACACCGAGAACCGCAGCAACGTCACCCAAGTTAAGGTTTAGTAAGCAAGCAAGACAAGTAAGTACATTCTCACCTGCAATATGATAAAATTTACAAAAAAGTTTTGAGGACATGTTTTATGATAATTTTAAAAGTTTGTTCTTACATGTTGTTTTCTCATGAAAACTCTTGTTGCAACAAGAAACTTTAACAAATGTTTCAATGATGAGGTATGTTAAAAGTGTATCTATATATATGTATTAGTTAATTAAGTGTTGTGCACCCTATATTTATATTTATGTTTATGATGTCCTAAAGGTTGGACTTGTCATGTTTGGTTTGGGATTAGCTACCCCTCTCCTCTCATGACGGCGCGCCTACGATGATGATGTTTATGGTGCAACACTTGGGCCCTCAAAGATAAAATGAATGAAGTTTTTAGTATAGATAATGATAATGAAAGATATGTTCTACATAAAACTGTGCCAAGTGCATTATTATGTTAACGATGATTATGATTATGATGTTTTATAAAATGTTTTATGTTGTGAGATAGGAAAGTGTACTTACTAAGCTTTTGCTTACTTAGTTTATAATCATGTTGCAGATAAAGGTAAGAGGACCATGGAATAGGTGGAGGGCGAAGACTAGCGTGTGAACTATGAACGATGGATTGGAAACGGAAGAACGCAAAGAAAGAATAATTTTTTTCTAAACTATGTTTTTTATTTCTTTGAATGCTTAATTTTCCGCACTATTAAGTAAAAATACTTGTTTTATATTTATTTTGATTTTGCAGAAGTTCGATCTACCGAACTGTTTAAACAGATCTTAAAGTTTGTTTTGAAATTTTATTTGAATTATGGTTTTGTTAACTTGGCATTGATAAACTATGAAAAAAAGGGATTTGAAATATTTGGAATATTTTAAAACCAAAAAAAATTTGTATGCATGGATCTTGGGATATTTTTATCAAATTGTGTTTAAATTTAAATAGTTTATCTCATAAATAATGATAACAAGGATGAAAGTAACGATTATTGTATCGTCCGTAAGGGGCATTGTAGCTATGGTATCATAGTGGGTTTCTGTTTCTAACACACATCACCACACGTCAGTTCAAGTCCTCCAAGTAAGTATGTTTTAGCTAATTTAATGTTGATGTAAGTTTAACAATAAGTGTAAGATTTAGACAGATGGTGATGAATGCCCTAGTACATAATTTAGCAGTGAAATCCTGTCTGATAAATAGAAAGATTGTCCCTAAGCTTTTAATTCTTTTAGGAAATCAAAGATGAACAGCTGTAAAAGAATTCAAACTTGTGCTCAAACCAAAGAAAGATTGATGACGATGATTGCCGAACTGCAAAGGCAACTCGAAGAGCAAAGAAGAGTGATTAAGGAACTAAGAGCTAATGGTCAAGGTGGTGAAAGACCAGGTAATGACATGCCACCTCATCCTCCTCCTCAGCCTCGAAGAGAAGAAGTCCCAACTCCTGTTCCAGAACTAAGACCCACATATCAAGAACCATTATTAGTGAAATGGAAGAGGGTTAAGCCAATAGACTTTGAAGGTTCTAAGGATCTTCTAGTCGCTCAAGGATGGCTGAAGACAATTGAAGCCACTTTGAAGCTTATGGGTTTCATTGATAATGAAAAAGTCCTCTGTGCTTCGTACTGCCTCACCATGGAGGCCAAAATCTAGTGGGACAGAATCAAACAAAGCAAGAATGTAGATGAGATGACATGGGCAGATTTCGTTCATGAATTCAATACGAAGTTCTTCCACATGTACATTACTCAGAAGCATTACGACGAGTTTGAGAACCTACGCCAAGGAGACATGTCAATTACCGATGCGGTGGCTAAATTCGACCAGTTGGCATGACTTTGTCCAAGGATGGTTAGTGATGATGGTGAAAGGGTCAAAAGATTGATCAGAGTCCTCAGGCCAGAGATTGGAACAATTGTTGATGGGGCCAGTCCATCCACAAACTAGGAACAGGTTGTCTTGAGAGCACAACGAGCCGAATTCCACCTATCAAAGCTAAGAAGAAACCAGCCTTAATCAAGTTAACCAGAGAACAATGCAAACTCCCAAAATCGACCTCAGGGCAGAAACAACAACAACAATAGCCAAAACTGGGGAAACAACAAGCGAAAGAGTAACTTCCAGAACCAGTAGGGCCAAGGTAATAAGAAGCAAAATAGTGGGCAGTACAATAACAATAATAGGCATATGCAACCATGTGCCAAATGCCATCATGGAACAAACCAATATTTCATTTGCGGACGTAAGGGTCATTTGTTAGACAGGTATGCAGTAAGACTTATGGGTTCTCACAAAATGTGGATGAGCCATGTGTTTACAAACATATTAAGGATGGAAAGGTGGTTTTTCTACTACTCTATGTAGATGACATTCTGCTAATTGGCAATGACATTGGGACATTATCATCGATCAAATTATGGTTGACCAAGCAGTTTGACATGAAGGACTTGGGTGAGGCTAATTTTGTTCTCGGTATCCAAATCTTTCGGGATAGGAAGAACAAAATGATAGCTTTGTCCCAAGCCAACTACATAGATAAAATTCTTAGGAGGTTTGCAATGTAGGATTTCAAGAAAGGTGGACAACCAAGTCTGGAATTACTCTTTCTAAGAAAGACTCTCTAAAGTCTTATGAAGAAAGAGAATACATGAAGAACGTGCCTTATGTTTTAGCAGTGGTTAGTCTCATATATGCCATGCTTCGCACACGACTGGATATTAGTTATGCAGTCGAGATTGTAAGTCGATTCCAAGCGGATCCAAGACTGAATCATTGGGTTACGGTAAAGCATATTTTCAAGTACCTGAGAAGGACTCAACGGTATATGCTTGTATATTCAGGTGAGAACTTGACTCCTCTAGGATATACAGACTCAGATGTTCAATCTTTTCTGGATTCTAGAAAATCGACTTCGGGTTTTGTGTTTACGCTGGGCGGCGGTGCCATCAGTTGGAGAAGTGTGAAGCAAGATTGCACTTCAGATTCAACGATGGAGGTTGAGTATGTGGCAGCTAATGATGCTTCAAAATAAGCAGTGTGGCTCCGCAAGTTTCTTGGGGATCTTGAGGTAGTTCCTGATATGTGAGAACAGTGCAGCGGTAGCTAATGCTAAGGAACCAAGATTTCACAAGAAGAGTAAGCATATTGACCGAAAGTATCATGTGATAAAGGACTTCGTTGAGAGCGGGCATGTCACAGTGTGCAAGATCGCTTCAGAGGACAATTTAGCTGATCCATTTACGAAGACACTTACTGGGAGAGTCTTTGAGAGGCATATGGAAGCTATGGGGATGCGAGATTTGTCATATTTACTCACTTAGTGCAAGTGAGAGATTGTTAGACATGTATGCCCTAAGGAGTAAAAATGTAATAAGTTTTTGGAGACATTTTTATCAATAAAGAATTTATTTATTGTTTATATACTAAATCTTGTCCTCTTTACGTTCATATTTGTTGAATGTATGTTAAGCAAACAATAGTCTGAGACTGTCGGTCTAAACCTTAAGAATTGGGCATATGATGGATAGATTATGCGAAAGACACGATTTTTAAGGTGATGGTCTAAATCATAAGATCTGCAATCGAGGGAATAAAGTTGGGTGCTTTATTCATGTAAAGATTGTTATGTTGTCTATATCCCTATTGGGAGATGGTTTGTCTTGGCCATCGGAGGTGGACTTCGTGAATAGAAACATTAGCACGTTGTCATAGGTGACGATATGTTGGCTCAGGACATAACATGAACTGATTTGGATTAATAAATCTGTCTCAGCAAATCAATTCACTTTGGACAATCATTTGTATTATATCTTAATCCTGAGATGAATAGTGGGCCCATTGTCTTGACTTGTGTCTTTTGATGTACCAAAGGACGACACCCACATCTTAATAGTGGTATGCATGCCGATACGTTGGAGGCATGACTCTTGATAGCATAGACTTGTTATTCATAGATATGGAATCCATAGCTCCTCTTTAGGAGTAATGATATCCTTTTATTTGTATTATCCTGTAATTGGAAAACTGGAGCGCTCAACCATTTGGATATATAGGTGTAACCGAATCGTATACTGTCTTTGGATGGTAAGTTTTTCGATGGTGAGATAATGGAACGTAAGATAAAATTAATCAGGAAGGTAAGACAGAACTTGTTCTTAAGCCGATTATGGATAATCCTATGAGGATACGATACACTATAATATGTCATGGAGACTTAGCTATACGGGCTTCGTAATTCTATGTAGTTCGAGAGTGCAGCTTCAAGTTTTTAGTGGAGTAGTATTGGAGTTGATAATTATGAAATGTATATCTGGGATATTGGGTTTCATAATTATCAGGAGCTTAAACTATATACGTCCATTTGGTCCCCTTTGCTAGCTCACAACATCCTGTAACGATACGGTGTGCTTTTCTGATAATTGGTGACTTATGTCGGATTTATTAGATTGGTTAAAATTTGAAAGAATAAGATAATTCATGTCTGTTTATTAGTTGAATTAATTTTATGATAAAATTAATTCAAGATAAACTTGTTGAATTATTGGGATCGGATAATTCTTGTCTATTTATTGGTTGATTTAATTTTGGATAAATTAGATCAAGATAAACTTGTAGAATTATTGGGAATTCATTTATTTTCCTTCAGATTATCTAGATAAAGTTGTTTTAATCAAATAACTTTTCTATTGGGTTATTTGAATTAAAACTGAGACTTTATCCTATAGAATCTCGGGTGGAAAATAAAAGATTTGCTAAGATTTTTTATTCGACAGTTCGGCCTACCGATCTCGTGTTCGGCCTGCCGATTATGCTGTTTGTCCTGCCGATGAGCGAAGGATGAGATCACGCATTTTTCACATGGATTTCATCAGATAATGATCCAAATTTGATTCTGATTCAAATTTTGAGACCTAATCTGATAAGGACTAACCCTGGACCCAACCTCTATAAATAGGGAGTAAGTCACATAAGTTACTAAGATCAATTAAGAGATTAAGAGTGATACTCTGCTGGTAAGAATCTGAAAACTCCTTGAGAGCTTTTGTTCACAAATCACGAACACTTGCTTTGGGTTCTCTCGATTGGTTGGAAGGAGAGTCACCTGGTGGAAGAGCTGTACGTGTGAGCCTACACTCACTCCGGTCGTGAATAGAGAATAGCAAAGAAGACTAGTTGGTTGAGGCTCTTTTGGAATGTTAATTCTCTTCAAGGATTGCGGAAGCTTTTCAGCACACAGAGGTTAGTAAGATCTGGTTAATTTATGCATATAACATGTCAAACTTGTGTTTTGGAAAATACTCTTATGTAAAATTTTTAAAATTCTACTGCACACTATTTTTCCAACAATTGGTATCAAAGCCATGGTTTTACATAAATTTACTAGTTTATGATCGTGCGATATGTATAAATTTTGTGATCTTAATCTCTTCTATGCTTGAATTTAATTTTATAGAGAGTTGGCACTCTAGGTTTCTATATATTTTATATGTTGTCATGGATTATGTGGTGAATTTTTATTAATTAATTATGGTTGATTAAATGGTTATTTTATTATTTATTAATTAATTAATTTATGCCGGTTATGGTTCCTTAGAGGTTAGAATGTGTATCTAGGTTTTTCATGTAATTAGATGACGAACTATCATTTACGTCTAGGAAGTATTATTTATTTTTAAATTTGTAAGAATTTTGTAATTAAATAATTATTCAGAGAAAACGGATCTAGAAGGCGAATCTAGAAGAATGATGATGGCGCTCCCAAGTATTTCCTAAGTCTCTAATTTTATGTTTTTGAAGTGTTGAAAATAAAATTGATGAATTGCATTAAAAATTATATTTTCTGGAATAGAAGATTTCTGCTCGGTCGGCATGCCAAACCCACAGTTCGATAGGCCGACAGTGAGGCTCGGCAGGCCGATAGTGGGGCAGAAATCAGAGGCTCTACCGGCAGGCCGAACTTCTAGTTCAGCAGGCCAAACTTTCATGGGTCGGTAGGTCGATCTTCCTAATCGACAGGCCGATGGAGCATGACCAGCAGGCCGATCACCCAGATCGGCCTGCCGACCGAGAGCTGAAAATTTTCCAAAAAAGGTGCAATTTTTCTAGTGCAGTTTTAATTTTATTTTTAGGACAATTTTGAGAAACATTAAATTTGGATATGACCAGAAATATGAAGTATTCGATTCATACAGGATTGAAGACTTAAATATGGGCATTACATGAAGAAGGATACAGCTTGAGGATTCAAGGATGAAGAATCGATAATATGTCTCGATTATTCTCTTGTAATCTTAGTTTTCTATTCTCTGGGGTGGAACCATTATATTACGTTTATTATTATTTTGCTTGTAGCTTTGTTTGATTCTTTGCTTGTCTGTATTATAATATGATTTGCCATGTATATTGATAACATGTCATATAGAATAGGGAGTGCCACTCATATTAAAATTGTTCATGCATATTCTTAAAATAAAACCTTGATTTCAAAAGATTAAGTGGGAGAAGGTTTTCGAAGAGAGGACCTAAGGCCTCCATCCTTGGCCCATGGACAGAACATGGTGGTCCCAACCCCTAGGACGGGATTTCTATCATGTACCAGATTGGATCTCTAAGAGGATAAGGTATTTTAGCATATTTATGGTTGCACACCCCTAGGTGGTGATTGTAAATCATGGAAAAAAATATTAAAACGATGGTTATACACTCACGTTAATTTTATTATTAACCTCCCCTAAGAGCTCTGTTAATAGAACTAATTGCCAAAGAAACGATTATTAATATATACTGGATCATACAGGTCCTGGATGGCATATATTAATCAGGAGGGCATCTGTGTTTCTGATTGAATTTGGCATGACTCCCCTAGGAGCTTGTTGAATTCTAAGTTGGGAATTATCGTTGTAAGGTTGTGATATGTTCAAGGTTTTGACACATAAACACATTTGTATTTTTTACATGATTGTGTTATCTTACTAAATTATTATGATATGTTTGCTTATGTTTGGTATATGATTCTTTATTGTAGATTAAAAATGTCTAAAAACTCTTTATCATCGATACTTGACAAAAACCTATTAACCAGAGAGAATTATAGTGATTGGAAATGGAACCTGGATATCGTCCTCTCCTTTGAGAACTAAAATATATGCTGACAACCCCTTGTCCTCTCGAGCCTACGGGAGACTCAACTAATGAGCAATTCCAAGCGTATGATCGCTGGAAAGATGCTAATAATCAGGCCCATTGCTATGTTATGGCTAGCATGAATAACGTGCTGCCGGCTCAACATCAGGATTATAAGACTGCGAAGCAGATCTTGGATAATCTTAAGGATATGTTTGGAGGCCAGGCCATAACAAAGCAGCAAGGGGCACTTCAGAAACTTCTTAATTTTAAGCAGAGGTTGAGGACATCTGTAAAGGAGCACATGATGTTGGTCATGGGTTACCTCGCTGAGGCTCAAACCAATGGAGCCGACATCGATGCTGAAACTCAAATGACTATGGTCTTTGAGACTCTATCAAAGGAATTTATTATGTTTAGAGCTACTTTTAATTAAGCAATAGATGGGATATGACCTTAATAGAATTAATGAAACAGTTACAACAGTTTGAACTGTTGATCAGGGAGTCGCTTGCTGGTGCAGAGGCAACATGGTAGCTGCTTCTGGTTCCAATCCCAACTCTGGGAATAGAAAGAAGCAATGAGCCAAGAACGGGAAGTCTTAAGTGCTTCTTCTGCGGGAAGGTCGGGCACATCAAGAAGCATTGCAAAGACTTCCTTTCCAAAGGAGGTAGGTGTGATCTTCTATATTTAGAAACTTGTTTAGTTAAGGAATCCAATGACATTTGGGTCATAGATTCCAGTGCAACTAATCATGTTTGTGTTTCTCTATAGGGGTTCAAAGAAACAAGAAGTCTACTACATGAAGACTTCATGCTTCGGATGGGCGATGGATCCTTGCTCTAAACGGAAGTAGTGGGAGACGCCCATCTTTATTTTGATAATTGTAGGAATTTTTTTTTGTAAGATTGTTTTTATTTCTAAATTTAAAAGGAATTTAATTTCTGTAGCTTGTTTATTTAAAGACTCCTATTTGGTTTCTTTTAATGATAAAGTGGTGATTTGTAAAAACAAATCTTTTATCTGTTCTGGATGGATGCAAAATAATCTATATTTTATCAAACCTAAGATGGACTTATTGCTTAATACTTAGATGAATGATAATAACTCTAAAAGACTTAAAACTTATCACTCTAATAAGACTTATCTTTGGCATTTGCACCTTGGTCATATTAACCTGAATAGGATTCAAAGGTTGGTAAAGGATAGACCTTTAAGTCACTTAAAGGTGGAATCTATACCTCAATGTGAATCTTATTTAGATGGCAAAATGACCAAAAGACCATTCAGGTCTAAGGGCAATAGGGCCGAAAGGGTTCTAGAACTTGTGCATAGTGATGTTTGCAGACCGATGAACATCCGGGCACGAGGAAGGTATGAGTACTTCGTCGCTTTTATTAACGATTACTCAAGATATGGGTATATGTACCTGATGCACCACAAAAGCGAAACTTTTGACAAGTTCAGGGAGTTTCAAACAGAAGTAGAAAAGCAATTAGGTAGACCCATAAAGGCACTTCGATCCGATCGAGGTGGGGAATACCTTTTTGATGAGTTCTTGGGACACTTATTAGAGAATGGGATTTTATCCCATTTGACTACGCCGGGCACTCCGCAGCAGAATAGCATGATAGAGAGAGGAAATAAGACTTTATTGGACATGATCAGGTCCATCATGAGTTATTCATCATTGCCTTTATCCTTTTGGGGATATGCACTACAAACCGCATGTTATCTTTTGAACAATGTGCCTTAAGAATCGGTCCCTAAAACTCCTCACCAGTTGTGGACAAGTAGGAAGACATCCTTAAACCATATTCGTATATGGAGATGTCTGGCTCATATCCTGTTTAAAGATCTGAATAAATTGAAAGCACGTTTAGAAGTTTTCGTGTTTGTAGGATATCCAAAAGGGACTAATGGTGGATATTTCTATAACCCAAAGGAAAATAAAGTCATGGTTTCAACTAATGCAACTTTCCTTGAGGAGAGTTACATGGACGACTTTAAGCCTCGAAGCAAAGTGGTGCTTGAGGAGTTAAGGAGTGATCCAATCACTTCGGAGATTTCGAATGAAACCATCACGATCAGTGTAGAAAAACCACACAAACCTGAACAACAACCTGAGAGGCTTCAACGTAGTGGGAGGATCGGGCGTCAACCTGAGAGGTACATGTTCAATGGGGAAGTCTTTTTGGCTGATCTGGATGAACATGATAGGGATCCTTATACTTACGTAGAAGCTATGGAGGATGTTGATTCAAAACTCTAGACAGAGGCCATGAACATTGGGATGAAGTCTATGTAGACTAATCAGGTCTAGGAGCTTGTGGATCTTCCCGAAGTGGTAAAACCCATAGGGTGTGAGTAGATCTACAAGAGGAAAAGAGGAGTGGATGGAAAGGTCAAAACCTTTAAGGCTAGATTGGTAGCTAAGGATTATACGCAAAACGAAGGAATCGATTATGAGGAATCCTTTTTGCCTATAGCCATGCTTAAGTCCATTCAGAATCTCTTGTCCATAGCTGCCGCTCTTGACTACCGGATTTGACAGATGGATGTCAAGACGGCTTTTCTGAATGGCTATCTTGATGAGTCCACTTATATGGCACAACCAGACAGGTTCAAGGTCACGGGTCAAGACAGTAAGGTTTGTAAGCTGCTAAAGTCAATTTATGGACTTAAGCAAGCTTCTCGTTCTTGGAACATAAGATTTGATCAGGTGATCAAGACTTATGGGGTCTTCCAAAATGTGGATGAGCCATGTGTTTACAAACACATTAAGGATGGGAAGGTGGTTTTTTTACTGCTCTATGTAGATGACATTTTACTAATTGGCAATGACATTAGGGCATTGTCATCGGTCAAATTATGGTTGACCAAGCAGTTTGACATGAAGGACTTGGGTGAGGCTAATTTTGTTCTCGGTATCCAGATCTTTCAAGATAGGAAGAACAAATGATAGCTTTGTCCCAAGCTGACTACATAGATAAAATTCTTAGGAGGTTTGCAATGTAGGACTCCAAGAAAGATAGGCAACCATTTAGGTCTGGAATAACTCTTTCTAAGAAAGACTCTCCAAAGTCTTATGAAGAAAGAGAATACATGAAGAAGGTGCCTTATGCTTCAGTAGTGGGCAGTCTCAGGTATGCCATGCTTTGCACACGACTGAATATTAGTTATGCGGTGGGGATTGTAAGTCGATTCCAGCTAGATCCAGGACTGAACCATTGGGTTGCGGAGATGGTTTGTCTTGGCCATCGGAGGTGGACTCCGTGAATAGAAACATTGACACATTGTCATAGGTGACGATGTGTTAGATCGGGACATAAAATGAATTGATTTAGATTAATAATTCTGTCTCGGCAAATCGATTCACTTTAGACAATCATTTGTATTGTATCTTAATTCTAAGATGAATAGTGGGCCCGTTGTCTTGACTTGTGTCTTTTGATGTACCAAAGGGTTACACCTACATTTTAATAGTGGTATGCATGCTGGTACGTTGGACGCAAGACTCATGATAGCATAGACCTATTATTCATAGATATGGAATCTATAGCACCTCTTTAGGAGTAGTGATATCCTCTTATATGCGCTATCCTGTAATTTGAAAACTGGAGCACTCAACCATTTGGATACATAGGTGTAACCAAATGGTATACCGTCTTTGGATGGTAAGTTTTCTGATGGTGAGATAATGGAACGTAAGATACAAATAATCAGGAAGGTAAGACAAAACTTGTCCTTAAGCCGATTATGGATAATCCTATGGGGATACAATACACTACAATATGTCATGGAAACTTAGTTATACGGGCTTCCTAATTTTATATAGTTCGAGGGTGCAACTCTAAGCTTTTAGTGTAGTAGCGCTGGACTTGATAATTATGAAATATATATCTAGGATATTGGGTTTCATAATTATTGGAAGCTTGAACTATGTAGGTCCATTTAGTCCCCTTTGCTAGCTCACAAAAATCCTATAACGATACGGCGTGCTTTTTCAATAATTGGTGACATATGTCAGATTTATAAGATTGGGTGAAATTTAGTAAAATCAGATAATTCATGTCTGTTTATTGGTTGAATTAATTTTATGATAAAATTAATTCAAGAAAAACTTATTGAATTATCGGGAACGAATAATTCATGTCTGTTTTGTCAGTTAGATTAATTTTGAATTAATTCAAGATAAACTTGTTGAATTATAAAGAATTCCTTTATTTTCCAAGAGATTATCTAGATAAAGTTGTTCAAATTAGATAACTTCTCTATTGGGTTATTTGAATTAAAACTGAGACTTTATCCTATAGAATCTCGAGCGATAAAAAGATCATGCCTTTTCACGCGGATTTCATTAGATATTGATCCAAATTTGATTTTGATTTGAAATTTTGAGGCCTTATCTGATAAGGACTGACTCCTAGGCCCAGCCTCTATAAAAGGGGAGTAAGTCTCATTGTTATTTAGATCAATTGAGAGATTAAGAGTGAAACTCTACTGATGAGATTGTGAAAACTCCCTGAGAGCTCTTGTTCACAAATCACGAACACTAGCTTTGGGTTCTCTTAATTGGTTGGAAGGAGAGTTGCCTGGTGGAAGAGCTGTACATGTGAACCCACACTCACTCCGATCGTGGATAGAGAATAGCAAAGAAGGCCAGTTGGTTGAGGTCCTTCTGGAACGTTACTTCTCTTCACTGATTGAGGAAGCTTTCGGCATTTACAAGGTTAGTAAGATCTAGTTAATTTATGTATATAGCATGTCAAACTTGTGTTTTAGAAAATAGTCTGATATAAAATTTTTAAAATTCCGCTGCGTACTATTTTGGTATCAGAGCTAGGTTTTTACGTCAATTCACAAGTTTATGATCATGCTATATGTATAAATTATGTGATCTTGATCTCTCCTATGCTTGAATTTAATTTTTTAGAGAGTTGACACTCTAGGGTTTCTATATATTTATATGTTGTCATGGATTATATGGTGAATGTTTATTAATTAATTATGGTTGATTAAATTATTATTTAATTATTTATTAATTAATTAATTTATGCCGGTTATGGTTCCTTAGATGTTAGAATGTATATCTAGGTTTTTCATGTAATTAGATGGCAGACTATCATCTTTGTCTAGGAATTATTATTTAATTTTAAATTTGTAAGAATTTTTTAATTAAATAATCATTCGGAGAAGATAGATCTAGAAGGCAGATCTAGAAAATAGATGATGGCGCTCCTAGGTATTTCCTGAGTCTCTAATTTTATGTTTTTGAATTGTTGAAAATAAAATTGATAAATTACATTAGAAACTGTATTTTCTAAAAAGGGTGGTTTCTGCTTGGTGGGCATGCCAAACCCTCCAGTTCGACAGGCCGATGGTCGCAAATTGGCAGGCCGAATGTGAGGTTCGCAAGCCATTAGTGGGGTAAAAATCAGGTGGCTCTGGTAGCAGGCCAAACTTCTGGTTCGACAGGCGATTAGTCATGAACCGATAGGCCGATCTGTGAAGATTGGCAGGCCAGTGGGTCATGACAGGCAGGTCGATCACCCATATCGGCTTGTCGGCAGAGAGTTGGAAATTTTTTTAGAAAAGGTGTAGTTTTCAATGTAGTTTTAATTTTATTTTTGAGACAATTCTGAGAAACATTTAAATCTGAATATGACCAGAAATTTGGAGTACTCGATTCATATGGGATTGAAGACTTGAAGATGGGCATTACATGAAGAAGGATACAACTTGAGGATTCAAGGATGAAGAATCGATAAAATGTTTTGATTATTCTCTTGTAATCTTTGTTTTCTATTCTCTAGAGTGGAACCATAATATTATGGTTATTTATTATTATTTTGCTTGTAGCTTTGTTTGATTACTTTGCTTGTCTGAATTATAATATGATTTGCCATGTATATTGATGACATGAAATATAGAATAGGGAGTGCCACTTAATTTAAAATTGTTCATGCATGCTTTTGAAAATAAAACCTTGATTTCAAAAGATTGAGTGGGAGAAGGTTTTCGAAGAGAGGACTTACGGCCTCCATTGTTGGTTCATAGGTAGCACATGGTGGTCCCGACCCCAAGGAAGGGATTTCATCATGTACCAGGTTGGATATCTGAAAGGATAAGGTATTTTAGTGTGGTTTATCATTGATCACCCCAAGGTGATGATAATAAGCCATGGATAAAATATTAAAATGATGGTTATACACTCATGTTAATTTTATTATTAACCTCCCCTAGGAGCTCTGTTAATAAAATTAATGGCCAAAAAATGATTATTAATATATGTTGGATTATACAGGTCTTGGATGGCATATATTAATCAGGAGGGGATCTGTGTTCCTAATTGAATTTGGTAAGTCTCCCCAAGGCTGCTTGCTAAATTCTGAGTTAGGAATTATCATTGTAAGGTTGTGATTTTTTCAAAGTTTTGACACATAAACACATTTGTATGCTATAATAATTGTGTTATCTTACTAAATTATTATGCTGTGTTTGCTTATGTTTGGTATATGATTCTTAATGTTTGGTAATAATTGTGTTATTTTACTAAGTTTTAGATGGGCGATGGATCCTTTGTGTTGGTTGAAGCAGTGGGAGATGTCCATCTTTGTTTTGATAAATATAGGAGTTTGGTTTTGTGAGATTGTTTTTATGTTCCTAAATTCAAAAGGAATTTGATATCTGTAGCTTGCTTATTTAAAGATTCCTATTCGGTTTCTTTTAATAATAAAGTGGTGATTCGTAAAAATAAATCTTTTATCTATGATGGATGGATGCAAAACAATCTATATTTTATTAAACCTAAAATGGACTCACTACTAAACACTGAGGTAAATGATAATAACTCTAAAAGACTTAAGACTTCTCACTCTAATCAGACTTATCTTTGGCATTTGTGCCTTGGTCATATTAGCCTGAATAGGATTCAAAGGTTGGTAAGGGATGGACCTTTAAGTCACTTAAGGGTGGAATCTATACCTTGTTTGGAAGGTAAAATGACTAAAAGATCATTTGGGTCTAAGAGCAATAGGGCCTAAGGGGTTCTGGAACTTGTACATAGTGATGTTTGCGGACCGATAAACATCCAGGCACGAGGAGGGTATGAGTACTTCGTCACTTTCATTTATGATTACTCAAGGTATGGGTATGTGTACCTGAAGTACCACAAAACTGAAACTTTTGACAAGTTTAGGGAGTTTTGGGCTGAAGTGGAAAAGCAATTTGGTAGACCTATAAAGGCACTTCGATTTGATCGAGGTGGAGAATACCTTTCTGATGAGTTCTTAGGACATTTATTAAAGAATAGGATTCTATCCCAGTTGACTGTGCTAGGCACTTTGTAGCAGAATGGCATGGTAGAGAGAAGAAATAGGACTTTATTGGACATGGTTAGGTCCATGATGAGTTATTCATCATTGCCTTTATCCTTTTGGGGATATGCTCAACAAACTACATGTTATCTTCTGAATGATGTGCCTTCAAAATCGGTCCCTAAAGCTCCTCATAAGTTGTGGACAAGTAGGAAGACATCCTTAAACCATATTCGTATATAGGGATGTCCAGATCATGTCCTGTTTAAGGATGCGAATAAGTTGAAAGCACATTCAAAAGTTTGCATGTTTGTAGGATATCCAAAAGGGACTAAAGGGGGTTATTTCTATAACCCAAAGGAAAATAAAGTCGTGGTTTTGACTGATGCAACTTTCCTTGAAGAGAGTTACATGAACGACTTTACACCTTGAAGTAAAGTGGTGCTTGAGGAGTTAAGGAGTGATCCAATCACTCCGAAGGTTCCGAATGAAACCGTTCTGATCAGTGTAGAAAAACCAAATGAACCTGAACAACAATCTAAGGGGCTTCGACGTAGTGGGAGGATCAGACATCAACCCCAGAGATATATGTTCAATAGTGAGGCCTTCTTGGTTGAACCAGATGAACATGAAAAGGATCCTTACACTTATGCAGAGGCTATGGAGGATGTTGATTCAAAACTCTAGACAGAGGCCATGAACACAAAGTTGAAGTCTATGGAGACTAATCGGGTCTGGGAGCATATGGATCTTCCCGAAGGGCTAAAACCCATATGGTGTAAGTGGATCTACAAGAGGAAAAGATGAGTGGATAGAAAGGTCAAAACCTTTAAGGCTAGACTAGTAACTAAGGGTTACACGCAAAAGGAAGGAATTGATTACGAGGAAACCTTTTCACCTGTAGCCATGCTTAAGTCCATTAGAATTCTCTTGTCTATAGCTACCGCTCTCGACCACAAGATTTGGCAGATGGATGTCAAGATAGCTTTTCAAATAGCTATCTTGATGAGTCCATTTATATGGAGCAACCAGATGGGTTTAGGGTCAAGGGTCAAGAAGGTAAGGTTTGTAAGCTACTAAAGTCAATTTATGGACTTAAGCAGGCTTCCTATTATTGGAATATAAGATTTGATCAAATGATCAAGACTTATGGGTTCTCACAAAATGTGGATGAGCCATGTGTTTACAAACATATTAAGGATGGGAATGTCATTTTTCTATTGCTCTATATAGATGACATTCTGCTAATTGGCAATGACGTTAAGGCATTGTTATCAGTCAAATTATGGTTGACCAAACAGTTTGACATGAAAGACTTGGTGAGGCTAATTTTCTAAGAAAGACTCTCTAAAGTCTGAGAAAGAAAGACAATACATGAAAAAGGTGCCTTATGCTTTGGCAGTGGGTAATCTCATGCATGCCATACTTTGCACACGACCGGATATTTGTTATGCGGTCGAGATTGTAAGTCGATTTCAGGCGGATCCAGGACCAAACCACTGGGTTGTAGTAAAGCATATTTTCAAGTACTTGAGAAGGACTCGAGGGTATATGCTTGTGTATTTGGGTGAAAACTTAACTCCTCTAGGATACATTAACTCGAATTTTTAATCCTGTCTGGATTCTAGGAGATCGACTTAGGGTTTTGTGTTTACTCCAGGCGGCAGTACCATCAGTTGGAGAAGTGTGAGGCAAGATTGCACTTTGGATTCAATGATGGAGGCCGAGTATGTAGCAGATAGTGATGCTTCGAAAGAAGCAATGTGGCTCTGCAAGTTCTTTAGGAATCTTGAGGTAGTTCTTGGTATGATAAGGCGGTATCACTATAGTATGATAACAATGTGACGGTAGCTAATGTTAAGGAACCAAGATTTCACAAGAAGAGTAAGCATATTGATTGGAAGTATCATGTGATAAAGCACTTCATCGAGGGCGGGCACGTCATAGTGTGCAAAATCATATAAGAGGACAATATAGCTTATCCATTAACAAAGACACTTACTGGGAAAGTCTTCGAGAGGCATGTGGAAGCTATGGGGATGTGAGATTTGTCATATTTATTCACTTAGTGCAAGTGGAAGATTGTTAGACGTGTATGCCCTATGGAGTAAAAATGTAATATGTTTTTGAAGATATTTTTATCAATAAAGAATTTATTTATTATTTACATACCAAATCTTGTCATCTTATATTCATATTTGTTGAATGCATGTTAAGCAAACAAAAGTCTGAGACTATCAGTCTAAACCTCTAAGAGGTAGACTCTACGAATAGAAACATTGGCACATTGTCATAGGTGACGATGTGTTGGATCGGGACATAAAGTGAATTGATTTAGATTAATAATTCTATCTCGGCAAATCAATTCACTTTAGATAATCATTTATATTGTATCTTAATCTTGAGATGAATAGTGGGCCTGTTGTCTTGACTTGTGTCTTTTGATGTTCCAAAGGGTGACACCCACATTTTAATAGTGGTATGCGTGCTGGTACATTAGACGCATGACTCATGATAGCGTAGACCTGTTATTCATAGATATGGAATCCATATATGCATTATCCTGTAATTGGAAAACTGAAGCGCTCAACCATTTGGATACATAGGTGTAATTAAATGGTATACCATCTTTGGATGGTAAGTTTTCTGATGGTGAGATAATAGAACGTAAGATAAAAATAATCGAGAAGGTAAGGCAAAACTTGTCCTTAAGCCAATTATGGATAATCCTATGGGGATATGATACACTATGTTATGTCATGGAGACTTAGCTATATGGGCTTCGTAATTCTATATAGTTCGAGCTTGCAGCTCCAAACTTTTAGTGGAGTAGCATTGGAGTTGATAATTATCAAATATATATATCTGGGATATTAGGTTTTATAATTATCAGGAGCTTGAACTATATAGGTCTCTTTGGTCCCCTTTGCTAGCTCACAAAAATCCTATAACGATATTGCGTGCTTTTCTAATAATTTGTAACTTATGTCAAATTTATCAAATTGGGTGAAATTCGGTAAAATCAGATAATTCATGTTTGTTTATCGATTGAATTAATCTTGTGATAAAATTAATTCAAGATAAACTTGTTGAATTATCAAGAATGGATAATTCATGTCTATTTATAGATTGAATTAATTTTGAATTAATTCAAGATAAACTTGTTGAATTATCAGAAATTCCTTTATATTCCTAGAGATTATCTAGATAAAGTTATTTTAATTAGATAACTTCTCTATTGGGTTATTTGAATTAAAATTGAGACTTTATCCTATAGAATCTCAGGTGAAAAATAAAAGATTTGCTGAGATTTTTATCAACAGTTCGGCAAGCCGGTTAGATAGATTGGCATGCCAACCACGCGATAAAAAAATCATGCGTTTTTACGCTGATTTTATCAGATATTGATCCGAATTTGATTCTGATTTGAATTTTTGAGGCCTTATCTGATAAGGACTAACTCTTGGCCTAACCTTTATAAAAGGGGAGTGAGTCTCATTATTATTTAGATCAATTGAGAGATTAAGAGTGAAACTCTACTAATGAGATTCTCTCAATTGATTGGAAGGAGAGTCGCCTGGTGGAAGAGCTGTACATGTGAGCCCATACTTACTCCGATCGTGGATAAGGAATGTAACACCTGGCTATTTCTATGTAACGGATTAAGTAATGTTAGTGACGACGTTAAGTTTTTCCATATTTATTTATGATATTATTGTCACTAACCATTTATTTTAAGTGTTATGACATGTGACGATCGCGTGGGATTGATGTGCTCAAGTGTTCATGTTAATTACATTGTATGTTTAGTTATGATTCAATAACGATTTGAATGTTATGATGTGTTGTATTCTAAGGACAGTTCGGCAAGCCAGACTTTCAAGTTCGGTAGGCCAAATGCTCCTCAAGGATCGGCAGGCCGAAATTCACAAAATCGGCAAATCGAAGTGAGGCGTCGGCAGGACAATGACAGCTAACGAGCAGTCAACAGGAATCTTTCGAAATTTAAATAATGTTGATTGGAATTGATTGAGACAAGTGGAAGACGAGTTGTATTGATAGGCATATTCTTTGACTAATCCCCTCAATTAAGGAGACAAAATGATGGACTTTTTGAATGATTAGGTGTAATTAGCATGCTTTCTCATATTTTAATGCAATTGTTGGTGAGAGAATCAACTTTCCCCTAAATTCCTCCTTGATCCATGCCATTAGCCATCCTTTTACTTAGATAATTCTGAGCTAAAGACAAGCCTCACATTGATTATTGCTCCCATTTTCCTCCTTCACAAAATTTTGCTCTCCCTCTCTCACGTCTCCTCTCTCACTCTCTCTTCATTTCCCTACTGTAAACACCTAAAGAACACCAAGAAACCTCACTTTCCACCTAGCCAAATTCAAAGATAAACTAGAGAAGCTTCATTTTTGAGGTAAGAGCCCTTTTTCGGTATTTCTGAAATATGTTTTCCTCCTTACTCCGACAGCCATAACTTTGTCTAGGAATCTTATTTTGCTCTGAGATTTTAGTATGATGTTCATATATATGTTATGTAATGTTCTTCCAAGTTTCAACTTATTTTGATTTTTCTACATTAAGATATGAATTTTCTACCCACTGCCACTCACAGTAAAAATGTTGCTGTTTGGTTATGATGCTCGAAAATGTGATTTTTGTTCAGGGATACACGTGCTTTGTTTGCTACAAAATTTGGCAAAAATGTTCATATATATGTTAAGTTATGAACTGGAAAGTTTGGTAATGATTTGATGAGTATTTTATGTGTTATGGAATTTTTAGTAAGACTAGGTTTATAAACTGCTGTAACAGTAAAATGGTTGAACTTTTTGGTTATGTGATGTTTTGTATGATTAAATGATTTTATTGGTGTTGACATAATTTTTTGATATTGTGATTTATGTTAATAAGTTGTAAGTAAGAATTTTAGAGTTTAGATTAATGTGTTTTAGTTGTTTGAAAATGATGAACTCATGTAGCTCACTGTATAAGTTAATAGAGGTTAGTTTTACCACTAATTTCAAATGTGTATTTTGACCTACTCCGATTTTTGTTGGAGCCAATTTTTGGATATGTTTGAGCTCTATATGTCTATTATAGGTGTTAATTTTTGTATATTTTTCTATGGTGTCAAAATGTGCTAAACGGACCTGAGTTTAGAGTTGTTTACTGCCTAGTTACTGTTGGCAGATTTTCTGTGTATGATGTATGACTTGTTTTTAGACACTAAATGTAATTTTTATGACTAAAGAAAAATCATGATAACATGGTTATGTGTTGACTTTATCCCTGCCAAGTATGGCACTCAAATTATGTATGAATGTTGAGTTATTAAATCTTGAATTCATGGAGGTCAGCGAGGTATTTTTGTGTTGACAGTTTATTCTAATGTCTTAATATTGATGAAATGTTTTTATGAAATTGATGTTTCAAGAAAGGAGAGGATATATGATGAAGTATGTTATTAGAAGAGATTATGCAGTATTGATGATTTCATGGTCTCTTGAAAATATATGTTAATTGCTATTTTTATGAATGTATGACATGAACACATGATGAAGTGAGCATATCGAGACCATGGCGTTATCACCTACGAAATTAAGGTTAAGTAAGCTACACAAGTAAGTACATTCTCACCTGCAATATGATAAGTTTTATGAAGGTTTGAAGTTATGTTCATGATGATTTCCATGATGATTTTACGATGATTTCATTCAAAGATTTCTTATGAAGCATTTTTATGCCTAAAAGTCATGCATGTACGATGATGACGTTTTTCAAAGTATGAAAGTTATATATATATATATATATATGTATCACCTAATGAGTGTTGCACATCAATGTTATGTTATGATGATGTTATGATGTTATGTTTGGTTTGGGATTAGCTACCCCTTTCCTCTCATGACGGCGTGCCTATGATGATGATTATGATGCACCACTCGGGCTCTTTAAGATAAAATGAATTAAGTTTTAATATGGTCAATGAAATGAAAGATATGTTCCTATGAAAATGTGCCTAATGCACTATTATGATAATGATAATGATGATTATAATAATGTTCATAAAATGTTTTAAGTTGTGAGAAATGATATGTACTTACTAAGCATTAGCTTATTCAATTTTTATCATGTTACAGATAAGGGTAAAAAGGTCATGGACTAGGTGGAGGATATAGAAAGGCGTGTGAACAAAGGACGATGATTTGTAATCGGAAGAACGCCAAAGAAGCAAGTTTTATGATTAAACCATGTTTATAATTTTAGAACATGTTATTTGATGAGTTTTTAAAGATAAAATGAATTAAGTTTTAATATGGTCAATGAAATGAAAGATATGTTCCTATGAAAATGTGCCTAGTGCACTATTATGATAATGATAGTGATGATTATAATGATGTTCATAAAATATTTTAAGTTGTGAGAAATGATATGTACTTACTAAGCATTAGCTTATTCAATTTTTATCATGTTACAGATAAGGGTAAGAAGGTCATGGACTAGGTGGAGGATATAGAGAGGCGTGTGAACAAAGGACGATGATTTGTAATCGGAAGAACGCCAAAGAAGCAAGTTTTATGATTAAACCATGTTTATAATTTTAGAACATGTTATTTGATGAGTTTTTAAATATTTCATGAACTATGTTTTAATATTTTACCTTATTAAGCGAAAGACCATATACTTAATAAGGTAAAATATTAAAACATAGTTCATGAAATCTTTAAAAACTCATCAAATAACATGTTCCAAAATTATAAACATGGTTTAATCATAAAACTTGCTTCTTTGGCATTCCTCCAATTACAAATCATCGTCATTTGCTCACACGCCTTTCCATATCCTCCACCTAGTCCATGACCTTCTTACCCTTATCTGCAACATGTTAAAAATTGAATAAGCTAATGCTTAGTAAGTACATATCATTTCTCACAACTTAAAACATTTTATGAACATCATTATCATTATCATAATAGTGCACTTGGTACATTTTTATAGGAACATATCTTTCATTTCACTGACCATATTAAAACTTAATTCATTTTATCTTAAAGGGTCAGAGTGTTGCACCATAATCATCATCATAGGCGCGTTGTCATGAGAGAAGAGGGGTAGCTAATCCCAAACCAAACATGACATCATAACATAACATTGGTGTGCAACACTCATTAGGTGATACATATACATATATATATATATAACTTTCATACTTTGAAAAACGTCATCATTGTACATGCATGACGTTTGAGCATAAAAATGCTTCATAAGAAATCTTTGAATGAAATCATCGTAAAATCATCATGGAAATCATCATGAACATAACTTTAAACCTTCATAAAACTTATCATGTTGCAGGTGAGAATGTACTTACTTGTGTAGCTTACTTAACCTTAATTTTGTAGGTGACAATGCCGCGCTCTCGATGTGCTCACTTCATCATGTGTTCATGTCATACATTCATAAAAATAGCAATTAACATATATTTTCAAGAGACCATGAAATCATCAATACTTCATAATCTCTTCTAATAACATACTTCATCACATATCCTCTCCTTTCTTGAAACATCAATTTCATAAAAACATTTCATCAATATTAAGACATTAGAATAAACTGTCAACACAAAAATACCTCACTGACCTCCATGAATTCAAGACTTAATAACTCAACATTCACACATAATTTGACTGCCATACTTGGCAGGGATAAAGTCAACACATAACCATGTTATCATGATTTTTCTTTAGTCATAAAAATTACATTTATTATCTAAAAACAAGTCATACATCATACACACAAAATCTGCCAGCAATAACTAGGCAGTGAACAACTCTAAACTTAGGTCCATTTAACACATTTTGACACCATAGAAAAATATACAAAAATTAACACCTATAATAGACATATAGAACTCAAACATATCCAAAAATTGGCTCCAAAAAAAATCAGAATAGGTCAAAATACACATTTGAAATCAGTTGTAAAACTAACCTCTATTAACTTATATAGTGAGCTACATGAGTTCATCATTTTCAAACAATTAAAACACATTAATTTAAACTCTAAAATTCTTACTAACAACTTATTAACATACATCACAATATCACAAAATTATCTCAACACCAATAAAATCATTTAATCATACAAAACATCACATAACCAAAAAGTCCAACCATTTTACTGTTAAAGCAGTTTCTAGACCTAGTCTTACTAAAAATTCCATAACACATAAAATACTCATCAAATCATTACCAAATTTTCCAATTCATAACTTAACATATATATGAACATTCTTGCCAAATTTCGTAGCAAACAAAGCACGTTTACCTCTTGAACAAAGATCACATTTTCGAGCATCATAACCAAACAGCAACATTTTTACTGTGAGTGGCAGTGGGTAGAAAATTCATATCTAAATGTAGAAAAATCGAAATATGTTGAAACTTGGAAGAATATTACATAACATATATATGAACATCATACTAAAATCTCAGAGCAAATAAGATTCCTAGACAAAGTTATGGCTGTCGGAGTAAGGAGGAAAACATATTTCAGAAATACCGAAAAAGGGCTCTTACCTCAAAAATGAAGCTTCTCTAGTTTATCTTTGAATTTGGCTAGGTGGAAAGTGAGGTTTCTTGGTGTTCTTTAGGTGTTTGCAGCAGGGAAATGAAGAGAGAAGATGGAGAAGAAAATGTACAGAAGAGAGAGTGAGAGAGGAGACGTGAGAGAGCAAAATTTTGTGAATGAGGAAAATGGGAGCAATAATCAATCTGAGGCTTGTCTTTAGCTCAGAATTTTCTGAGAAAAAGGATGGCTAATGGCGTGGATCAAGGAGGAATTTAGGGGAAAGTTGATTCTCTCACCAACAATTGCATTAAAATATGAGAAAGCATGCTAATTACACCTAATCATTCAAAAAGTCCATCATTTTGTCTCCTTAATTGAGGGGATTAGTCCAAGAATATTCCTATCAATACAACTCATCTTCCACTTTTGTCTCAATCAATTCCAATCAACATTATTTAAATTCTGAAAGATTCCTACTAACTGCTCATCGGCTGTCATCGGCCTATCGACGCCTCACTTCGGCTTGTTGATTTCGTGAAGTTCGGCCTGCCGATTCCGTGAAGTTCGACCTGCAGATTATTATCATCAGCCTGCAGATCCTTGAAGGGCATTCGGCCTGCCGAACTGTCCTTAGAATACAACACATCATAACATTTAAATTATTATTGAATCATAATTAAACATACAATGTAATTAACATAAACACTTGAGCACATCAATTCCACGCGATCTTCACCTGTCATAGCACTTAAAATAAATGGTTAGTGACAATAATATCATAAATAAATATGGAAAAACTTAACGTCTTCACTAACATTACTTAATCTGTTACATAGAAATAGGCGGGTGTTACAATTCTCCCCACCTTATAAGAGTTTCGTCCTCGAAACTCAAAACAGTTGCAGATACTTAGTTCTCATGTCATCTTCACGTTCCCATGTGGCTTCTTCTACTTGGTGATTTCGCCAAAGCACTTTGACCAATGGAATTTCTTTATTCCTCAAGGTCTTGGTTTTACGATCAAGTATCTCTACTATCTTTTCTTTATAACTTAAGTCATCACGTATCTCGATCACCTGTGGCTCAATCACGTGTATAGGGTTTGGGACATATTTCTTAAGCATTGAAACATGGAACGCATCATGCATTGCGGACATTTCTGAAGGCAACCTTAACTGATAACTTTGACCAGTAGAATTTCTTTATTCCTCAAGATCTTGGTTTTACGATCAAGTATCTCTACTGGCTTTTCTTTATAACTTTAAGTCTTCACGTATCTCGATCACCTGTGGCTCAATCACGTGTATAGGGTTTGGGACATATTTCTTAAGCATTGAAACATGGAACGCATCATGCATTGCGGACATTTCTGAAGGCAACCTTAACTGATAAGCAACTTTGCCTATCCGCTTTACAATTTCATAAGGTCCGATAAACCTCGGATTCGGCTTACCTTTCTTCCCAAACCTCATAATCCCTTTCATCGGTGCAACTTTCAAAAACACATATTCGCCTATGGTGAATTCTAAGGGTCTTCTTCTCTTGTCTGCATAACTCTTCTGACGGCTTTGAGCAATCTCTATCCTCTTCCTTATTAGCTTTATCATCTCGGAGGTTTCGTTAACGAAATCAGTCCTTTCTTCATTAACACTTTCCATCATCTTCTTTTCACCAGCTTTATGCCAACCTATAGGCGACCTGCATTTTCGCCCATAAAGGGCTTCATAAGGTGCCATCCTAATCGTCGCCTGATAGCTATTGTTATATGCAAACTCCGCTAATGGTAACATTTTACACCAGCTGGTTTTGAAGTCGAGAGTACAAGCGCGAAACATATCCTCTAAGATCAAGTTCGTTCTTTCGGTTTGACCATCTGTTTGGGTATGGAAAGCTGTACTGAAATGCAACCTAGTCCCCATAGACGTCTGTACGCTTTTCCAAAACTTGGATGTGAATCTGCCATCACGGTCTGAGATGATAGACTTAGGGATTCCATGAAGTTGTACGATCTCCTTGACATAGAGTTCCGCTAACCGTTCCATAGAGTAAGTGATCTTGATGGGAATGAAATGCACCGTCTTTGTCAGTCGATCCACAACAACCCATATAGCGCCATAACCGTTCATAGTCTTGGGTAAACCGGTAATGAAATCCATTGCTATATCCTCCCATTTCTATTCTGGTATCTGGATTGATTGTAAATCACCACCAGGTCTCTAGTGCTCTGCTTTAACTTGCTGGCACGTCAAACATTTCTTAACATACATGGCAACATCATGTTTCATTCCAAACCACCAGAAGTTAACCCTTAGATCATTATACATCTTTGTTGCACCTGGATGAATTGAGTAAGGAGTGTCATGAATTTCTACCAAGATTCTTTCCCTTAGGCCATGAACATTGGGAACACATAAGCGATCTTTGAGGTACAAAGTTCCGTCATCCGCAATACGAAACTCATCACATTTCCCTTCTTTCATTTCTTGCTTAATTCTTGTAAGGCTTACGTCTTCATCTTGTTTTCTTCGAATCTCATCATACAACGTCGGAACAAGAGTGAGCGTTGATAACTGGCCTACTAAGAGTTCCAAAGTGAAGTCTATAATTTCCTTCCTTAAGGGTTGAGACATTGCTTGCATTGACATTAGTGTAGCCGTTGACTTCCTACTCAAAGCATCAGCTACTCGGTTAGCTTTTACATGATGATAAAGGACTTCATAATCATAATCCTTCACCAACTCTAGCCATCTCCGTTGTCTCATGTTCAGGTCCTTCTGAGTGAAGAAGTACTTTAGACTTTTTTGATCAGTGAAGATCTTGCATTAGGCCCCATACAAATAATGTCTCCATATTTTCAGTGCAAAAACGACTGCTGCTAACTCAAGGTCATGAGTAGGATAATTCTTTTCATAATCCTTTAGTTGTCTTAACGCATAAGCAATTACCTTGTCATTTTGCATTAGAATAGCACCAAGGCCCATTTTAGATGCATCACTGTAAATTACAAATCCATCACTTCCTTCTGGAATAGCCAATACTAGAGCTGTCGTTAGCCTCTTCTTCAGTTCTTGGAAACTCTTCTCGTAAGCATCTGTCCATTCATACTTCTTTCCTTTGCGAGTTAGATTCGTGGGTGGAGCTGCTATCTTGGAGAAGTCTTCTACGAATCTCTGATAATAACCAGCTAAGCCCAAGAAGCTCTTTATCTCACTTGCATTTGTCGGTTGTCTCCAATTGAGAACTGTCTCTACTTTAGCAAGGTCCATCATAATCCCTTCCTTTGATATAACATGCCCCAAGAAAGACACTCTATCAAGCCAGAATTCACACTTAGAAAACTTTGCATATAGGTTGAGTCTCCTTAAAGTCTCTAGCACAATTTTCAAATGCTCCCTGTGTTATTCCCGATTCTTTGAATAAATGAGAATATCATCGATAAACACCACAACAAACTTATCAAGGAAATCCTTGAATACCCGATTCATCAGATCCATAAATGTTGCTGGTGCATTCGTTATACCAAAGGGCATAACCACAAATTCATAGTGACCGCCCCTCGATCTAAAGGTTGTCTTAGGAATATCTCCTTCTTTAATCTTCAGCTGGTGATAACCTAACTGTAGATCAATCTTTGAAAACACAGATGCACCCTTGAGCTGATCAAACAAGTCATCGATTCGAGGCAACGGGTACTTGTTCTTGATTGTCACCTTATTCAACTCTTTATAGTCGATGCAGAGTCTCATAGATCCATCCTTCTTTTTGACAAATAAAACTAGAGCTCCCCATGGTGAGTGACTCAGCCTGATGAAACCTTTGTCGAGAAGTTCTTTTAATTGCGTATGAAGCTCCTTCAACTCTACTGGGGCCATTCTGTATGGTGCCTTAGAAATCAGGTCGGTGCCTGGAGCGAGCTCAATCTCGAATTCGATTTCTCTATCAGGAGGTAGACTTGATAGGTCATCTGGAAACACCTCAGGAAATTCACGTACCACTAGCACATCTTAAATTCTTGTCTTTTCTTCTTGACTTTTATCTACAATGTTGGTTAGATAGCCCATGCAGCCACTTACTAACAATTTCCTTGCTTTCATGGCGGATAAAAACATACTGGGTTTCTTTGTAGACTCGCCAACATACACGAACTTTTGTTCACCTTCTGGATGGAAAATTACTTTTCATTTCTGACATTCAATAGAAGCATTGTACTTGCTTAGAAAATCCATCCCAAGAATCATATCGTAGTCATACATGTCGATCACAATGAGGTTGACATAAAGTTCCCTATCAGAAATCCATAGGGGTACTGTACGCAGACAGTGCGTAGATATCATCACTTCCCCAGAGGGTAGTGTCGTAGTGAATCCCTATCTCATAGGTTCTAAATGAACCCCTAACTTCTTAGCAAATGACGTAGATACAAAAGAATGTGTGGCACCCGTATCAAAAAAGAACATAAGCATCAATAGAAAGACTAGATATCAGACCTGAGACCACATTAGAGGCTTCAGTAGCCACTTGTTCTTTCGTCATGGCATAGAAGCGGGCATTCGTAGGGTGGGCTTCAAGTCTTCCTTGACTAATCAGTGGCCCTTAGAACAACTTGCTCCTGGTTTCTTGGCGGACTTGCCCCATTAACTATGGCAGCAATTTCTGGCCTGAGAACTCTGATCAACCTTCTGACTCTTTCACTTTTAGTACTAACCATCCTCAGGCATAATCGAGCTAGCTGGTCAAACTTTATCACCACATCCGTATCTGACATATCTCCTTGACGTAGGTTCTCAAACTCATCATAGTGCTTCCTGGTAATGTTCATGTGGAAAAACTTCGCGTTGAACTCATGAACGAAGTCGGCCCATGTCATCTCATCAACATTCCTGCTTTGTTCGATGCCATCCCACCAAATTCTGGCCTCCATGGTAAGACAATACGATGCACAAAGAACCTTCTCATTGTCAGTGAAGCCCATAAGTTTCAGAGTAGCCTCAATTGTTTTTAACCATCCTTGAGCAACTAACGAATCCTTAGAGCCTTCGAAATCTGCTAGCTTAACCCTCTTCCAACTGACTAAAAGCGATTCCTGATAAGCAGCTCTAGGTTCAACAGCAGGAGCTGGGACTTCATTAACTTGTGGCTGCGGAGGAGGAGAAGGAGGCACGTCATCGCATCATCGTTCACCGTTGTGGCCGTTGGCTCTTAATTCTACAATCTCCTTTCTTTGATCCTCTAACTGCCTTTGTAGTTCAGCAATCATCGTCATAAGCCTTTCGTTAGTCTGGGTGCAGGTTTGCATTATTCGGTAGCCGTCCATCATTAATTTCCTAAAAGAATTAGGAGCTTAAGAATATTCCTCTATTTTATGAGACAGGTTTTCATTATTAGAGCATTAATCATTAAACATCTAAACCTTATTCTTATCATCATACTTGCATCTTAACATCTAACTTTAATACATACTTACTTGGAGGACTTAGACTGACGTGTGACGATATGAATTGTAAACAGAAATTCTCTCTGGTACCAAAGCCTGTAACGCCCCCTTGCGGACGTCACAAATATCATACATTCATACATAACATACTTTTGTTTAAGGTAAACTATTTGAACAAAACTTAATTGAAACATAATTAAGAAATCATATTTTATCATGAAATATCATAACATTTTAAAACAATCAGCAAACATTAAATCATCTGAAGCAAAATCTTCATTCTCGGTTTGGCAGGCCGAACCTATTACTTTGACAGGCCGAACTGGATCGGCAAACCAGAGTTCATCCATCGGCAGGCCGCCTGAGGCTCTGCAAAATAGGGTTTTAAACTTTGCTAAGATCGGCAGGCCGATCATCATTGTTTGGTAGGCCGATCGACTTTAATTGGTACTCATGATAGAAATAAGAACCTCTTAAGGGAGGTTTGAGGTTTGAACGTGAGGGACGCGAAAGAAAACCTTGAGGGACCCGAGGGCCCCAGAGGGGACAATACGGATGAGTGGGCCTGGTTACGTTGCAATAATAGCCAATTATGACGGGGTCGAGGCCTCATGGGTGCTTGAGTGGGGCCGAGGACGCCACAGAGAATAGTAAAGAAGGCCAGTTGGTTGAGGTCCTTCTGTAATGTTACTTCTCTTTACTGATTAAGGAAACTTTTCGGCATTTACAAGGTTAGTAAGATCTAGTTAATTTATGCATATAGCGTGTTAAACTTGTGTTTTAAAAAATACTCTAATATTAAATTTTTAAAATTCCGCTACGTACTATTTTTCCAACACGGTCCACTCTGGAGCTCCTTTGGTCGATCTCCAAAACTATTTTATTTACTCTTGAGAGTCACTTTATTTGATTTATTCCAAAGTTTCCTCTTTAAGCTTTAAAGCTACTTTATTTGATCTGTTTAGGAGCCACTTTCTTTAATTTTTAAAATAACTTTATTTGGCCTTTATAGAGACTCTGCTTGCCTTGTTCTATGCTTCTCTCTAATTTTTGAAGCTTTCTCATTTGAGCTGCCTTGCAGCTACCTTGTTTTATTCTCATATCTGATTCATTCCATATGCTTTGGGGTTACATTATTTCCATTGTTGTTTCATTGGTCGATATCAAAGCTGCCTTGTTTGATCTCTGAAGCTAATCTCCAGAGTTATTTGATTTTTCAAACTATCTCTTCAACCTTTGAAGTGATCCTGTTTGGTGCACTCAGAGCTATTTTGTTCACCCTTTGAGGCTACTTTGTTTGCCACACCTAGGACTGGTCATTTCTTATGTGAATGATTCACCCTCTCTACATCAATTCTCTGTGGCAAGCTTACACTACAATCGCGTGAAATTTACTACTCTTTAATTGTGATCTTTCCTACTTTTTTTATAATTGAAGAAGTTCTACTCTAATAACTTATTCTTCCTCTCTATAACATCATCATTTGTCTCTTATATTATTCTTTTTTCCTCGAGTTTTATCTCTTGTCTTTAAGGGGTTATCTCTCATCCTTCGAATCTACAACTCTTGCTATCTTTTATTCTTAAGGCTTTCAAAATATCTTAGATGTGCACACAACTCCACCGCCTTAACTATGATAACCACCAAAGCACATGACACGAAGCTGTAGCTTTACCAATTTATTTTATTAATCTCAAATGTCTCCAATTGGGAAAGCTATAGACGTAGACATCAGCTTTCTAAAGGAAATTATGCACAGCGGCAATGAAAGGAGATGCTCAAGGCTACTATGAATGACTCTTATCTAAGAAACTCAAAGCTGATTCTTTGGAGACTTGCCTAGTCTACCAACTAGTTCCTGCATACTTCGAAAGAATAACTATGGCATACACATGGCATGGAGTTATCTTATCAAAATGAATGTGTTTGGCATATTTTGAAGAGACCTAAGCTGGATATCATGCCAAATCTCTTTTTTGACATCTCAGGAGTCTTTGCCATTGCTAGGTTAGCTTTAGCCACAGTCTGAACCTCATTCCACAGTCTGAACTTCATTCTCCACTGATGGAGCTCGTTTAACAAGGGCTCGGACCACTAGTTCCTTGGAAATCGACTGCACATGAAATATGACAAGTTCTACATAAGAAAGAACTCTTCTCTACTTCATTCAATATGGCGCAATCCATGTTATTTGGAGTTATCCATGAGGTAACCATGATGCAACCTTTATATTTTGAAGCTGCCCATGGTGCAGTCTACATAAATTGTAGATATACAATAATGCACTTGATTGAAAGTACACACCACCTTCAAATTTAATATCCAATGCGTGAGTAGCGCATGTCTGCTTGCTCCGACTACGTATGGCACCACTTTAGTACTCTAGTATATAAGTGACTATGCATGGCATGGTGCTCCGATATGTAAGTGGTAGCATGTGCTTGCTTCAACTATGCATGGCATCGCTTTGTGTTTAATGCTCTGATGTATAAGTAATGCATGAGTGCTTGCTATGACTCCATATGGTACCACTTTAGTGCTCTGATACTTGAGTGGCTATGTACAGAAAAATACTCCGATGTATAAGTAGTGAACATGCATTAACTTGAACTATGTATGGAACTGCTTTGACTATGCAAAACGTCACCCAACATCACCCACATTAACCTAAATAGAGGACAAGTGTCAGCTCTGACTACAAGTGGTGCAATACCTGGTCAACCTATGCTTATGCTGGCTATGGCATTGCTTTGTGACGTACTACAAAATGCAAGTGGCCATCTACAATCACTTTGACCATACAAGATAGATCTCATATTCTTGGTGAATTAAATGATCTTATACCTAAAACGAAGAGAACTAGACCAATCTTTGTGATGTAATTTAGCTTAGTATCCTTACCTCCAAGATACTTCTCTTATGAATCCTGCTAGAGATTAAACTCTTTTGAACTAAAAAATCAATAGATTTATAGGGTCTTAGAATAAACATGAAAGTCCTGATGACGATCTAGGAGTTATACTATTTCGATGATTTTGGGAGAATAGTCGGTGGACCTATTTTGATGACACATATATTTGAAGGCACATCTTCTTAAGAAAATTTGACGAAGTGTGAAAAAAGGAGAGAGAGAGAGAGAGAGATTATTATTAAGAATCATGAGATTGAGGGTTGAACACTTGAATTTGGAGTTGCATTCTAGATAAGAAATCATCATGAAAGGATTTATGATTTAAACATAATAATAAATTCTCTAGCTTTGTGTAACTTTTTGGGGAAAATAGATAACTTTTTTTGGGGAAAATAGATAACCTTGGTGGAGACGATGACTAGAAGTTCAATCTTAAGACTACATATATTTACTCATTGGGTTCGATTCCTAACTTAACTGTTGATAAACTTGATATTAGTCTTGATCATAAGACCTGATTGATACATCAATCCTATGATGACTTATGAGCTGCTATAAGATTCATTTGAGCAATCAAGCAAGACAAAAAAGTTGAGGAACTTAAAGTGATGATAGAAATAAATTCTTTAGGCTTGAAAACCCACTAGAGAATTCATCTCCAGAATATGGCTCGGAGATCGTCTCTAAACAACACCTTGCTTATGACCAAAATTCTATCTCATAAAAGACAAAACTCACCCATACATTGGCAAAGATTTTGCGCATCCATCGACCGATAAAATTCGTGTTTATTTGCACCTAAAGTGTTTCATTGCTTAAAGAAGCTATATAACCACTTGGGCCTTGGTAAAGGCAGAATCACCAACAAATAACTACAACCCGAGCAGAAAACAATATTCCCCACGACCACGAAGGACATCACTTCCTTGCTAACTAAATTTAAGAGGACCTAAGAAAGATCTTGCAAGTGACACCAAGCTTCCAATTCCTGTGAATTAGATAATGAGGAACAAATATTAAAGTTTTAAAGTTAAACCTAAAGAGAAAACGACTATCAACCACTCTGAGGGATTTTGTACGTCCGAAAAGACACTGTTGCATATTTGTTTCAAAAAATTCGAAGAACTTGAAGAATAAGTCAAAGATTTTGCACTAGAATGTTGATTGTTCGATTCCATCGGAACTCACAAGTAAAAGAAAAAAGAAAAAAAGAAAAATGCCTCTGGTAGTATGAAGGTTTTCTTCAAAGATGAAACATAGCGACGGAGCACGGGTTAGTGCTCTATCACTAGATGAATGTGAATCTCAAAGAGCACAACCACGGAGCATTGGCTTGATGCTCTGTGGCTAGCCTTACCATCATGGGCGAAATTTCAAAAAAAAAAAAGATAGACAAAGTTTTGTCCTCTTCGACACATGCAAATTTTTACAATCATGTTTGAAACCCAAAATGCTTTATCAAATTTATAGCGCATTCAACATTCAAGTTCAACAGTATCTCGAAGAGTCTAGGCTACTTCCAACATGAGAAAGCCTGCTTTTACGAATAATACCATTGTCTAGCATTGGAGCAAAAAAAAAAAAAAAAAAAAACTCCATTGATGAATGCTTAAAGAACACGAAGAACAACCGAAGACGTTGCAAAAAATGTCAACAAGCACCTCAAAAGATTTCCAATGAAACAGAGGCTAAGAATTCAAAACACACAACTCCAATGAGAAAGTGACAAAGATTCAAGAAAATTTCAATATCAACAACATAAAAATCTCCAGCCCTAGTAAAAATAAAGGAACATTCGGCCACAACTTGGAAAGCACTCAAATATATGTTTTCATTCATTGTTGGATATGAATCAAAGTTTACAAGTTTCAAATTTGAAATTATCATCTCCAAAATAAAGGAACAAAAACAAATAAGAGGGAACTAACCTTGAAGAAGGAAAGAATGGAGCTTTAACTCTCTATACACTACCTTTGAAGCTTTCTCTACTCCCAACCTAGGAAACGCCGCCAATAACTAATGGAAAGGCATGATTTTCCAGCAGAAACGTGAATAAATCTGGTATGAACTTGCTCTTGTTGCTTGATTTTCCCCACCTTATGCAATTTGTTTTCAGATTCCCTTTCTTTCCTCTTTCTTTTTTTTTGTGCATTCCTTACTTTCTCTCTCTATCTGCATATTCTCTCTCTAATATGGAGAAGGGTCGCTTATTTAAATGGTTTTGGATTAAAATATCCTTTTTACTAATGGGTTTCTTTTCACTTCCCTTTAAAGAGAGCACTTACATCATCAAATTTGAAGTGATGGAAGGTTTTCTTTCAAAAGCAATCACCACATTAAAAAAAAAAAAAAAGAAAGAAGGAAAACCACCACTCTTACATGTTTTGTGTCGGGTGGTTTCTAATAAAATGTGTGCAACATCACTATTATATGAATATTTTCAAAATGGGTCGTTACTTTTTATCTTGAAACAATTGAATATATTTTTAGATTTTGAAAATTTTTTTCTAAATCTACACACACACACATATATATTTCCAGCTTTTGAATTCATGGCATGTCTCATGAATTCTCTGCCTAAAAAACTCCTGAGCAAAATGGAATTGTAGAAAGAAAAAATTATCATTTGCAGGAAATGGCTCGAGTCATGCTGAACAGCAGGAGATTGACAAAGAGACAATGAGATGTGGCTGTCAACATGGCATGCTATATCATCAACCATGTGTACATTCGACGGGGTACGAAGCAAACACCATACGAGATTTGGAAGGACAAAAAGCCAAACCTAAGCTATTTTTACGTATTTGGTAATCGTGAATAGCTAGGTAAGTTTGATGCTAAAAGTGATGAAGGTGTTTTTAATGGCTATTCTCAAAATACTAGAGCTTATAGAATTTATAACATGCATACTCAAACCATCATGGAGTCAATCAACATAGTAATTGATGACACTAATAATTTCTCTGAGTTTTCACAAGAAGAGGAAAAGCAAGAACTTCTAGAACAAGGCTACAAAAGAAAGTCGACGAAAATCCAGTGGGCACAACTATGCAAATAATAGAGATTGAAGAGCCTACTGAACATACAAAGCCAGAAACTAAAGTTGTCTCTACACCTCTTCCCAACACACGCCTTGCATGAACAAATTTCCTCTTCCAAGGTGGCAAAGGCATATCCAATAGAGAAGTTGGTGATTGGGGAGTTCGAAGAAAACATGTTAACTTGGAGACGTCATCAGAACCGTCGTTAAAACATGATAGCACACACCTACTATGTCTCCACCATTGAGCAAAATTTGTGAAAGAAGCTCTTAAGGAAGAATCTTGGATAAAAGCCATGCAAAAAGAGCTTGAGCAATTTGAAAGGAACAATGTTTGGACTCTTATGCCTAGATCTGAGAGCTCCAATGTTATTAGATTAAACTAGATCTTCCGCAACAAGTCCAACGAGCAAGGAAATATCATGAGAAACAAAGCAAGACTTGTGACTCAAGGATACACACAAGTAGATGGGATTGATTTTGAGGAGACATTCGCTCCCATGGCAAGACTAGAATCTATCAGACTTCTACTAACAATTGTCTACTCCCTCAATAAGTTGTACCAAATGTACGTGACGAGTGCATTTCTTAATGGCATTCTTAAAGAAGAAACTTATGTGGAGCAACCAAAAGGAAATGAAGATCCTTAGCACTCCGATCATGTGTTTAAATTGAAAAGGGCACTATATGGACTGAAGCAAGCACCACGTGCTTGGTGCGAATAATTGACTTCCTATCTTTTGGAGAAACAATAAATTAGCGGCAGTGCTGACAAGACATTGTTCATCAAACACACCAATGCTAACGTCACTGTGGCTCAAATTTATGTGGACAACATTGTCTTTGGATCTGCTTCTGAAAAACATGTTCATGACTTCGTCAAGATGATTAAAAATAAGTTTGAGATGAGTGTGGTTGACGTGCTAAAGTTTTTCTTAGGACTACAAATCAAATAGCACAAAGATGGTATCTTTATCTACCTTTATCTCTTAATCCAAATATGCTAAAAACTTGGTGAAAAATTTAGATTGGAGTCCTTAAAGCCTTATTGAACTCCCATGAGTCCTAGTATCAAGCTCAACAAGATGAGAAAGGAATAGAAATTGACCAAAGTTTGTATAAAAGCATGATCAGTAGCCTATTGTACCTTATAGCCAGCTATCGAGACATCGCTTTGTGTCAGAGTGTGTGCACGCTTTCAAGCGGATCCAAAGGAATCACATCTTACAATCATGAAATGAATCATAAGATATGTAAGTAGCACTTCTAATTGCGGTATTTAGTTTACAAATGATACAAGTGTTTCTCTTGTAGGTTATAGTGATACAGACTAGGCCGGAAATTTGGATGACTAAAAACACACATCGGGAGGGTGTTTCTACATAGGTAACAACCTTGTGGCTTGGCATAGCAAGAAGCCAAACTCCATCTCCCTGTCCATAGCTAAAGCTGAATACGTTGCTACTGGGAGTTGTTGCATTCAACTTCTTTAGATGAAACAGATGTTGTCAGATTATGGTATTAAATAGGACATTGTGGTAATGTATTGTGATAACTCAAGTGCTATTAACATTTCAAAGAATCCTGTTCAGCACTCATGTACAAAGCACATAGATATAGGCATCATTCCATAAAAAAACTTGTTGAGGATAAAATGATTTCTATTAAGCATATTCAAACTGATAAATAATTGGCTGATTTGTTCCCCAAAGCTCCTAACACTGCACATTTGAACACCTTAGGAAGTCACTTGGTGTCTGCACACTTAACTGAGTAAGTGTTGGAAAATATAAAGAATTGTACTGTACTTGTTATGATTCTAAGATGTATTTTTTCTTATTTCTTCTGAGCATGCTGACAACAGTTGAATTTCAAATCTGCTCATATAGTATGTGTTTGTTACAATTCTTCTTGTGTCTCTTTTGAACAACTTGAGACAATTTGTGCTGACATTGACATGTGCAAATGAACAAAAGGCGTCTTATCTTTACTAGAGACAGGTTCACATCTTGATGACCTATAGCAACTATCCAAACGGTGGGATAATTCTCAAACTGGAGCCACAGGACATGCATTATAGGAGAAGGACTACCAAAACTTGTGCTAACGTCCTATGATGTACACATAGCCATAAGCACTAGCTTGAAAGTGAGAGCTAAGAGTGCAAAAGAAAAAGAAAGAGATATGCAAAGCAAAAAGAATAAAAGACACATCAAATATCAAACTGTTCTCACACAATGTGAAAAGAAGAAAATGTGTCTACTGTGAGGAATATTTGAATCATAGAAAAAGGGGCAAAAGAAAAAGCATAATGAAATGGGCAAAACTCAAATTCCTAAGAAAGAAGATAACTTTTGCTATTTGGGGAAAAGAAAATGTGCGAGAAAAAATGAGGAAAATATTACTCACACTAATACTTCACGTATGTTTTGTTGGAATTCACTTGTGGATCATTCTCCTTAGTTAATTCTCCCTGGTTAGATGGCTATGCTAGTTTGAAATATCAAGGTGTGTTTCTGTTCTCAAAAAATCTTTCAATGCCTTCAATTTATGAGTCATGTTAACGATGGCATTTTATTCTCTCACACACATGCCTTACATGCCTTGCAAGGGCATAAGTTGCATTGTTTCAAATCCATGTTGAATCATAAAATGACATGTTTTTGTGTAGCTAAATTATTCAGGTTGAATCTAGAAAAATATTCTTGATTCATGACAATATATTTTAGTGGTTTATTTTTGCAAACATTTTACCAGTTGTATGTACAGTCCATGCCTGACTATCCTATGCACACACTATTCTCATTGTCACACTGATCCTTCTTTGATCAACATTGTTCTATTATGTGATGATTGTCGGTTCACACACCACACTTGTACATGCATTCTATGTTTTTATTCTATTGTCAACTTATTCGCATGCCAACAAGCATGATTTGCTCATTGCACTTATTGTCTATTCAGTTGACACATATTAATTTGTTTTGATGCACATATCTGTTCACACCCTTGACTACTTCTTTGTCATTATATGGTCCGAGTGTGAAATTTGCAGTCTAATTATTGTTTGAAAATCATGCTATGATTTTGAGTTGCGTATTTTAGTTTTTCTTTATGTTTCTCACTCCTCTGTGCTTTCTAAACAAGTTTAAGTTTTGTAGTTTTTTTGTTGATGTTTGTAACATTTGTTTCGCAAGTGCTGGTAATACATGATTTTTGATAATAAAGATGCCAAAAGGAGAGATTGTTAGGATTTTTAATCCTATTTTTGTGTTGTCATCTATTATTAAAAATATGTATAATTTTATGGTGATATTAGGAATTATTTGCTGATTATTTTTGGATCCCTTTTTTTTTTAGTTTTCTAATTTGTTTTTATTGATGGTGATAGGTTTTGACTTTTTAAATTAGGAAACTATTAGTTTTTGGTTGTTATCTTTTTGTGGAAAGTTTGGGGAATAATATTGGGTATTTCTTTTCTTTGTTTAGATTTATTTGATTAAGATTTTTCCAATAAAATTCAGAATGAAGTCTGAGTAAAAAGAAACTGACAGAGTTGACTTTCCTATCTTGTTTCTAGTTTCTATTTTCTGACTGTAAGAAACGTCCATCTATCTGCATAATCAAAGCGCACAGATGTCTATCAAGAAAGCTCTTGACACAACAGAGTCAAACTTCCCTGATTTGTTTCAAAGTGATGATTTGACAGCTAGGATCTGAATTTCATTCTAATTTCAAGGAATTCGACGCTAGAATTAGGAGAACGAATCTGGACAGTTCTTTAGGGCTTTGCCTTTTTAAATGATCACATATTGTGTTTCATTTTTAGAGTTTTATTGTGAGAAAAAACTAGAGTAACAACCTTATTGTTTTAGATTTCAATATATTGCTCTCATCCTTGTGTTGCTTTGATGCATTTGTTTTAGTCTAGAAGCTCCGAGGAGGATTGTTCGTATTTTAGTGTAGATTTTAGGTACTCTTGTAGGACGAAAAGCCTGAAGGAGGGCATGTTGCAGAAGGAATATCGTGGGTTCCAAGTTAGTGTAGATTTTAGGCACTCTTGTAATTCTAAACTTTAAAACTATAATTCAAAATAGTGGATCCTTCTTATCTCTTGTGTAAGTAGCACTCGTGGTTTTTTTTTCCGCAAGGATTTTTGGCCACGCTAAATAACCATATCGTTGCATTCATCTTTTTAGTTTCCGCATTTTTTGTTTACACAGCTTTTATATTTGGTTATCGTTTACACAGGGTACAATTAACATATTATGTGCACACAAAACACTATTATTTTGTCTGTCAGGTCTAACACACTCCATTAAAGATGTTCTAATATTGCATACTAAAAGATGTGGTGTAAATTGGGCTGTGACCACTTTTGAATTTCAATTTCTCGCATCTAATACTTTAAAACTAAAATTAGATTTAAATTACAGCCTTGTAGAAATGACATTTTTCTGATGTCACCCAAACAGAACACCATAATTACGAACTTTGGGAACTTTGCAATATCCTTAGATAATTGTAAGTAATTAAGCATGCAGGGCATGCTTATTCAACTATAGAAACCAAATAACTACCTTGGGTCCAGCTGCTTATTCAATTTCGAAGTTTCTGTACATGGGTCAAGGCACATTTCTGATATTTTACTCAATAGATGTGATCGTTAGTTTGTTCCTACCCAATCCGGAAGTTCAATACTCTCCGAACCAATTTTAAAAATATTGTAACATATGAGAGTTTTATATTGTAATAACTTTTTATTTTATATTGTAATATATAAAAACTTTTTACAATATGTTGATTAGAAACGAACAACCAAATACCCTACAAATAAAACACCCCCCCTGAGTGAATTGCCTTCCTTCTCAACTGATTTTTCCGAACCAGTGATTGCATCATGCGTAAGGTACTTCTCCGGTGCAACACTTTAAATAGGGTGTTAGTGCCCCCAATGTCTTCTCGAGTGTTGTCTTCGAAATGTACTAGAACCTGAATTGAATGATCAGTTAAAATTTTTGCTAGCAATCAAAAAGATTTATACCTGTTAAATACACAGTCTTGTTATTTTGGATTTAATATAATACTAAAATAGAATATAATACTAAAATAGTATTTAAATAATAAATTTTAATATTTGAGTAGAAAAAGCATTTTTATATTTACGAAGAGCTGAATTTGACAATTTTGTGCTAATATAAGAGCACATATTAACAGGGCCGGGTCCAACAATTTTGGGCCATTTTAACAAATAATAATAGTAATAATATTAACGATGATAACAATAATAATAATAATAATAATAATAATAATAATAATAGGGCCTTTTTAAGAGTTTAAAATTAATTTTTAGTTGAGGTTTGAATTCTATCTTTATCTTTGTATTTTCTACCTAAAATATAACAAATAAAAATTTATTTTTTTATAGTGTTTAAAATAATAAAGGCATTTTAATTAAAGTTCTTTTTGGTACACAATAAAGAGATAAATAAACATCTGCTTAAAATTAAATAATGATTTTTTTAAAAAAAAGGTGCTTATAAGAGCCTTAAACAAGAAAAAAAAAACTATTGTAAAAAATAATTTATCGTCTCAAACAAAAGACAAAAAAAAAAGAGCAGTTTTTGAAATATTCTCCTTTGCTTTTAACTATGGTAATGCCTAAAATTGAGCTAATAATCACTTCAACTTTCAATAATTGTGTTGCTCCACAAAACTTTTTTGCAGTTTGCTTTTTTTTTTGTAAAATCTTAAGAAAAATTTATGAATTATTAAAGTTATAATAAAGTTTTTATAAGTATTTGGACGCGTTGGCTCAACTTGAAGCCTTAGGCAATTGCCTAAGCTGCCTTATAGATAAGCCGGCAACGAATATTATTTATGTCAAATTTTGATATTTAATTATTATCGATTGGTACATTTGTTTTTCATCTAAATCGTTGTCCAACTTAATAATGATAAACAATGGATGACCAATGTTGGCTCAAGCAATTTTGGGGTCTTTTAGACAAGAATTTTGAGGCCTTTTTTCAGTAAAAAAAATGTGTCAAAGAGTTTTAATTTTCATTAATTAGAATAAATATAAATCTAATATTAACATTTGTATTAGGTATGGACTTAAAAGATAAAATGTTACATAATGTCATCTCATGTGGTTGAATCTTTGAGTTTGTGCGTACGTTCATAAAAGATATTGGATCCTGATGGTTTAAAAAAAAAAAAAAAACTAAAAAATATACTGCACGACGTAAAGAATCGATTTATGATTTATCCCACCTCCAACGGTGGTTTTTGTTCTCTTGCGTGGTCAAGATTAAGAAAGACACCGCCTCAGGGAATTTGCATCAAATTGTGCGCCGTCTTATGAAAGAGGGCAATATTATTTAAATGCAAGTGACATTCGTGGTCCTAATTGATAATCTAAAAGGCATATGACAAGATTTTCTATTTCTTTTTTATAATTGCATACGGCATTGGCAACGCTATCGGCAGGCAGAAGACACCCTTTTCAGGGTCTTGTGTCTGCCAAAATATCCCATGTCCCAATCACTACCAACTTACTTGTAATGCAATTCTTATAGATTGGCACAATCTGTCGCATTTCATAAAAAACAATCGAGGCGCTGTGAGAAAGACTTGATCATCCAGTGTAATCAGACCACAAATGTTTATTAGCGCTAAACAATAGATACTATTTTTGTAACGCCCCGAAATTTATTTAATGTTATTGTAATGTAAGTGATGAATTAGTGTGTCATAATTAATGTTTCAACATTAATTTGATTACTTTGTTGGATTTTGAATTTTTGGTTGTTTCGTTAATTTGATGAATTCAAATAATTTCTTATTGTTTTAAAATGATGATTTGAGTTTTAAAAACACAACAACTTATAAAATGTTAAAGATATTCCGTTTTACAAAACTGTGGGTGGCATTTGGTTTTTGCACAGTAAAACCGCCCACAAATTTCCTCTATTTATTTCCTTTTTCCCTCCTCTCTCCTCACTCTCCCTAATTTCACTCTCTCTCTCTCTCTCTCTCTCTTTCACCCGAGACACTCTCATTCTCTCCCAAATTCTCTCTCAAAATTTTAATCAAATTTGAATCCAAACTTCGGGTTAGCAAGGAGGAAGCTCGGGAACGTGATTTGGTAACCGAGAACGCGGATTGAAGCTTCGATTCGAGGTTAGTTTTGAAATTTCTAAACTTTTTTGAAAATTTTCAATTTTGTGCATTTTTGAAATCTAAGTTTGTTTAAGCTTAGAAAACCTTGGATTTGAGTTAAATGAACTTAGAACAACTAGAATCTAAGCTTAGATTGAAGAAAAACGAATTAGATTCAAGATTTTTCATCTTTCCTCATTTTTCCCTATTTTTGGATTTTTGAGATTTTTGAGTTTAAATCTTGTTTAAATGAGTCCAAATGTGTTCTAGTATGTTTTTCTATCAACTATGAATGTTTTCTATGCCTGAGATTTGAGAAAAACAGGCTAGAATCAATATTTAGGTTTTGGGAAAATCGAAACCCGTGGCTGGAATTTCTGGGTTTTCCCAGTTCGGCAGGCCGGTGTTCTTCCGTCCGGTAGGCCGAACCTGAAAGTTTGGCAGGCCGAAGCAGGGAGACCGGCAGGCCGACCGAGCATGGAAAATTTTGTGATTTTTCACCCGTTTTCACTGTTTTGAACCCCGATTTAAATTCCAACCTTATAGACTGATTTTAAAGATACAAATGGCACACTAGGACATCATAAAATGGTTTAGTAACATAGAATGTCGCGAACTAGATATTGATCGACTTAGTTTGTATCTAGGATCGTTCGTGGTTCCGCAGAGCTAACGTATAGCGGACTAAGATTACGGTGTGGGGCACCGGCACGAGTATTGAGGTAGGACTTCTATCCTATTCTTTGATAGCCTAGTTTCAAAATGATTTGGCTTTGAAAAGGATTTATATTAAAATGTTTTCAACAGTTGTTTGAAAATGGATTTATCAGTTATATTTTAATATACAATGAACTGAAACAGACTTCATAATAAATGTAAATGACAACACTCGGTAATTGGGTTTTGAATGTCGATGATAATAAATATATAGGCATGATGCAATATCAGAGATCGGGTCGTGTAGGGATCGACCTTGGGGGCAGGTCCCGAAACCCAGCTGGGCCACTACGGTGGTGATACTATTATGGTTTGCCTAGGAAAGGAAAATGATATTTTTGGTTATACGGGTAAACTGTTCTGGGTAAGAATGGTTTTACTCAAACTTATTTATTTATTTATTTATTCAAGGTTTCCTTTAAATAACTACTGAATAATGACCTGTTTCTTTAAATTAAATTATTTTATAAAACATAGTCCTACTGAGCCTTTCGCTCACGTTTTATTTGTTTTAAATTTCCCCCCTTCTAGGTGGATTTCCCTTTAGGTTCGGAGAGGATTCGACGGACCGGACTCAGGAGCAATAGATGAATTAATTTATCTTTTATATCATTTAACCAAGGCATGTAATGTTCTTAACTTTCTTTGTGATTGGACTGTAGTTGTATAATTATATTGTCAGTACCATGTGTGTGCACAAGTTGTGGGTTTGTGGAACCCATATTTGCTATGTTTATTCTTTAATATTCATTTTTCATGTAATGGTTTTCCTTTAATTTTCACATTTTATATTTAATTCAAACCACTAAACCCTTGATTTTTAACTAAATTCTCTTTTAATTAATTTAAATAATCCGCCACGTCACCTCCCGTATTTCGGGGCATGACAGAATGGTATCAGAGCTCAAGGTTATGAACCTTGGGAATTGTGCACACATAGGTTTGACAATGAAATACCTCTGACAGTCCAAATTTTGTTTTCAGAAGTGAGAGAATGGCACCTAGACGTCGTTTGACAGCTGACGCCGAGTTCGGAAATGATGAGGGCATGATGAGGTCTATGTTTGCGGCTTTCCGGCAGATAGCAGCCAGGGCTAGACCGGGAGATTCTGATGTTGACAGTCGGCATGCGTATTTTAAGGAATTTCGGCGTGCGTCTATTCTGACTTTTGATGGCAATGAGGATCCGCAGTTGGCAGAGTATTGGCTGGATTCGATCTTGAAGCTCTTGGATACCCTTGGTGTGCCTGAGGAGTATCGTGTGGAGTTTGCTGCGTATAAGCTCGAGGGTGGCGCTAACACTTGGTGGAAACAAGCTAAGCGTCTGGAGCACGATGGTGATATCAGTTGGGACAGATTCGAGGAGCTGTTCTATGATCGATATTTTCCGCAGGGGTATAGAGATCAGAAGGCAGCTGAGTTCTATAGGTTGTAGCAGAGTGATCTGTCAATCCGAGAATATGAGGCAAGGTTTAATGAGTTGGTCAGGTTTACTCCATCAGCAGTGGCATCGGAGCGTGAGAAGTGTATTAAGTTTCAAGAAGGGCTCAAGGCTCCTATTCGGCGACAGTTGGTTACTCTGCGGCTTAGGAGTTTTGGAGAGCTTGTGTCATCGGTAATATCCATGGAAAGTGATAATGCACAGTATTGCGAGGATCGAGCGAAGGCTTTAGGAGGACCGCAGAGGAGTGGCAGGAAGAGCACCAGTAGCCGTCTGACTCCGGGGAAGAGCAAGCAAGGTGGCACGACCAATGGTAGCAGCAGTTCGTCTGGCAGCGGGCGCAGCAATCCCTACAGCTTCCATTGTCATTTCTGTCAGCAGCCTGGACACATCAAGAGGAATTGCCCGATCAGGAGTGCTCGTCTTGGATCTCAGACCGGGGAGGATTCCAATCGTCAGTCTCAGCCTCAGACCCTACCTCCGCCTCAGCAGTTCTTGTATCCGGCACGGAAGCAGCAGCCACAGCATTTCCAGCGCAGCGTCCCTCAGTATCGAGCGCCGAGTGCAGGTAGTGTGCAGTCGTCTCCATCTCAGCAGCATCGGCAGAATAATCCAGGACCCAGCAATGTTGGTAGAGAAAAAGGAAAGGCGCTAATGCAGGTTCATGCAATGGCATCGGGAGGTTCAGATTCTCAGACTGGTAACGCAGTTGTCGATGGTACGATTTTGGTTTCTAGATCTTTAGCTCGCGTTTTATTTGATACTGGTGCCTCTCATTCTCTCATTCGAGTTCTTTTGTACATGCCTTGGGATTAGAAATAGAAGAGTTTAATGAACCCCTAGTTATAACTTCTCCCTTGGGGCGGGTGTGTGTAAATTGTATGTGTAAATCTTATAAAATAAAGATTGGGGATGAGATTTTGAAAAGTGATTTGATTGTACTCCCCATGAGCTCCTATGATGTAATTCTAGGGATGGACTGGTTGTCCAGGTATAATGCAGTAGTGGACTGCCAACTTAGAAAAGTGACCCTAGTGTTTGATAGGGGAACGATGATCACTTACCAGGGTGGTGGTGATTGGTTAATGAGTGGGCGTCTCATGAAGTCGTGTCTAGGAGGGCGAAGGAATCTAGGTTGTTGTGCTTTCCTTGCCAACCTAGATTGCGAGCCCTATGCTTTGAGAGATAGTGTAGCGATTCCGGTGGTTGATGAGTTCGAGGATGTCTTCCCCGACGAGTTGCCAGGATTACCACCGCATCAGGAAATCGAGTTTGGTATTGAGTTGTTTCCAGGGACAGCATCGATTTCTATGGCACTTTATCGTATGGCGCCGATAGAAATGAAGGAATTGAGAAAGCAACTTCAGGAGCTTGCTGATAAAGGGTATATTCAGAATAGCACATCTCCGTGGGGAGCACCAGTTTTGTTTGCTAAGAAGCATGATGGGACTCTCAGGTTATGTGTGGATTATCGGCAGCTGAATCATGTCACGGCGAAGAATAAGTATCCCTTGCCTAGGATTGATGAGTTGTTTGATCAGTTGGGAGGTTCGCGGTACTTCTCAAAGATTGATTTGCGATCGGGTTATCATCAGCTCAGGATTAAGGAAGAGGATATTCCCAAGACAGCTTTTAGGACTCGGTATGGGCACTTTGAGTTTTTGGTTATGTCGTTTGGGTTGACGAATGCTCCGGCAGCTTTCATGGATTTGATGAACAGGATATTTAGGCCGTATCTAGATCAGTTCGTGATCGTGTTCATCGATGATATTCTTGTGTATTCTAAGACTTGGGAGGAGCATGAGCAGCATCTTCGAATCATGCTTCAGACTCTGCGTGAGCACCAGTTGTATGCTAAGAGGGAAAAGTGTGAATTTTGGTTGACTGAAGTCAAGTTTTTGGGTCATGTCATCTTGGAGCATGGTATTTCTGTGGATCCGTCCAAGATTAAAGCCATAGTGGAGTGAGAACGACCAAGGAATATAGCGGAGATTCGCAGCTTCTTGGGTCTTGCTGGATATTACAGGAAATTTGTAAAGGATTTTTCGAAGATTGCAGCTCCGTTGACGAGATTGATCAAGAAAAATGTCAGGTTTGAGTGGGATGAAGATTGTGAGCTTGCTTTTCAGGAATTGAAGGACCGGTTGACTTCAGCTCTAGTGTTAGTTATCCCTAGCAGTGATAAGCCGTATAAGGTTTATGCGGATGCTTCAGGGTGCGGGCTTGGATGCGTGTTGATGCAGCATGGACGTGTGGTTGCATACGGATCGAGGCAGCTACGATCTCACGAGCGGAATTATCCTACCCACGATTTGGAGCTCGCGGCGGTGATTCATGCACTGCAGATTTGGAGGTGTTACTTGTATGGAGCGTCGTTTCAGGTCTTCTCTGATCACAAGAGTTTGAGATATTTGTTTACTCATAGGGATCTTAATTTGAGGCAGCGTAGATGGGTAGAGTACATGGAGGATTATGATTTTGCATTGCAGTATCATCCCGGGAAAGCTAATGTGGTCGCGGATGCGCTTAGTAGGAAGTCTTCAGGGATTCTCGCTTGTTTGGCTTTTGAGGACTGAAGCAGGGATGCGACAGTGAGTGAGTATGGGCTACGGTATCGAGAAGAGTATGATCGAGTTTTGGTATATCATGTGGAGGCGACCCCAGCTCTTGTTCAGATGGTGAAGCAAAGTCAGTGACAGGATCGGCATTTGCAGGGGATTTGATCGCGGATTCAAAACGGGGAGCAGTTTGAAGAATGGAGCGTGCATGCAGATGGATCGTTGTATTTCTGGGAGCGTCTTGCAGTTCCAGTTATCGCCAAGGTGACAAAAGCCGTTTTGGACGAAGCTCATAGGTCTCAGTTCGCTATTCATCCGGGGAGCACAAAGATATATCGTGATTTGAAGAGGCAGTATTGGTGGAGAGGCATGAAGAAAGATGTTCGAGAGTACGTGGCCAAGTGTTCGACATGTCTTCAGGTGAAAGCCGAGCATCAGAAGCCTGCAGGTCAGCTTCAGCCGCTTCCTATTCCAGGGTGGAAATGAGAGCATGTGACGATGGATTTTCTCACAGGGTTGCCGAGGATGGAGCAGCGGCATGATGCAGTTTGGGTCGTGGTCGACAGGTTGACGAAATCGACGCATTTCATTCCGTTTAGGACGATGTGTTCGAGGAAGATTCTTGGGGATTTGTATCTGCAGAACATTGTGAGGTTGCATGGAGTTCCTTTGTCCATCACCTCTGATCGAGACACCAGGTTTAATGCTAAGTACTTGAGGAGTTTTCAGGAGGCTTTAGGTACGAATTTGAACTTCAATACGGCGTTTCATCCTCAGACTGATGGGCAGTCTGAGCGGGTTATTCAGATTCTCGAGGATATGTTGCGTGCCTGTGTGTTGGACTTCGGTGGTAATTGGAAGAGATATTTGCATCTGGCTGAGTTCGCATACAACAATAGCTATCAGGAGAGTATTGGTATGGCACCGTTTGAGGCGTTGTTTGGGCCACCGTGTCTGTCACCTGTGTGTTGGGCCGAGCCGAAAGATAGGGTTATTCTTGGGCCGGATGAGATCCGTGATAGTAACGAGGAATTCGCGGTGATTCGAGATCGATTGAGGGTAGCTCAGAGTCGACAGAAGAGTTACGCTGATAGTAGACGTAGACCTTTAGAGTTCGCGGTTGGAGATTTAGTTCTCTTGAGGGTATCGCCTCGTAAGAGAACTATGCGGTTCGGAGTGAGCGGGAAGCTCGCGCCGAGGTATATTGGGCCGTTCGAGATCACTCAGTGTGTTGGTGTGGTCGCTTATCGGCTTGATCTTCCGTCCAAACTTTCTCATGTTCATGATGTATTTCATGTGTCGATGCTTAGGAAGTGTCCGCCTGAGCAGGATAAGATAGTCTCATTTCGCGATGTTCGAGTTCGGGAAGAGACGACGTACGAGGAGATGCCGATTCAGATTATCGATCGGAAGGTGATCAGTTTGCGTCGTCGTGAGATACCGTTGGTTAAGGTCGTGTGGCAGCATCACGGGCTTGATGAAGCCACGTGGGAATTAGAATCGTGTATGCGGGAATTGTATCCGCATTTGTTTTGTTTATGAAATGAAATGTAAATTTCGAGGGCGAAATTTCTTTTAGGGGTGGAGAGTTGTAACGCCCCGAAATTTATTTAATGTTATTGTAATATAAGTGATGAATTAGTGTGCCATGATTAATGTTTCAACATTAATTTGATTACTTGGTTGGATTTTGAATTTTTGGTTGTTTTGTTAATTTGATGAATCCAAATGATTTCTTATTGTTTTAAAATGATGATTTGAGTTTTAAAAACACAACAATTTGTAAAATGTTAAAGATATTTTGTTTTACAAAACCGTGGGTGGCATTTGGTTTTTGCACAGTAAAATCGCCCACAAATTTCCTCTATTTATTTCCTTTTTCCCTCCTCTCTCCTCACTCTCCCTGATTTCACACACTCTCTCTCTCTTTCTCTATTTCACCCGAGACCCTCTCATTCTCTCCCAAATTCTCTCTCAAAATTTTAATCAAATTTGAATCCAAGCTTCGGGTTAGCAAGGAGGAAGCTCGGGAACGTGATTTGGTAATCGAGAAAGCGGATTGAAGCTTCGATTTGAGGTTAGTTTTGAAATTTCTAAACTTTTTTCAAAATTTTCAATTTTGTGCATTTTTGAAATCCAGGTTTGTTTAAGCTTAGAAAACCTTGGATTTGAGTTAAATGAACTTAGAACAACTAGAATCTAAGCTTAGATTGAAGAAAAATGAATTGGATTCAAGATTTTTCATTTTTCCTCATTTTTCCCTATTTTTGGATTTTTGAGATTTTTGAGTTTAAATCTTGTTTAAATGAGTCCAAATGTGTTCTAGTATGTTTTTCTATCAACTATGAATGTTTTCCATGCCTGAGATTTGAGAAAAACAGGTTAGAATCAAGATTTAGGTTTTGGGGAAATCGAAACCCGTGGCTGGAATTTTTGGGTTTTCCCAATTCGGTAGGCCAAACTGCGTGTTCGGCAGGCCGGTGTTCTTCCGTCCGGCAGGCCGAACCTGGAAATTGTTCGGGCGACCGAACTTTGCTTCCGGTAGGCCGAACTGTGCAGTTCGGCAGGCCGAAGCAGGGAGACCGGCAAGCCGACCGAGCATGGAAAATTTTGTGATTTTTCACCCGTTTTTACTGTTTTGAACCCCGATTTAAATTCCAACATTATAGACTGATTTTAAAGATACAAATGGCACACTAGGACATCATGAAATGGTTTAGTAACATAGAATGTCTCGAACTAGATATTAATTGACTTAGTTTGTATCTAGGATCGTTCGTGGTTCCGCGGAGCTAACGTATAGCGGACCGGGATTACGGTGTGGGGCACTGGCACGAGTATTGAGGTAGGACTTCTATCCTATTCTTTGATAGCCTAGTTTCAAAATGATTTGGCTTTGAAAAGGATTTATATTAAAATGTTTTCAATGGTTGTTTGAAAATGGATTTATCGGTTATATTTTAATATACCGTGAACTGAAACGGACTTCATAATAAATGTAAATGACAACACTCGGTAATTGGGTTTTGAATGTTGATGATAATAAATATATAGGCATGATGCCATATCAGAGATCGGGTCGTGTAGCGATCGACCTTGGGGGCAAGTTTCGAAACTGTAACGTCCCGAAATTTATTTAATGTTAATGTAATGTAAATGATGAATTAGTGTGCCATAATTAAAGTTTTAACTTTAATTAGATTATTTGGTTGGATTTTTAGTTTTTGATTGTTTTGTTAAATTGATGTGTTTAAAAGATTCCTTGTTGATTTACAATGATGTTTTGAGTTTTAAAACACAACAATTTGTAAAATGTTAAAAAAATACTCCGTTTTACAAAACTGTGGGCGGCACATGGTTTTCGCATAGTAAAACCGCCCACCGATTTTCTCTATTTATTTTCCTTTCCTCTCTCTCTCTCCTCACTCTCACGAGCTCTCTCTCTCTCTCTTCTCTGGACTCTCACTCGGCAGCCCCTCTCTCTCTCTCAATCTCTCTCAAATTTTTGATTTCCATTCGAATCCAAGCTTCGGAACAGCAAGGAGGAAGCTCGGGGACGTGATTCGGCGACCGAGAACGCGGATTGAAGCTTCGATTCGAGGTTAGATTCGAAATTTCTAAACTTTTTTCAAAATTTTCGATTTTGTGTGTTTTTGAAATCTAAGTTTGTTTAAGCTTAGAAAACCGTGGATTTGTGTTAAATGAGCTTAGAACAACTAGAATCTAAACCTAGATTGAAGAAAAACGGATTGGATTCAAGATTTTCATTTTTCTCCTCTTTTTCTCATTTTCGGATTTTTGAAGATTTTGAGTTCAAATGTTGTTTAAATGATTCCAAACATGTTTTAGAATGTTTTTCTATCAACTATAGTTGTTTTTCATGCCTGGGATTTGAGAAAAACAGGTTGGAATTCAGATTTGGATTTTGGGGATCGAGAAACCCGTGGCTGGGATTTCTGGATTTTCCCAGTTCGGCAGGCCGAAGTTCATGTTCGGCAGGCCGAAGTTCATGATCGGCAGGCCGGTGTTCTTCCGACCGGCAGGCCGAATCTGGGGAAATGTTCGGCAGGCCGAACCTCGTTTCCGGCAGGCCGAACTGTACAGTTCGGCAGGCCGAAGCAGGGCGTCCGGCAGGCCGACCGAGGCATGGAAAATTTTGTGATTTTTACCCGATTTCATTGTTTTGAACCCTAATTTAAATCCCAACCTTATAGGATGATTTTAATGATACAAATGGCACACTAGGACATCATGAAATGATTTAGTAACATAGGATGTTTCGAACTAGATATTGATTGATTTAGTTGGTATCTAGGATTGTTCGTGGTTCCGTGGAGCTAACGTATAGTGGATCGGGATTACGGTGTGGGGTACCGGCACGAGTACTGAGGTAGGACTTCTATCCTATTTCTTTGGTAGCCTGGTTTTGAAATGATTTGGCTTTGAAAAGGATTTCTATCAAAATGTTTTCAACGGTTGTTTGAACATGATTTTATCGGTTATATTTTTATATACCGTGACATGAAATGAATTTCATAATGAATGTAATTGACAACACTCGGTAAATGGGTTTTGAATGATAATGATAATAACCACATGGGCATGATGCCATATCAGAGATCGGGTCGTGATCGACCTTGGGGGCAGGTCCCGAAACCCAGCTGGGCCACTACGGTGGTGATATCATGGTTTGCCTAGGTAAATGTAAACTGGTGTTTTGATTTGACGAGTAGACTGTTCTGTGTCAGAACGGTTCTACTCAATTTATTTATTTATTTATTCAAGTTCCCTTTTTGTATAACTCCTGATAATGTTATGTTTCTTTGCATTAAATTATTTTATAAAACTTAGTCCTACTGAGCCTTTCGCTCACGTTTTATCTGTTTTAAATTCCCCCCCCCCCTTCTAGGTGGTTTCCCATTTAGGTTTGGAGAAGATTCTTCGGACCGAACTCAGGAGCAATAGGAGAATTTGTTTACATTCTGTATTTATTAATCAAGGCATGTAAGACTTAACTTTATTTGTACTTGGACTGTAATTGTATTTGTGATATTGTCAGATCCATGTGTGTGCACAAGTTGTGGGTTGTGGAACCCATATTCGCGGTTTTTATTCAATTATTGTTATTTGTTTAATGATTTTAAATTCTTTATAAAATGTGGTGGAAATTTTCTTTATTTCTTACTTAATTGGATTTTTAAACCCTTAATTTCAATTAAACTCTCTTTTAATTAATCTAAATATTCCGCCACGTCACCTCCCGTACTCCGGGGCGTGACAGAAACCCAGCTGGGCCACTACGGTGGTGATACTATTACGGTTTGCCTAGGAAAGGAAAATGATATTTTTGGTTATACGGGTAAACTGTTCTAGGTAAGAATGGTTTTACTCAAACTTATTTATTTATTTATTTATTTATTCAAGGTTTCCTTTAAATAACTACTGAATAATGACATGTTTCTTTAAATTAAATTATTTTATAAAACATAGTCCTATTGAGCCTTTCGCTCACGTTTTATTTGTTTTAAATTTCCCCCCTTCTAGGTGGATTTCCCTTTAGGTTCGGAGAGGATTCGACGGATCAGACTCAGGAGCAATAGACGAATTAATTTATCTTTTATATCATTTAATCAAGACATGTAATGTTCTTAACTTTCTTTGTGATTGGACTGTAGTTGTATTATTATATTGTCAGTACCATGTGTGTGCACAAGTTGTGGGTTTGTGAAACCCATATTCGCTATGTTTATTCTTTAATATTCATTTTTCATGGAATGGTTTTCCTTTAATTTTCACATTTTATATTTAATTCAAATCACTAAACCCTTGATTTTTAACTAAATTCTCTTTTAATTAATTTAAATAATCCGCCACGTCATCTCCCGTACTTCGGGGCGTGACAATTTTCGAACAACCAATACCGGCTGGTTCAGTTGACAGGGGACTGTTCCGCTTAAGCAAGTGACTCGAATTCGAATCCTTCTGAACGCAGCTGTCAGTGTTGGGAGACTTTTGCCGCCCTCGGGTCTCTCTATGGATCAGCTTCGGATTAGTCAGATAAACATCATAGGAGTTGAGAAAGCCCTTTATATAAATGGTTTGTGTCTCTTGTGGTGGGCTCCAGAAACCGGGAGTGAAGATCACCACCACCAAAAAAAAAAAAAAAAGATACTATTTTCAAACAGGAATGAAAGAACTACATATTTTATTTTCATTGTTTAACTTAGATTAACTAAATATAAGCGTAGACTATATGAGCATGTTTACTTGACAGATAAAGGACGGAAACTTCCCCTTCCACAAATGGTAATTTAGTGAACATAAAATAGTAAATCTAAGTTATCTCACAGTATTATTTTTTCTTTCACTGAAAAGAAACTACAATATTATTAATATTGTAGATTTACCAAGTTTTAGCTGTAATTATAAGCATAAGTACGTTTGGTACTGTTACGAATTCACGACACATATATTCATAAGGTAGAAAAAAATATAATAATAATAATAATACTAATGATAATGATAATTTTTTCTAATTCTGCTTCCTAAAAAAGTAGATTTTTTTCCCGTCTTTTGCTTTCTCATTACACTCCATCAAGGCTTTAGAAAATAAAATTACATTTCATAAAAAAAAAAAAAAACCAATTTTAATTAAAAACACTGTAATATACGTAAACTTTACACTATATTAGTTTTATGCATTTTACTATAGCATATAAAAAATTTACACTGTTTGTTGGTTCGAACCCAAGGGTTCTAATTGATAACCAAACATCCTATAAGATTCTTAACCATGGGCTTAAAAATTTCAAGCTCCATCTTAGTTGGTGAGTTAAAAAAAAAAAATGCTATGAAGTTGGGACGATTCCATTACTAATCCTTTTTTTCCTAAACCCTTTTTTCCATCAAAACAAAATTGGAGCTTTTCACATTAATGAGTATACCACATTGATTAGTCGCGTTTCTAAACTTTGAATTTGTTTATAATTACATCAAAATGAAATAATATACAAAATTGAAAGAGCCTAGAGAGAGAAGTTGAAAAAGAAACGATACAGTAGATAATGGAACCGGGAAAGAACAATCACAGTTCAAAATATATATCTTGGGCATGTTTACGGTCCTCACCCGCTAAAGGTGTGGACCATCTAAACCAACGTAACATTATTTTTTTAAGATAATAATGTGTTATATTAAACATAATATCAAGTTTGATCATCTAATGTTGTCGTATATTTTGTTGTAAAAGAAGATATATACCATATCTTTGAAGTGGACATACCAAAATTTATTTAAAAAAAAAAAAGGTGTGAAAACCTTGAAATAGCTATACTTTTTTTAAAAAAACATTGCAACTTTGTTTGAAAACTATAGTTTGGACCGAAAAATTTCAGTTCAAACACAAACTGGTATTTGACAATGTTAAAAGAAAAAATAAGTTTGAACAATTAGTCCAAATTAAAATACTCAATTCAAACTTATTTGTTACCGTAAAAACCATTTACTATTTTCTTTTTCGCTCTTCTAGCTCAAATATAAAATTGTCGTCTTTTTATTTCAACCTCGATTGAGATAATTTTTCTTCTTATGTATATTTAAAATGAAGAGATGAACAACTATGCATATTGCCCATGAAAATTTGTCATATACATTGAGATTTTTTCTTTTTGTTTTGTTAGAAAATAATATCAGTTCAAACTAATATTTTGAGTATCCATCAAAACACCAAAAAAATAATAGACTAATTATTCAAACTCATTTTTTATTTTAGCGTTGTCAAATATTAGTTTGTGTTTCGACTAAATTTTCGATTCAAACTATGGTTCCCAAATGGAGTTGCAATGTAACACCCGTATTTTTAACGGGCATAATTTTGTAAAATTTAATGAATAAAATGTGACTATTTAAAATTGCTAAGTTGTTTATGATCATTTAAAAAAAATACCATTTTAGTATTTTCTTACCAAGTCTTCCTAAGAAACATTCAAAACTTACCAACACTTACTTCTACCAATCTTGTCTCCCTAAATTATTGCTCAATTATATAGACTTCTTCTCATTTTGCTAAAGGTATCCGAAGGGGACATTGAATTATTTTCCGTCAATTCATAGAAGACATGGAGATATTTCTCAACCACCTAATTAATTATTTCCTTATCTTCTTCTATAATTCACTCCAATTATCCCCTCAATTATGTTGGCATTATTTGCTAAAAGTCTTCATGGGAGACAAGATGATATTTTCCTTTAAGACTCTTTTGTTTCTTCTTACAACTTTTCCCCGTAAACATCCCATTCCTCTTAAGCATTTTGATATCTTTTTATTTAACTATCACCACCTTCTTCTCTAGTTCTCATTCTCTCCCTTCTCACTTCAAATTTCTAACTAAAGACATAGAGCACAAAGCTCTCTTTGTGGCCAAGACAATTATAATTCCCAACCATGATCGAGGTGGTTTTAAAGTTAATTCAAGCTTGATTGATAACCCAAACTTTGGTGCTTTTCAAAGAAGTTTTGAGGTAGGTTTTCTTTAATCTAAACTTAGTTTTTAGTATGCATTTTCTCCATGTTTAATGCATAAAAATACTTTAATGGCACTAGTAGACGGGTTTACACATAACTCACTTATGAATGTGATTATACGTTGTGCTTTAGTTTTAATTGTCCTTATGCATGCCTTAGGGTCAAGGATGTGTGGAGCTAACGTTAATTGATTCCAGGATTAAAAGATTGTTGATAAGCTTGAAAGGTAGGGATTCTATTACTCATTTTTGTGAGGTTTTTATAGAATTAAAATTGATTGTTTTGCCTCAATATATATATATATCTATGTTGAACTGATATTATATGAGTATCACATATGAAACTATGACATGGACTCGTCTTGTATTGTACGGCGAGGAACATAATGAATTGACACATGTTATAAATTGAGAAGCATGGTTAGGAAAACTGACTCTATTAATAATGATTTAATATAGAGAAATGGTGAGACATGAAGAGGGCGGCGGTTACGTCCTTGGGCATGAATACCCAAAAAGGTAAAATAGGGGGAAGGTGATGACGCTTCCTTGGGTTGAAAGTCCCAGAACACACTGTACAGGAATTGATTTGGTGAGGACTCGGGGCTTGATGTCCCCTCACCGGAACACCCTTGGAATGTTTATGGGGTGATCAAGTGAGCCCATTTGGGTTTCGATGAGTTGAGTGATACTCAATTTAACATGGATACCTAGGAACAATGATGATTGGTAATATTTGTATAAATGTGTAATTATGACACTTGGTAATGATTAACTACGGTATCCATAAGATGTGATCATAATAAACCTCATAATCTGGAATATGATGTAACCTACTAACCATGCAGTTTTTAATGTGGTAATGGATAAACCATAAGGTGAGTCATGATTTCCCTACTGGGCATGTCGATGCTCATCCCTATCATATCTTCATATCTCAGGTGGAACTCAGTGCAACATATTTGAAGAGGAATAAGCGAAAACAATCCTGCTGTTTTCGTGTTAGAAGACCCTGTTTAATTACAACTTATCTACAACATGTAAGAGTTGTATTATTTTTTTATGGCTGTGTTAAGTTATTTGGGAATTGTACTATGGTGATGATGACTGTAATTATATATATTTGGTGCTACACTAAAAACTGTGGTTTGTATTTAAAACGTTTATTTTTATTTTTCTTGTTGTTTAAAGACCCATGGGCATTGTTTAATTGATTTAAATAATATAAAATTTAAAATTATTTTTATTTATTTAAAACTGTTAACCCCTACATAGGGGTGTTACATGCAAAGATTCTAAAAAAAGCATAACTATTTCAAATTTTTTACGCTTTTTCTAAATTTAATGTCTCTATGTTAAGATATGATATATATCCTCTTTTAGGATAAAATATACCATAACATTAGATGATCAAATGTTGATGTTATGTTTAATATAACATATTGTTATTATCTTATAAAAAATGTTACATTGGTTTTGACATAATTTTGACACTATCAAAGACTTCTCAAACAAAATCTGGAAACAAATCATCAAAATATATTTGGTGATTTGTTTCCTTCGAGTAATGTTGCACTTGTTAAAAAATTTTCAATGTAGCATCAAATTAATATATTAATGTCAATTTTAGCTTCTAAGAAAGAAAATCACTCTTTAACATGGTGTTATTTTTTATGGTAAATTTAACACCGAACATAATACATGTTAAATTTTATTGCTATTATATTAATTGTTGGCCGATGTCCTATTTTTTATTTAATCTTAACATTATCATTTTCAAACTAAGATTTCAGTTTTCCACTTTCAAAAGTAGTTCGTTTATATTTTTTTTGGGTAAAATTAAAAGAATATTATGTGTCATTAAACAATGCATCAACATTGATGTTTCAACTTGAGATTTGAGAATATTGCTGCTCCGTTTAGAGAATTTTAAGGACAAGAAAATTGTTTACAATTTGGCAAAAGGAAACGTTTGTTGGTGCCGTAACAAGTGTCACCCAGCTCGGGCCCTCATGTCCCTAAAATTAGAGACCAAAGAAGCAGAGTTTTTATGACCACTGCCAAAAAGAGCGTCACGAAAGAATAAAAAACCTTCGTATCAGCACCGACAAGACTTAGTGCTAGGCTCCTCAAAGCTATAACACAGGCTCGCTGCAAATTGCAGAAACGCGATATTTAATTTAAAAAAAAGCTGACTGCTCAAGTCATCTAGAAAATAAAAGTAACGTGACATTAAATTTTAATTTAATTTGATTATTTTTTTATATAAAAAAATAATAATCATGTACTTTTAAATAATACTAAACATAACTCAAACCTTATATTAAGGCTTAACGTAACTTAAATTCTCAATAATAATAGATTGAGGTAGAAAAATTTACGCCATTACTTGTCAATTTGGTTGATTTTATATATTATATTATTATTTTATCTAGTATCATCTAGTAAATTGTTAGAAAAGGAAATTACTGAACTCGCATAAGATTTTAGAGTCCCTGGTCCTGCGAGGTGTATAGAGGCATTCAATGATGATAGAATAAAAGGGCCTGAACCGTTAATTGTTTTTTATAATTATGTTATGTCACGCTTCATAAAATTACTCAATTTTCAATCATTAAAATTTGAAAATAAATCCAACCAAAATCCTTGAAAATACACCCAAGCAAAAAAGGTTGGAATTGAGTGACAGCTGTTCCCGCCTGATAATGACTATAATAAGAGACCGTTGGCCAAAAAGACCGAAGGTATAAGCCTGAAAGAGACTTTTATGGACATCTTTCATGCCTCGAACAGTGTTTGGTTCCCCACGTTTTCATCTAGAAAAAAGGCACTTTTAGGTTAAGAACCCTTGCAGCTTTCCACACAAGAGATTCCAAGTAAGATCTTTTTTTGATCTTTACAAAAGGTGAAGAAAGTAGAACGGGTAATATATCTCCCATTGCAACAAAATAAGCTTCTCAAAAAAAAAGAAAAGAAAAGAAAAAAGGAACAAGGTTCATAGAAATCTGCAAAATGACCAAAAAAAAATTCCTGCTTCCTTGATGCTCTTCTAATAAAATATGATGATTTCATTCTTCTTCTAATCTTTCTCTATTTCCCCTGTCCTTGTTTTGCAGAGATGTCTTGATCTTTTCTTCCACTCTATATTCTTCTTCTCTAAGTTTCCAAATATCTATGCTGTTTCTTAATTCCTTCTGTTAGAGAGACAAAAACCCAATAACGAAAAGGGTGAAAAAAAAAAAAAAAAACAAAGCACCGACGGCTTCTGCTTCATAGTCCCAACAAGATATAGTAAACTAAAGTGATAGGAAGAGCAATTAGCATCCCAAATATAACTCTGCAATAGAACAAACACCAAGAACTCGACATCAGAACATTTTATGATTTAAGCTTATGACATGTTATGTTATTAGTCTTTAAACAGATACAAACACAATGCAGAAGAATAAACGTGAAGTATGGAAATGGGGCCTTGAAAATGCATAACAAATGTGTCCTAGGATACGACCATATCTTTATTCATGCAAAGAAAAAGAGAAGGAATATATCTGGCTGTGGAGTCTGGACCACATGTTTTATTCATTTCGATAATATTATAATGGATATAGATCAGCAAGAACAGAAACTAAAGTAGGAGCATGAGAATATTGTGTTCTAACCCAGTGCTCAGTATGTCAGGGTGGACATTGTATTCCTTGGCAAAGACGAAGGGGACAATCCCTTGTGGAAGAGCAGCCTGAACGGTTCAAATAAATAAATAAATAAATAAATAAAAGAATGACAACACCAACATAAAAGCAAAAGCTTAATTGTGAAAGGGAAAACTATTCAAAACCAAACTCATGGGATTTGAGCTTTTTTCTTTTCTTCCAAGACAACTTGCTTTTTTATTTTCTTTATAATTTTTTTTTTACCTGTACTATAGCAATGTGCAAGAGAACTCCTCTTAGGCCAACAGCAATTGAGGCAGCTGCCATGACTGCAGGACCTGTGAGAAACCTAACAGCCATGGCAAAAGCAGCAACAGAGTTACCACATGCAATAATTCTGTGTTGTAATGCCATGAACAAACCTGGGATAATACAATCGTCGTTTAGTATTGTACCATTAGTAGACCTTTTTTGTAACTAAATATTGAAACATATTTCAATAACTCAAACATACCAAGACTAAACATGGCCATTCCAAGGCCTGCATTTGACAGAATGGCAATGGATTCAGCTATTATTGCAGGCATTTCAATGTTCCACCTAAAAAATACTAAACTTGTTAGACACTTAGCAGGCAAAAAAAAAAAAAGGTAAGACTACATAAATAGTTTTAGCTTGCAGTCACCCACACACACACTCTCTCTCTCACACACACAAACACAAAAAGTCATGGATAAATAGTTTTATTTTTTAAAGCATATTCTTACTTGAATGAGACTAAAGACCATGTAAGGCCAATGAGGCTAGAATATGTGTTGGGATTCCTGATGAGTTTTCTCCAAACCATTATCAGAATGAGCCTTGTCATGACACTAGCAGGAGGCATTGAAGTGGGCTTGGTCTCAACCTGTGAAGCAGTCTTTGGGTGAAGCTCAGCTGTGGAGCTGGATCCAAGCTTTGAAAGCACAGGACCTTCACGGTCCACTCCGTTTGAGACCCCTCTGTTTCCGAAGCTGAACTCATCACGACCATACTCATCATAGTCTGAAACAGGCCACCAAAAAAAACAGCAAAATTGTTTGTAAATAAGATAATGACGAATGGAAAGAAGAAAACAAGGGATTCTGTTTTAAAAAGCGAGAAGAACAAAGAAACCCGTGCTAAGAGGTTATGGGGCTTAAATTAAAAAAAAATAACAAATAAAAATAAAAAAACACACACACACACACCCCCCCAATAACAAAGTGTTGAAAACAGACCCACTTCAAAACCCCACATCTCAACAAAGACAAAAAACAAAATGGTTACATCACCGAACAGATGGTTCCCAAGGAAGACAAGAATCGTGCCAAATAAATTATTACCACCACACAAAACACAACGTTTGGGACCAGACTGAACTCAAAGCGTTTTCAAAAAAGACCACCTAAAACTAACCAAAACCCATGTTACTAATAAAGTCAAAGACAAGTGTTTTCACGTCAAAAACATAAGCAAGCAAAACCCATTTGACAAATAACCTTAAAGATTAGTGCTTTTAATTCAAAGTCCAAACCTTTTTGGTGATGAGCAAGCTCGGCCCCATTCTCTCCACCAGCACCACCGCCCCTGAAAACATGAATCCCACCTTCGGAAACCGGCGAAGCACTCGAACTCCAAACAAACATGTGAAGATCCTTCCCATCATTTCCTTTCTTCTTATTATTATTACCATTATTTGCACCTGGACCATTCACAGGAGAAAAAATTCCAGTACTATGCGGCGTAGGATAACCCCCACCAAGACCACTTCCTCTCTCCTCGTCAAAAACCCCAAAATTCGACTGCCTCGGACTCACACCACTCACCATGTTCTTCCCATTAACCATGGAATAAAAATCCATATGGTTAAAGCTCGAGCCTCTCGGTGTCGGATTTCTGGACGACTGAAGAGAATAAATCTCGGCATTCGTCAAGTTGGAAGGTCTCGGAGTCAACGAGAGTCCAGAGTTGGGACCATGAGACCTTCTCGAGAAGATTTCCGAGCGAGAACTCGTAGACTTTCTAACAGTAACGTGTAGCTTTCCGTCTTCCCCGACCTCTGCTTCGGTCTGCAACGGTTCCTTGCCGTCCAAGGAAATGATGTCCGAATCAACCCTAAAGGAAATGATGGACCCAGCAGTGTCGGGAAACTGCTCGACGATAAGCAATCTGGCGCCTCTGTACTCGAAAAGAAAGAGCATGAGGGTGTACCAGATTATGCACTGAAGAACCACGATCTGAACCATTAAAGTTCCAGAGGAGTCTCCGTACATTCCTTTGAGAAGAGGAATGCCCATGACGAGGGTGTTTGGGAGAGTGGAAAGTGAGAAGAGAGTTATGGACCATTCCAAAGAGCCACGGGAGCTGGTTTTTGACCAGATGAAGAGAACGAAGAGGACAATGATTTTCTGGAGAGAGTCGGCGAGGATGAACTTGAAGTTCATGGTGTAAGGGTCGTTTGTGGAGATGAAGTGGAATGAGAGGAGAGGGACGGCAAAGAGAGCGACGAATCTGTTGATGCCTGAGCATTGATCGGGGCTGAAGATTTTCCACCATTTCACTGATCCGTACGCAAGGATCATCGCCACGTAGAGAGGAACCACGGCTGTTAGGACGTGGTAGAGGTCTAAAAGACTGATCATTTTTTTCTTCTTCTTCTTTTGGCGAGGAAATGGGGTGAAGAAGAAAAAGAAAACCCAGATGGGGTGAGGAGATTGATTAATCGGGTTTCTTGGAGTTTTTTTTTCGCGTGGGGGATGTTGTCAGCCCATTTGTTTGATTTTTTTTTCTTGGGAAAGTGATGGAAATGGGGAGCGAGATGGATGAGTTGATGATAATGAACAAAGTTGGCCGCTGGGGGCAACAGGTTGAAGTGAAGAAGAGGGGAGCAAGTGGCAAGGGAAGGGAAGAGTAGTGTTGTATTTATTGGATTTTAATGGCAGACAAGAGAAAAAAAAAAAAAGCCGAAGGCTTTTGAGGAAGCTTTTTCAAGGCTTTTTGGTTGGAAAGCCGAACAAGCAACAAAAATTATTAAAAATAAAAATTGAGGAAAGTAGACAGAGAGAGAAAGCAGGAGGGGAATACTAATACTGTATAAATGTAAAATATTTTACTGACGAAGTAGCAAAAACTATATATTTTTTGGTGACGAAAAGGACGGGAGAGGAGAGTAATGATATGATGAATGGGAAAGAAAAGTAGAAGGAAAGAGCGACCTCAGAGATGAGAGCTAGCTACTGCAACAATAAAACAAAAAAACAAAAGGAAAAAAAAAAAGATTCTCTTTACTTAACTGCAATTATATACGCCACTATCCTCGAAAAGAAAAATGAAGATAGTTTGAACCTCTGCCCTTTTCTCTTTTTGCGGAGAGGCGAAAATTTTGAATAGCATGTTTAAAAATATTAATTAAAATTGTTATAGTATTTTATATTAATTTTATTTTTACTTGACATTTTCATGTACAAGAGCCGAACATTATAAGGCCCAAAGAACTTTTCTTAATTTTTTAAATTTAAATTTATATTCCAGTATTAAGAATTTTTTAAATACATATTTATTTTCTTCAAAATTTAAATTTTTTGAGTATCAAAAATCTAATGTTTTAAAGTTCTAACTCCCTTTAAACTTTTGATACTTAGATATCTCTGTTACAGTAAAAAATAAAACTCTCTCTCTCATATTTGAAGGAAAAAAATCATAACTTTTTCATTAGTTATCCAATTGAGATGATTCTTTTTTCATTATGTCTCTAATGAAGTGAAGAATAAATTAAGATCTACATTGCATATTTTTTAGGATCATTAACATTAAAATTTTATTAAATTTGTTGACAAATCAAAAACTATTTTCACTATCTCCCAAACACAAATTTCAATTTTATTACATACTCAGATTAAAACTCAAATGCACATCCAAACATTATTTCGGATAACAATTCAAATCACTAACTCAAATCCTAATTCAAATCACACTAACTCAAATTAAATCATTAATTCGAATCCATGTACCAAACGAAACCATAATAATAAAAAATTTTGGTTAGAATTGATATTATCAAACACTATTAATGAACATCATGTGTTTTTTGTTTTCTCTTCTTTTTTTTTTCTTTTCTTTCTTTCTTCCTTTCTTCTTCCCTCCTCCGGAGCACATAAAATCAAAGCTTCAAAATAAAATGTAAAAACAAAAGTTAATCTCATCGATCACTAATTTATATTGTCAATCGCTCTTTAGCCTTGACTTTTTTAAAATGTCTCATACTCCATCCTTAATCTATTAACTTGTGTTAATTTTAGTCATTTTCATTTGTTGAGCGTTAAAAAATATATATATAAATGACATTCATTTAGTGTAGGAGACAATTTAAGACCTAAACAACAATAAAAAAAAAAAACTATGACATCAAAATAACAGTCGTTTAAAGTAGAGAAGAAAAGTGAAGAAAACGACGTCAGTAGACTAAAGAAAGTAAGAACGAAAGAAACAGAGCAGAGCCTCAACGCCTATGAATTGGGGGTAAAATCTATTCATTTGTAATATTTTTGCTAACTTAAGAATTAATAAGAATTATTTAGAGGTTTATTAATTATTAGTCTAATTAAGTAAAGTAAATTGCTGTTTATTGTTTGAGATAATCTTGACGTAAACAGTTAGCAAAGTGTATTTTACAATTTTTTTTGTCAAGATTATGTGCATATTCCATGTTCAATAAGCAAAATTTTATTTTGTATCATCATCACATGCATATTCTATCCAATTTTTAACACACAACTAATCAAAAGAACTAAGACTAAAACAAACTATAGATCAAGGATGGGTTTGAGACATCTTAAAAGTCAGAAATTAAAGTGGCATTGATTGGATTATTTATGAACTATTTGTGGTGTTTTGTTTTTTATATTAATGTCGTTGTTTATACTTTAAAATTGTAGATAAAGTTACAGCACGTTATGCCACACTTTTAAAAAATATATTTATTTATGTTACACTTAAAAAAAGTTATTTATACTATCATTTATATTGTATATTTAAATTATGTTACATTTAAACATGTATGACATTTATGAAAAAAAAATTAAAAAATATAGCATTAATGAAATTGTATCCTTGTCCCCAATTATGGCTAGACATGTATATAGCATTTGTTTAGCTCAGTGAATGAAAGAAAAACTTGTGACTTTTCTTTTAAAAAAATAAATGAAAATATAGGAATTATGCAGAGAGACTTAACACCACTCAATTAGATTCATAACTACTAAAAGTAACTCAATCAAACCATCATCATGTATTATTAAAAAGATTAAAAAAATTTAGAATCTAACTAAAATGGAAAACTCAACATTTTGATTACAGAAAACATAGCAAGCAACGACCCTACAAAGAAGGCAAATTAGACAACAGAAAAGAAATATCGGTTTCATCTATATATTTGAAAACCTTTTAAGCTTTCGAACACAAATAATGTATATGTCTTTCTTTTTAGAATCAATGATCACCCTTTTATGGCTTATTAAGTTCAACAAATTTATCCCAAGACCCTAAAACTACTAATTCATTTCTTTTTAAACAAGTGCATAACTATCGATTTTCTTTTTCAGTGTTCTTGGAAACATTTGAGAATAAGGTCGATAATGGATCGCTAGTTGTATATGTGACTTTAAACTCTTGATTTTCACTTTTGTTGTCTTCTGAACTAGGATATAATTGTGTGACACTTGAGCAATCGTATCTTTAGTCTAGTTCTTTTGCCTGTCTCATTCCTTTTTAGGAAGATCATTATACTGACAGTTTACATTGGTATATTCTATTGGTCAGTAATGGATTGCTAGTTGTATATGTGACTTTAAACTCTTGATTTTCACTTTTGTTATCTTCTAAACTAGGATATAATCCCAAGACACTTCCGCAATCGTATCTTTAGTCTAGCTCTATTGCCCGTTTCATTCCCTTCTATGAATATTGTTATACCGACGGTCTACATTTGTATATTCTATTGGTCGGTCATCGATCGCTAGTCGTATATATGACTTTAAACTCTTGATTTTCACTTTTGTTGTCTTCTAAACTAGGATATAATCTTGAGACATTTGGGCAATAATATCTTTAGTCTAGTTCTTTTGACCGTCTCATTTGTAATACCCACCTATTTTTATGTAATGGATTATGCTAAGTTAGTAACGACGTTAAGTAATTCTCTTATTGATATATGTTATGACTTGTGGTTTTATGTTACTAACTTTTATTTAAGTTTTAAGACAGGTAACGATCGCGTGGAATCGATGTGCTCAAAATGTTCATGTCAATTATGTTGTATGTTAATTTTTTTTGCCATAATTAATGTTTTGTTCAACGTTAATGTGTAAGGCAGTTCGGCAGGCCGAGCCTTCAAGTTCGGCAGGCCGATGGAGTTCATCGGCAGGCCGGACTCCACGCCTTCAGCAGGCCGAACTATGCAGTCGGTAGGCCGAAGATGGCTGACGAGCAGTCAGCAACAATTTCTCCAAAATTTGTGATAGAGATAATTTCGATGATTGATTATGATTGAATGATGATTTGTGATTGATTGGCTTATTTTTGGATTGATTACTCTAATTTTGGTAAAAAAACGTTTGAATTTAGATTGATTGGATGATTTGATATAGTTTTCGATTTTGAAAGCTTGATATATGGTAAGAGAGACAATTCTTTTTGACTTTCCTTTTTCACTTCTCATCATACATGTGAATGACCCCCCATTATTTTTAGAAAGTTATTTTTAATATTACAGAGAGATTAGACCATCTCCTCTCGTTTGTCCCGTTTACGTGATTCTCACTCAGACACTCTCTTTTTTTTTTCTCTCTATTCTTCTCTCACTTCTCTTCACGTTTCTCTTTCTCTCCTCTCCTTAATATTGCTACAAATAATTGAAAGACATATTGAATTTTTGTTGGGGTTAAATTCATGGAGGCTTGAGAAGAAAATTTTTGAGGTAAGAGACTCTTCTCTGTAATTTTGGAATTTTGAGTACCCTGTAATCCGACTGCTATATCTTTTTCTACAAAATTTCTTTTGCTCTGAATTTTTAATATGTTATTCATGTATGTGTTATGTGCTAACCCTCAAAATTTCACCTCAATTAGATTTTTCTACGCCAAGATATGAATTTTCTTCTCTCTGCCACTCACTGTTAATTAATGTTGATCGGTAACGTTGTTTTGTCTCTATGTTCCGACCCCCATAACTTTGCCTAGGAATTTTATTTTGCTCTGAAATTTTAATATGATGTTCATATATGTGTTGGGTGATTTTCCTCCAAGTTTCACGTTATTTTTATTTTTCTACATTAAGATATGAATTTTCTACTCTCTGCCACTCACAATAAAACGTTGCTGTTTGGTTATGATGCATGAAAATGTGATTTTTGTTCAAGGGGTAAACGTAATTTGTTTGCTATGAAATTTGGTAATAATGTTTATGTATATGTTATGTTATGGACTGCAAAGTTTGGTGATTATTTGATGAGTATTTTATGTGTTATGAAATTTTTACTAAGACTAGGTCAAGAAACTGCTTTAACAGTGTTATTATTGGACTTTTGTATAATGTGATGTTTTGTATGTTTAAATGATTTTACTAATGATGAAATAATTTTATGATATTGTAATGTATGTTAGAAAGTTTTTAGTATGGATTTTAAAATTAAAATATATGTGTTTTAATTATTGAAAAATATTTTCAAAAGATTACTCACTGCCTTTTAAACCTAAGATAGTTTTATTACTGATTTTCAAATGTGTGTTTTGACCTACTTCGATTTTTGTTGAAGCCAATTTTTGGATATGTTAGGATTCTATATGTCTACTGTATATGTTAATTTTTGTAGATTTTTCTATGGTGTTAAAATATGTTAAATGGACCTGAGTTTAAGGTTGTTCACTGTCTAACTATTGTTGGCAGATTTCATGTTTGAGATGTATGGTTTGTTTTTAGATACTTAATGTAATTTTTATGACTAAAGAAAAATCATGGTAATATGTTTATGTATTAACTTTACCCCTGTTAAGTATGGTGCTAAAATTATATGAGAATGTTGAGTTATTAAATTTTTAATTCATGGAGGTCAGAAGTATATTTTTTATGATTATGGTTATGGATGTATGTTTTGAATTATGTTTGTAAGAGATGAATGTATATGTGATGTTATATGAATGGATGTTTTACTCTATGAAAATAAGTATTAATTTTATTTTGTATCTTTAAATGAATAAATGACATGAACACACAAAGGAACAAGCACATCGAGACCGCAACGTTGTCACCAATACATATAAGGTTAAGTAAGCTAGCTTCTAATGTAAGTACATTCTCACCTACAACATGATATGTATTATAAGGTTTGATATTATGATCATGATGATATTTATGATGATTTTATGATAATTTCCTTAAAGGGTTTCTTATGAAAGATTTTCATGATTTAAAGTTATGCATGTTTGATTATGGCAAATTTCAAAGCATGAAAGTTATATATATATGTATCACCTAATAAGTGTTGCACACCAATGTTATGATATGATATGTTATGATGTCATGTTTGGTTTAGGATTAGCTACCCTTCTCCTCTCATGACGGCGCGCCTACAATGATGATTATGGTGCAACACTTGGGCCCTTAAGATAAAATAGAATAAGTTTTAATATGGTCAATGTAATGAAAGATACGTTTCTATGAAAATGTGCTTAATGCACTATTATGATATAATGATGATGATGATGATGTTTATGAAATGTTTTTAAATTGTGAGAATTATATGTACTTACTAAGCTTTAGCTTATTCAAGTTTATATCATGTTGCAGATAAGGGTAAGAAAGTCATGGATTAGGCGGAGGACATGGGAAGGAGTGTGAGCATATGGAAGATGAATTGTAACTGAAAGAACGCCAATGATGCAAGTTTTATGATTTAAGCTATGGTTTATTATTTGAACGTATTTTTATGATAAGTTTTATAGAATACAAGAACTACGTTTTAATATTTTATTTTATCATTTTAAGAAATTGATCTTCCGCATTTTTGAAAGAAAAATGAATTTGTCTTAAAATTAAGTTTTCTAAAAGTTTCCGTTTTGTCTCAGACGGCCTGCCAACCATTATTGGTCGGTATGCCGATGTGATGTTTGGCCTGCCGAAGTCTCTAGTTCGGCCTGCCGAACTGTGGGAGCAAATAGTTTTAAATGATGTGATGTTTTATAAGTTATGATTTTACTCTTTGGTATATTTACTTTATTCAAGGAAGTTTATGATCAATTTAATGTGTAATTGAATTATTAAAAGTATGGATTAAGTTAATGAATGTTGTAAAAAATATATATATATGTATCGATCCTGGTTACGTTTTCCTTAACTACATTTACAATTAAAGTTTCATATAAGTTTTGTACTTAAAGTTTATCTAAAATAAATAAATAAGTATGTAATGTATGAATGTAACGACATATGTGACATCCGTAAGGGGGGCGTTATAGGCTTTGGTATCAGAGTGAATTTCTGTTTACAATTCATATTGCCACACGTCAGTCCAAGTCCTCCAAGTAAGTATGTTTTAAAGTTAGATATTTTGATGCAAGTATGAGGATAAGGATGAGGTTTAGTTGTTTAACTATTAATGTTCTTGTAGTAAAAACCTGTCTCATATTAGAAGATTATTTCTAAGTTCCTAATTTTTTAGGAAATTAACGATGGACGGTCACAGAAGAATGCAACCATGCACTTTGACCAACGAAAGGCTTATGACGATGATCGCTGAGCTGCAAAGGCAGTTGGAGGATTAAAGAAGAGAGATAGCCGAATTAAGGGCTAACGGCCAGAACGGTGAACGACGAGGCAATGACGTGCCTCCTCCTCCTTCTCAGCCACAAGTCAATGAAGTCCCAGCTCCTGCTGCTGAACCAAGAGTGGCTTATCAGGAACCTCTTCCAGTCAGATGGAGAAGGGTTAAGCCGGCAGACTTCGAGGGTTCAAAGGATCTGTTAGTTGCTCAAGGATGGTTGAAGACAATTGAGGCCACTCTGAGACTCATGGATTTCACAGACAATGAAAAGGTTCTCTGTGCCTCGTACTACCTCACCATGGATGCCAGAATTTGGTGGGGCATCATTGAACAGAGCAGGAATGTGGAAGAGATGACATGGGATGATTTCATTCATGAGTTTAACACAAAGTTTTTCCACATGAACGTTACAAGGAAGCATTATGAGGAGTTCGAGAACCTACGCCAGGGGGATATGTCAGTCACAGATGTTGTGACAAAGTTTAATCAGCTAGCTCGCCTTTGCCCAGGGATGGTTAATGATGAAAGTGAAAGGGTCAGAAGACTAATCAGAGCCCTTAGGCCAGAAATTGCTGCGATTGTTGATGGGGCAAGTCCACCCAGGACTCAAGAACAAGTTGTAATGAGGGCCCAACGAGCTGAGTTTCACTTGTCTAAGTTAAGAAGGAACTAGCCTCAGTCTGGCCAGCAAACCAATAATGCTAACAACCAGAACCGCCCTCCACATAGGAACAACAACAACAACAACAGCAACAACAGGGAAGGATTATGTCAGTCTGGCCAACAAAGTTTTTCCACATGAACGTTACAAGGAAGCATTATGAGGAGTTCGAGAACCTACGCCAAGGGGATATGTCAGTCACAGATGTTGTGACAAAGTTTGATCAGCTAGCTCGCCTTTGCCCAGGGGTGGTTAATGATGAAAGCGAAAGGGTCAGAAGACTAATCAGAGCCCTTAGGCCAGAAATTGCTGCGATTGTTGATGGGGCAAGTCCACCCAGGGCTCAAGAACAGGTTGTAATGAGGGCCCAACGAGCTGAGTTTCACTTGTCTAAGTTAAGAAGGAACTAGCCTCAGTCTGGCCAGCAAACCAATAATGCTAACAACCAGAACCGCCCTCCACATAGGAACAACAACAACAACAGCAACAACAATAATCAAAACTGGAGAAACAACAAGAGGAAGGGTAATCCTCAGAACCAACAGGGACAAGGCAACAAGAGACATAATGGTGGTCAGCCTAACAACAACAGCAGGCAGTTTCAACCATGTGCCAAATGTGGAAAGAAACACCTAGGGGAATGCCGCTTGGGGACAAACCAATGTTTTATTTATAGGCATGAAGATCATTTTGTCAAGAACTGCCCCAAACTGATGAATGCCAATGCCTCTCAAAGAGTTTCTCCTCAAGCCCAGCTCCATCAGATGCAAGCTTCCCTTGAAAGGCCACTTATCAGTCAAGGGAGACTTGAAACCCCACCTACGAATGCCCGCATCTATGCCATGATGAAAGAACAAGTGGCTGCTGAAGCCTCCAATGTAGTCACAGGTCAGATAACAAGTTTATCTAATGATGTTTATGCCCTTTTTGATACGGGTGCCACACATTCTTTTGTATCTATGTCATTTGCTAAGAAGTTAGGGGTTCGATTAGAGCTTATGAGACAGGACTTCACTACGACACTACCCCCCGAGGAAGTGATATTATCTACGCCCTGTTTGTGTATAGTACCCCTATGGATTTCTGATAGGGAACTTTTCGTCGACCTCATTGTGATCGACATGCATGACTATGATCTGATTCTTGGGATGGATTTTCTAAGCAAGTACAATGCTTCTATTGAATGCCGGAAACAAAAGGTGATCTTTCATCCAGAGGGTGATCAGAAGTTCGTTTATGTTGGCGAGTCCAGAAAGAAACCCAGCATGATTTTATCTGCGATGAAAGCACGGAAGTTATTAGTAAGTGGCTGCATTGGCTATCTGGCGAACATTGTACACAAAAGCCAAGAAGAAAAGATAAGAATTGAAGAGGTGCCTGTAATTTGAGAATATGCTGAAGTGTTTCCTGATGATCTGACAAGTCTAACGCCAGAAAGAGAAGTCGAATTCGAGATTGAGCTCGGTCCAGGCACCGACCCGATCTCTAAGGCACCTTATAGAATGGCCCCGGTAGAGTTAAAAGAGCTTCACACACAATTAAAGGAGCTACTTGACAAAGGCTTCATTAGGCCAAGCTACTCTCCATGGGGAGCTCCAGTTCTATTTGTTAAGAAGAAAGATGGCACTATGAGACTCTGCATCGACTGCAGAGAGCTGAACAAGGTGACAATCAAGAACAAGTACCCATTGCCTCGAATCGATGACTTGTTTGATCAGCTCAAGGGTGCATCTGTGTTTTCAAAGATTGATCTATGGTCAGGTTATCACCAGCTGAAGATTAAAGAAGGAGATATCCCTAAAACTACCTTCAGGTTGAGGTATGGTCACTGTGAATTTGTGGTTATGCCTTTCGGTCTGACGAATGCACCTGTAGCCTTTATGGATTTGATGAATCGGGTATTCAAGAATTTCCTCAATAAATTTGTTATTGTGTTTATCGATGATATTCTTGTCTATTCAAAGAATCAAGAAGAACACGAGGAGCATTTAAGGATTGTGCTGAAGACTTTAAGAAGACACCAGCTTTATGCAAAGTTCTCCAAGTGCGAGTTCTAGCTTGATAAAGTGTCTTTCTTGGGGCATGTTATATCCAAAGATGGGATTATGGTGGACCTTGCTAAAGTAGAAGCTGTTCTCAATTGGAAGCAACCGACGAATGCAAGCGAGATAAGGAGCTTATTGGGTCTAGCAGGTTATTATCGGAGATTCATAGAAGATTTCTCCAAGATAGTAGCTCCACTCACGAACCTAACTCGCAAGGGAAAAAAGTATAAATGGACAGATGCTTGCAAGAAGAGTTTTCAAGAACTAAAGAAGAGGCTAACGACAGCTTCAGTATTGGCTATTCCGAAAGGAAATGACGGATTTGTGATTTATAGTGATGCATCTAAGATGGGCCTCAGAGCTGTTTTAATGCAAAATGAAAGGGTGATTACCTATGTGTCAAGACAACTGAAGGATTACGAAAAGAACTATCCTACTCAAGACCTCGAGTTAGCAGCAATCGTTTTTGCGTTGAAAATATGAAGACACTATTTATATGGGGTCCAATGCAAGATCTTTATAAATCATCAAAGTTTAAAGTATTTCTTCATGCAAAGGGACTTGAATATGAGACAACAAAGATTGCTTGAATTGGTGAAGGATTATGATTGTGAAATCCTGTATCACCCTGGAAAGGCTAACCGAGTGGCTGATGCTTTAAGTAGAAAGACAGTGGCTACGTTGATGTTAATGCAAGCAATGTCTCCACCTTTAAGAAAGGAAATTCTAGACTTTGGTTTGGAACTTATAGCAGGCCAGCTGTCAGCCCTCACCCTTGCTCTGACGCTGTATGATGAGATTTGGAATAAATAAGATGACGATGTAAGCCTCACAAGGATTAAGCCAAAAATGAAAGAAGGAAAATATCAAGAGTTTCGTATCGCAGATGACGGAACTCTACACCTCAAAGACCGCTTATGTGTTCCCAACGTTGATGGTCTAAGGGAAAGAATCTTGGCAGAAATTCACGACACTCCTTACTCAATTCATCCAGGTGCAACAAAGATGTATAATGATTTAAAGGGTAACTTCTGGTGGTTTGGAATGAAGCGTGACGTCGCTATTTATGTAAAGAAATGTTTAACATGTCAGCAAGTCAAAGCTGAATACCAGAGACCTGGTGGTGATTTACAGTCTATCCAGATACCAAAATGGAAATGGGAAGATATAGCAATGGATTTCATTACTGGTTTACCCAGGACTCTGAATGGTTATGACTCTATCTGGGTTGTTGTGGATCGATTGACGAAAACGGCACATTTCATTCCCATCAAGATCACTTACTCTATGGAATGGTTAGTGGAACTCTATGTCAAGGAAATCATACGACTTCACGAAATTCTTAAGTCTATCATCTCAGATCATGACGGCAGGTTCATGTCCAAGTTTTGAAAAAGTGTTTAGACTGCTATGGGGACCAGGTTACATTTCAGTACAGCTTTTCATCCTCAGACAGACAGCCAAAAGGAGAGGATGAACTTGATCTTAGAGGATATGCTATGGGCTTGTTCTGTCGATTTTAAAACTAGCTAGTGTAAAATGTTACCTTTAGCAGAGTTTGCTTACAACAACAGCTATCAGGCGACGATTGGAATGACGCGTTACGAAGCTCTGTATGGGCAAAAATATAGGTCACCTATATGTTGGCACGAAGCTGGTGAGAAGAAGTTAATGGAAAGCGTCGACGCTGAAAGGACTGATTTTGTTATCGAAACTTCTGAGATGATAAAACTGAGAAGACAAAGAATAGAGACCGCTCAAAGCTATCAAAGGAGTTATGCTGACAAGAGAAGAAGACCCTTAGAGTTCACCGTGGGCGAATCTGTGTTTTTGAAAGTTGCACCGATGAAAAGAGTCATGAGATTTGGTAAGAAAGGCAAGTTAAGTCCAAGATTTATTGGTCTTTATGAAATCGTTAAACGGATAGGCAAGGTGGCTTATCAGCTGAGATTGCTATCAGAAATGTCAGCAATGCATAATGTGTTTCATGTCTCTATGCTCAAGAAGTATGTTCCAGAACCTACGCATGTGATTGAGCCACAAGTGATCGAGATACGAGAAGACTTAAGTTATGAAGAAAAGCCAGTAGAGATATTCGATTGGAAAACCAAGACCTTGAGGAATAAAGAAATTCCATTGGTCAAGGTGTTATGGCGAAATCATCAAGTAGAAGAAGCTACATGGGAACGTGAAGATGACATGAGATCTAAGTATCCGCAATTATTCTGAGTTTCAAGGATGAAACTTTTATAAGGTGGGAAGAATTGTAACACCCACCTATTTTTATGTAACGGATTATGCTAAATTAGTAACGACGTTAAGTAATTTTCTTACTGATATATGTTATGACCTGTGGTTTTATGTTACTAACTTTTATTTAAGTTTTAAGACAGGTGACGATCGCGTGGAATCGATGTGCTCAAAATGTTCATGTCAATTTGTTGTATGTTAATTTTTTTTTGCCATAATTAATGTTTTGTTAAACCTTAATGTGTAAGGCAGTTCCGCAGGCCGAGCCTTCAAGTTCGGCAGGCCGAATTGTTCCTCACTAAACGGCAGGCTGATGGAGTTCATCGGCAGACCAGACTCCATGCCTTCGGCAGGCCAAACTATGCAGTCGGCAGGCCGAAGATGGCTGATGAGTAATCAACAAAAATCTCTCCAAAATTTGAGATAGAGATAATTTTGATGATTGGTTATGATTGAATGATGATTTGTGATTGATTGGCTTATTTTTGGATTGATTGCTCTAATTTTGGTTAAGAAACCTTTGACTTTAGATTGATTGGATGATTTGATATAGTTTTCGATTTTGAAAGCTTGATAGATGGTAAGAAAGACAATTCTTTTTGACTTTCCTTTTTCATTTCTCATCATACACGTGAATGACCCCCCATTATTTTCAGAAAGTTATTTTTAATATTACAGAGGGATTAGACCATCTCCTCTCGTTTGTCCCGTTTACATGATTCTCACTCAGACACTCTCTTTTTTTTTTTCTCTCTATTCTTCTCTCACTTCTCTTCATGTTTCTCTTTCTCTTCTGTCCTTAATATTGCTACAAATAATTGAAAGACATATTGAATTTTGGCTGGGGTTAAATTCAAGGAGGCTTGAGAAGAAAATTTTTGAGGTAAGAGACTCTTCTCTGCAATTCTGGAATTTTGAACACCCTATAATTCGACTGCTATATCTTTTTCTACAAAATTTCTTTTGCTCAAAATTTTTAATATGTTATTCATCTATGTGTTATGTGCTAACCCTCAAAATTTCACCTCAATTGGATTTTTCTACGCCGAGATATGAATTTTCTTCTCTCTGCCACTCACTGTTAATTAATGCTGATCGGTAATGTTGTTTTGTCTCTATGTTCCGACCCCCATAACTTTGCCTAGGAATTTTATTTTGCTCTGAAATTTTAATATAATGTTCATATATGTGTTGGTGATTTTCGTCCAAGTTTCACATTATTTTGATTTTTCTATATTAAGATACGAATTTTCTACTCTCTGCCACTCACAATAAAACATTGCTGTTTGGTTATGATGCATGAAAATGTGATTTTTGTTCAAGAGGTAAACATACTTTGTTTGCTACGAAATTTGGCAAGAATGTTTATGTATATATTATGTTATGGCCTGCAAATTTTGGTGATTATTTGATGAGTATTTTATGTGTTATGAAATTTTTATTGAGACTAGGTCAAGAAACTGCTTTAATAGTGTTATTATTGGACTTTTGTATCATGTGATGTTTTGTATGTTTAAATGATTTTACTAATGATGAAATAATTTTATGATATTGTAATGTATGTTAGAAAGTTGTTAGTATGAATTTTAAAACTAAAATATATGTGTTTTAATTATTGGAAAATATTTTCAAAAGATTACTCACTGCCTTTAAAACCTAAGATAGTTTTATTACTGATTTTCAGATGTGTGTTTTGACCTACTCCAATTTTTTTTGAAGCCAATTTTTGGATATGTTAGGATTCTATATGTCTACTATATATTTTAATTTTTTTAGATTTTTCTATGGTGTTAAAATGTGTTAAACGGACCTAAGTTTAAGGTTGTTCACTGTCTAACTATTGCTGGCAAATTTCATGTTTGAGATGTATGGTTTGTTTTTAGATACTTAATGTAATTTTTATCACTAAAGAAAAATCATGGTAATATGTTTATGTATTAGCTTTACCCCTGTTAAGTATCGTGCTAAAATTATATGAGAATGTTGAGTTATTAAATTTTTAATTCATGGAGGTCAGAAGTATATTTTTGATGATTATGGTTATGGATGTATGTTTTTAATTGTGTTTGTAAGAGATGAATGTATATGTGATGTTATATGAATGAATGTTTTACTCTATGAAAATATGTATTAATTTTATTTTGTATCTTTAAATAAATAAATGGCATGAACACACAAAGGAACGAGCACATTGAGACCGCGGCGTCGTCACCAATACATATAAGGTTAAGTAAGCTAGCTTCTAATGTAAGTACATTCTCACCTGCAACATGATATATTTTATAATGTTTGATATTATGGTCATGATGATATTTATGATGATTTTATGATAATTTCCTTAAAGGGTTTGTTATGAAAGATTTTCATGATTTAAAGTCATGGATGTTTGATTATGGCAAATTTCAAAGCATGAAAGTTGTATATATATATCTATCACCTAATAAGTGTTGCACACCAATGTTATGATATGATATGTTATGATGTCATGTTTGGTTTAGGATTAACTGCCCTTCTCCTCTCATGACGGTGCACCTACAATGATGATTATGGTGTAACACTTGGGCCCTTAAGATAAAATGTAATAAGTTTTAATATGGTCAATGTAATAAAAGATATGTTTCTATGAAAATGTGCTTAATGCACTATTATGATATAATGATGATGATGATGATAATGTTTATGAAATGTTTTTAAATTGTGAGAATTATATGTACTTACTAAGCTTTAGCTTATTCAAGTTTATATCATGTTGCAGATAAGGATAAGAAAGTCATGGATTAGGCAGAGGACATGGGAAGGCGTGTGAGCATAAGGAAGATGAATTGTAACCGGAAGAACGCCAATGATGCAAGTTTTATGATTTAAGCTATGGTTTATTATTTGAACATATTTTTATGATAAGTTTTATAAAATACAAGAACTACATTTTAATATTTTATTTTATCATTTTAAGAATTTGATCTTCCGCATTTTTGAAAGAAAAATGAATTTGTCTTAAAATTAAGTTTTCTAAAAGTTTTTGTTTTGTCTCGGATGGCCTGCCGACCATTATTGGTCGGTATGCCGATGTGATGTTTGGCCTGCCGAAGTCTCCAGTTCGGCCTGTCGAACTATGGGAGCAAATAGTTTTAATGATGTGATGTTTTATAAGTTATGATTTTACTATTTGGTATATTTACTTTATTCAAGGAAGTTTATGATCAATTTAATGTGTAATTGAATTATTAATAGTATGGATTAAGTTAATGAATGTTGTAAAAAAAAAAAGTATGTATTGATCCTGGTTACGTTTTCCTTAACTACGTTTACAATTAAAGTTTCATATAAGTTTTGTACTTAAAGTTTATCTAAAATAAATAAATAAATAAGTATGTAATGTATGAATGTAATGACATCTGTGACGTCCGTAAGAGGGGCGTTACATCATTCCCTTCTACAAATATTGTTATACCGACAGTCTACATTGGTATATCCAATAGAATAACATTTAGTATAGAAATCTAGCAACTTCTCATAATCCATTAAAGCTACGAAGAAAAACCCCTCCCTTTCAACAAGCAAAAAATCTGATAGGTTTTAACAAATCAATATCCACTAATAGCCCGTTTGGCAAAGTTGGTTCTAACCAACTTTTCAAGTAGGAGTAGCTTAAACTCTCACATGCTACAATAAAAAGAAAAAAAGTTACTATAGTGTAAGCTCTCACACGCTACAGTGTATTTATAGCTCTAACCATATGCCAAATACCCTATAAAATTCATGCATAGTGATTGTAAAATCCATTAACTGTAAAGTTGTTAAGCCAAATTGGAATTCTAACTTCCAGAATTATCCCAAGAAGCAGTTAAGGATGCAAGCTGTTGCTTTTATAAGTAATTGAAAGTATATTTTAACCGAACTTAAGTGAGTCAATATATAGTTTTTAGATTTTCTATAAGCAATAAAATTGTTAAAATGATGTTTATCTTGTCTTATTAAAACTTTAGTATAAGTTTCAATGTCTATTCATGAGAACTTTTTTAAAAAGTCATTATTTGTTACTTTAAGTAAAAGCTATTTTGAAAACCTAAAGCTCTTATGATAAAGAAAAATATAGTATAACCTATGGGGTTATAGTCCTACCCTCAGAGATAAGCCCCACTGTGAGACCCATGTCATGTAAGGCCCACTTCTTTTGAGTGGATGGGATTGTAACTCCATGGAGTCAAACAATATTGCTAAATAACAAATAGTCTAACCACTTTTAGAACCAACTTTTGGATACATAAAGTGTCAATTTGATATTTCAGTTTTAACTCATCAGTTCTAACTATGAATAGTGTAAAGCTCTCAGTAGCTACAATGAAAACCAAATAGTTGCTATAATGTAAAGCTTATGCATGCTATAGTTCTTAGACTTAAAACTTTAGTTACAAAGTGCCAAAAGGCCTGAAAGTCAAATGCTAGCAAGCTATGCGGCAAAGACTAATTAAATTCCATGTCATTTTGGGTCAAACCAAAACTAATTAAGACTAAACCCAAAGACATTAGTGCAAGAGAGAACATTAAAAACATCTCTAACTTTTACGAGTTCCCCTTTGTGTCTTGGGGAAAAAAAAACAAAAAAGAACTTACTATAGCATTGCAGTATTAGAGAGTGTAATATACCCTTTTTTTTGTAAAATTATAACTAAAAAAATATAGTCATTTATCTATATTAGATAAATTCTCTGTTGTTATATATTTACTATTAGAATTCAAAAAATGTTTTTCATAAAAAATACGGAAAACATGGTAATGTTGTAGAATGTATATAACAAAAATTTTCTAAAAACTCTTATAAAATACATTATATTATATTAATTTAACGCTTAAATAAATATATAAAACTTTACTTACCCAGATGAAGAGAGATGATCGATAAACTCGTGTTGCAAAGACGTTTTCTACAAACAAAACCACCATCTTCTTTGCCTAGTCCTCAACACCAGAAGGACGAATAAGTGGGCGTTGGAGGAATTAATGGGCTTTTAAGATCACTTGACTAACTTTTGGTTACTCGTTAATCTTAACACATGAGTAAAATGACCCTTGGGATAAAGAACTTTTCTTCACTCTCTTCTCTCTCGTACACGCCCATGTAATGGTCTTTTGGCAGAGTTCTCTTAGTCTCTCAAAGACTCATGACTGTGTATTTTATGAATACAGAAGTCCACTATTTTATAAATACATACACGAAAATATAATAACTAAATTTACTTTATTTATTTACAAACATGTTTTTACAAAGCATCATATGCTTTAAGGGAATCTATAGTAATAATCTTCTATTTGTCCTAAAGCAGATAAGACATGTCTCTTAATCCAAAAGTCTCCAGATGCTCTCGAAAACATCGATCGACAAGGTCTTCGTGAACAGATTTGCTAGGTTGTCTTCCGATGTAATCTTCAACACAGTCATGTCACCTCTGTCATCTATATCCCAAACCAGATAATACCTCCTCTTAATATGCTTCGTGCCACCCTTGTGGTATATAGGTTTTTTGATATTAGCAATTGTAGCACCATTGTTGTAGTATAATTTAACAGGCTTATCCATATCTGGATCAACTTCTAGTTTAGTCAACAACCTATAAAGCTAGACTGCTTCCATTGACACTTCATAAAGAGCCACATATTCAACCACCATTGTAGAGTTAGAAACACACTTTTGTTTCACATTGCTTCAGACAATAGCTCCAACACCAGGAATGAACACAGAAACTTAGATTGATTTTCAATCGTCCCAATTCGATAAAAAATCAGAATTTATTTATCCATTGAGAGACAGATCTTCACCGAAATGCACAAGCATATAATTTTTCATTCTCTAAATATACTCTAGAAGGCACTTTCATAGCCATCTAGTGCTCAAAACTTGTATTTGATTAGAACTTACTAACTATTCCCACTATATAACTGATGTCAGGCCTAGTATACTACATAGGCTTCCAATTGTTAATGCATAAAGGAAACATCTCATGTTTTCTTCTTGCTATGAAGTCTTTAGACACTGCTTCTTAGAGAGATGAATACCATGCCTAGAAGAAAAATCCCCTCATAGAATTGTGCATCTTGTAACTAACAAGTACCTTGTCTCTGGACGTAGCCTGAGACAGCGCTAAAAGCCTGTTCTTATGATCTTGGATGAGTTGGATCCCAAGAACATAGTTGGCACTTCCCAAATCTTTCATTTGGAATTGGTTGGCTAACCATCCTTTTACTTGTTACATTGATTCCTTATCATTCCCAATGAGTAAAAATGTCATCAATGTAAAGTGCTAAGAAAACCACCTTTTTTTCGTATATACTTGTAGACATATGGTTCATTTAGGTTTGGTTCAAAACTATAAGACTTGATAGCCTCCTCAAACCTAATGTTCCATGATCTATGAGCCTGCTTTAGCCTATAAATGGACTTCTATAGCTTGTAGACTTTCTACTCTTAGCCTTTAGCTATGAAACCCTTCAGTTACACCATATAGATGCTTTCCTCAAGATAACTGTTCACAAATGTCGTATAGACATTCATATGCCAAATCTTGTAATCAAAATGCAGAGCAATGTATAAGAGTATTCTAATGCACTTAAACATAGCAACTGGGGAGAAAGTTTCTTCATAGTTGATTCCCTCCCTTTAGGAGTAACTCTTGGCTACTAGCCTTCCCTTGAAAATCTCCACTTTTCCATCCACTCCTCTCATTCTCTTTTGATCTATTTGCACCAAATGGGATTTACCCCATTAAAAGGATCAATAAGCTTCAAGATCAAGTTGAAATATATGGATTCCATCTCGAATTTTATGGCTTCTTGCCAATTCTTTTTGTCAAAATCTTCCATTATTAGCTTATACGTTACTAGATCTTCCTCAACATTACTCATAGTGACTAGTTGTGCTTCTCCTTAATAGTGAACGGGTAATCTAATTTCTCTCCTTTATAGTGACTAGTTTGTTGTTTGACAACTTTTATCGGCTCGTCGACAACCCTTGTCAGTTGTGGACCAATTTGATCAGTAAGTAACTCTTCAAGATCCATTTGGATTTTTGGTTTGAAGTCCTTCATATAGTCATGCTCAAGAAAAGTGGCTTTAGTCGATATAAACACCTTATTGTCTTGAGACTATAGAATAACCCTTTTTTTATACCTTCAGGATAACCTACAAAGATGCATACTTCTGAGTGAGGTTCTAACCTCTTGATCTTAGCGTTTGGCATGAGCCAGACACATCATATGCGGATGTGCCTCAAACTAGGTATTCGGCCATTCCATAACTTTAGAGGTGTCTTAGGTATAGCCTTAAATAGAACTAAGTTCAAAATATAAACTACGGTTCTTAAGGCATATCCCTAGAAGGATGTGATAGAGACAAATAACTCAACATTGATCTTATCATGTCGAGTAGAGTTCAATTTCTCCTTTCGGCAACACCATTTTGTTGTGGTGTTCTAGGTGTGGTGAGTTGCAAAACTATTTTGCTGTCCATCAAATGGTCTATGAACTCTATGTCTAGATACTCACCATCTCAATCCGATCAAAGCACCTTTATTTACTTTCCTAGTTGTTTTTCTAGCTTCCACGCAAAATTCCTTAAACTTTCCAAAAGTTTCAGATTTCTTTTGCATTAAGTAAGCACAACCATATCTTGAATAATCATAGATAAATATAATGAAATATTCATATCTATCTCTTGCTTGGACATTTAAATTTCTACATACATCTATGTATCAATTCAAGAGATTCTTTGGCTCTTGCACCTTTAGTTGAGGAAGGTCTCTTAGTCATTTTACCTTCCATGCAGGATTCACAGACTAGGAATTTGCTAACTTTTAGTTCCCTCAAAGGACCATCCTTTACTAGTTTTTCAATCCTGTTTAGGTTAATATGTCCAAGTCTAAGATGCTATAGACATGTGTTATTGTCATGAGAAATCTTTTACCTTTTATTCTTAGGTTCAACAACTTTGAACATTTCAATATTAAGTAGTGGTTTAAGGCAAGGTTTAAGAAAATATAAACTGTCATTTAGTTTTCCCAAACATATATTTAAACCATTATTTGAAATAGAAAACATTTTGTTATCAAGAGAAATTTAAATAATTGTTCATTTAAACTAGAGATAGAAATTAAATTTCTTATAAATCTAGGAATAAATAAACATTGTTCAAAAATAAATAATTTTTCCTAAACCCAAGTCTAATTTCTCTCATTACTTGTGCTGGCACCCTTGCCCCATTGCCCATGACCATCGTGTATTCCCCATCGGCAAGCTCATATAAAGAACTAACACTCTACAAGGAAGAACAAACATGATTAGTTGCTCCTGTGTCAACTACCCAGGTTGAGAACTTATTCTCTATAAAACATGTTTCTAAAAGTAGAAAATTACATTTACCTTGGTTTTTCTTATTCTTTAGCTCCTTGAGATACTTCTTGTACTTTCTCTTCCAATGGCTTGGTTAACCGTAGTGGAAACACTTTCTCTTGGCCTTAGTGTCGGAACCTATCCTTGTCAGCCTTTTTGGGCTTCCTCTTGTTCTTCTTAGACTTGGGCTTTTTGGCATTCTTGTTCTCCCTCTTGTTACTCTTGGAAGAACTGGCTTCAACAACATTTGCCTTACCACTCTTTACAACTTGAACAAATTCATATTTTTGGAGCTCATTCAACAATTGAGTGAGCCCTATGTGCATGTTCTTTATAACGTATTTAGTCTTAAATTGCTGAAAGGCGGGACTTAGACTCTCTAAAATCATTCACACCTGTGTTCCCTCATCTATGATTGCTCCATTAAGCTCAACCTCATAAAGATGGTTGATCATATTGAGCACATGGACGTGAATGGGAGTGCCTGGCTTCATCTTGTTTACGAACAATTTCATAGCATTATGACCAGCCTTCTCATTTGGTTGGCCAAATGTGTCATCCAACGACTGCATTATCTCATAAGCAGTCTCTATCTCCTTATGCTTCTTACGAAGCACTTCAAACATTCCAACCAAGAGATAGCACTTAGCTTTTGCTGTGGAAATTGGAGGACACTCCTCCAGAAGGACGAACCTGTAGTCGTCATTGATGAGCATTAGGTTCATGTTACTTTTCCATTTGACATAGTTCTCGCCAGTAAGTTGTTCAAGTGCGAGGAGGTTGACAATATGATTAAACATATTGTTGGAAAATAAATAAACATTCAATTTGCATGCATGAATATCATAAGCAAATAATATATGTCTTTGGCATAGTAAACATGATGCATGGATGTACATTTAAAATACATAAAACATGTTTACTAATTATTGCCAACTATAATTCAATTTAACAAATAGTATGCCACCATACTCAATTAATAAATGTTATTTAAAATATCTTATATTTTCAACATTAATTAAAACAAGACATTCTCAATTAATAAACATTATTCAAAATATCTCATATTTTCAACATTTAGTAATTATTATTATGTTGGTCAAGATGAAATTAACATTTAATTATGTAAATTTTTCATGAGTGTAACCCATCGTTTTGGATTCCCAATACTTAACTCTAAAGTGTCGTTGTTGGGTAGGTCACATTAAAGGTACATCTTGAATTCCTATCGCTAAAAAGAGTACATTGTATCTAGAGGTGGCAATAATTGTGTTCGTGCCGTGTTCGTGTCGACACATTTACAGCACGACACGTTTAGCCCGAACACGAACACGACGCGATTAATAAACGTGCCAGAAATGCAAACACGAACACGACACGCCTATGGCACGTGTAACATAGCACGACACGCTTAACATGATTATTAAACGTGCCGTGACAGGTTGACACAATAACAACACGCATGTGACACGTTTATGACCCAATTAACTAAAAATTTAAAAAAAATAAAAAATCTTAAAAAAATTTAATTTTTTTTAAAAGCCAATAAAGAAAATTAATAAAAACACAATATCTAATTAATACTAACCTACTATAAATATTTTAAATATTTTTATTTTTAAGTTTAAATGTGTTATAAATGGGCGGGTCGTGTCGTACCGTGTTAATACATTTACGGCCCATTTAATTAAATGTGTTAAGGCGTGTTTAGCATGTTAGCATGAATCCAGCCCATTTATTTTCGTGTTATTCATGCCAATCCATTTATGGCATAATTAAAAAACGTGCAGTCCAAACCCGTTTATCTCGTGTCATTTTCGTATCGTGTCATCGTGCTATGTCCAAATTGCCGGCCCTAATTGTATAGTCCCAAATGGACAACCTCTGTAAGGAGGAAAAAATCAATGCCATCTTGAGGCACCATTTGAACTTTATAGCGTTATTCTAATGGTGGAGACCAATGAGTTCTATTGCCATACAACCTTTTCCCACTTAATATTTTTGCAAATATGTATTTTATTTTATAAATCATCTAAGGGTTTACAATTTCTAGAAATATAAATATTTTATATTTTATATTTTTAGATACATGAAATTCTAAAATTGAACTCTTAAATTCAATTTCATATAATAATACTATTTTACAAATCAAATTTGCAACCATTAAATAATTTAATCTCATTAAATTAATTTACAGTGCGTATTCCACGTTTATTTATTAAAACAATTTTAACTTCGTAAATAAATGAGTGTGTATGCATGACAAGTTATAAAACATATGAGTAGGTACATTAGAACTAATATGACATGTTATAATGCATAGACATACAATAAATTATCAACATAAAATAAAGCATTCAATTTTGGCAATTGAGATGAATTTGACTGGGTTCTTTAGATATTTAAATTACAACCTAATAAAATAATGAAAATAAAATAAATTCCTGATCTATTTTAATCTTCAATATCTTCATGGATCTTCTTATAATCCTCTTTGAGTCGCCGTTGTTCTCCTTCAAGGATAAAATTGAAACAAGGTGAGAAAATAGTGGATAATCGAGCTTGAAATCCTACACTAGGGGTTTTTGGCTTACAGACTGGTGCTTGCAGTATTAGTTTCTAGCACCATGGCACTAAGCATATTACCAGCGTGTGAGGCTGCATGCTTGGAGTGGCACCCCCACTAGCCTGCATGCCCAGCTCGGCATTGTAGCCAAATAATTGGCGTCGTAGTGCCAGACCTTAGAGTTAATTGTTCTATTTCTCTCCTTTTTTAAGAGTTCAAAAAAACACCAAACTCCGACCATTTCATGGTCAATAGTTTCGATTCTTTAGGTCTTTCTTGGGCTTCAACTATTCAATAATCTTCCATCTTTGATATTACCATAGTATCTAAATTGAAGAAAAAATGAAACTAAAAAAAAAAAATCCTACCCCTTAATTACATGTGAACATCAATTCTAATAAAAAATAAAATTACGATAAAGAGATCCTAGGGACCATATAATTAACGATCAAATCCACCGTACATACATTCATTATTCATCACATGAATAAAAAAAATATAAACATACATATCAATGCAAAGTGCCAACCCATCACATAGATACATAATAGATAACTTATATATTTTTTTAAAAAATGCTTATCTTATAATCAACTCTTAAATTAATATATTCTATAGTCGGTTTTGGTACCAATTGTCAGAATTCAAAAAAATGTTTTTCACAAAAATAGTAGAAACATGATAACGGTGCAGAACATATATAACAAAAATTTTCTCAAAACTTTTGTGAAACACACTATACATTATATTAATTTGATGCTTAAATAAATACATAAAACTTTGCTTACCCCGATAAAGAGGGATGATCGATAGGCTCGTGTTGCAAAGACGTTTTGTGTAGATGAAACTGTTGTCTTTCTCGCCTATTCCTCAACACCTAAAGGACGAACTGTTGGACATTGGAGGAATTAATGGACTTGTAAGATCACCACTAAATCTTAGTCACTCATTAATCTTAACACATGAGCAAAACAGGTCTTGGGATGAAGAGCTTTTCTTCACTCCCTTTCTCTCTATTACATGCCTATCTCAACTTTTTTTTGGTAGAATTCTCTTAGTCTCTTCAAGATTCATAATTGCTTATTTCATGAATAGAGAAGGCATCTATTTATAGAGAATGGGAGACCCATCTAATTTTGGAAGCTTCCTTTATTCTAATTTAAATATCAAATATTAAATTAAAATTGAAGGGAATATTTTCTCTTTCCATATACTGTGTTAGGCACTGCACATATAGATACCATATCTGTGTATGGCACCAATTCAAAGAGAAGGATGAGTTAAAATCTGCTTGTCACCCAATCTTATTTGTTTCCAAATTTAACTTTTCATATTTAAATTAAATCACATTTATTTTGAAAATTCTATATATGGAAACTTGGTAAACAAGTTTTGATGTGCACAAGAAACTTTCCCTTTATGCTATAGGCGCCAAACACATAGTAGGACCCTTCCACTATGTACGCCATACACAGTGGGACCTACTCACTATGTGTCTTCCAAAATAAATTAAATAATCTTATTATTTAAAAAATATAAATTAATTTATAATTAATTTTATTTTGGGTGATATTTAATTAAAAATTCTATAATCCTAAATTAACTTTTTACATCAATAATTTCGCTTGTCCAAAAAGTGCTTACAAGGATGCGGGGACTAATGCACCCATAATTTTAAGTTCTAATAAAACTAATATATTAATTGAACTATTTAATTAATATATTACTCTTTTATTAATTCCAATGTAACTCCATTAAATACTTGAAATTGCGCTCTTGAAATTATAGATATTTAATTTTTCATTTCTTGGGATCATCTATTTTATAAAGCCATTACATATAAGTCTATCCTGCATAAATAATTCATAATTAGAGTTAGGTAAAATCTATTAACCTCTCTGCTTACTTCTTTATCCTTGAGTGTCATTAATTCTCTAATGAATAATAAATTCATGAACTGAATCATGAATTGAGCGCTCTTATTATTCAAGCTATGAATCAATGCACAAGAGAATAATTTATCAGTTTCTTGTTACAAGAGGAATGGATTTCATCTTGTAATATTAACATTCTCAACTACTTACTTCATTATGCCTCTAAAATACGATAAACGAATAAGATTAGATCCTTGAACCTGTACTAAGTAAATCAAAAGATATATATCCATATATAGGAGTCTGCTAATAATTTAGTGCTGTGTTTGGTACATGGGATTAGAACTAGGATTAGGATAATTTATCCCAATCCTATGTTTGGTGTCAAATGTTGACAAGACTATTTGTCCATTGACCAGAAAATAGTCCCAAATTCATGGGATTAGTAATCCCTCCTAAAATGGTAGGATAATTAGTCCAGAGTTGGAGAACCAACCCATAGTCTCATTGCCCCCTCTTCCTCATATTTGTTGGCCTCTAAGAAGCCACCAATGTATCTAGCCTGAGGTCGAACCCACACTAAGATCAAACCCAATGCCAGAAGTCCCATGGCCCACCATATCTTGAATGCGAGCATGCTTTGCCAAAACTTTGGTGGCCGCCAAAACCAATGCAACCAAACTCTAACGCCATTGATGCCAGTACAACCAAACTCTAATGTCATCGATGCCAGCGTCGGAAGTCCCGTGCATAGCCCGCTGAGTTTCACCATCGAATCCAATGCCTAGATCTCAGGTGTTCCTTCTACCCCAACCCGAGGTTCACCATCCCCACCCTCCCACAATCTTTGTTGTTGTAGCCAAAACCATTCCCATCAAGTTTCTATATAGAGAAGTAGGAGAGACAAAGGCTAGATATATTTGATTTATTTTTTTTTTGTTCAAGAATTCTTTCATTGTCTTTGGCGGTGACAAGAAAAGGAAGTGGTCATTAATATATATGCATACAAACCTATTGTTATTTTAAAAAAAATCAAAATGGGATATTTTCCTTGTCTATATTAATTTATTAATCAGACATTGGATTCTAAAATCTTTGATGCATTTATTGTCAATTAGTTAAATAAAATAATTTTTTATTATATTTAATTTAATCCAACCCGATGTGTAACAAACACGTGATAGGATTCAATATAATCCTATCCAGTCTAGTCCAACCTAATCCAATCTAATCTCAACTTTATAATCCAATTCAATCTAGCATGCCAAACGAGCCCTAGGATTAAGATCATCTTAGATATGACTATCGGTCAATGTGAGAACTTTCTATATTTAACGAAAATTATTAGCTATTTATATCATATCGTCCTAGTCCTACATAATCTCATTATATACAGTGCACTCATTTAATGACTCACTATACTAATGGTTCGGACAAAACGATTCCATTCTTAATGGACGCTCAATTAAAAGTTTCATACTTTAATTGAATAATTAATTATATGTTATTGATCATTTTAATTATCATCCCTAAATATTATCCTCTTATATATAACACTTATATACAATATTTACGGATACATAGAATAAATTCACGCATATACAATGAATAAATTCACTTGTTTATTTATAATAACGTTATTTACAAAATATTATATGCTTTAAAGGCATCTATCATAATTTTTACAAAGTTGGATGAAGCTATTTTAATGGTTTTTGAATATTTTTTTTGGTTTAAATTTTGTGAGAGAAGAAACAGTAGCAAAATTGATTGGAGCCATAGAAAATAGATGGAAGCGTTTTTGCCAAACAAGCTATTAATTAATTTGATGATCTAATTACTTTTAAACTGCGTTACATAAGTTGGATAGCTTTGATTTATATAACACAAACGAAATTGACATCGTTGACTAGTAAAAGTGGTTTCTAAATAGGTTTACTTGCAAAAGGGGAAGAAACCTAATTCCCAATCTTACCTTTTATATCATCAAAATTCGGATTCGATTTGGTAGTCAGGTATGGATAAATTAAAAGCAAAAAGAAATTCAAAAAATCCAAAACTTCAAGCTTTGCAAAGGTTCAAATATAAATTAAGCTAAACCAATATTTATAAATTCACAGGCTAAGCCATCAACTTTCCTAAGGCCAGACAAGCAAGATGTCAAAATCATGCACGTAGAAGCTCATGTTGAAACTACAAAAGAAAAACCCATATTATTCCATATTTTTTTACAGCATACATATAATATAATGATATAACAGACAGAGAAAGTTGCCTCCTAACCAAAGAGGTACAAAGAAAAGATTCTTTTTTTTTTGTTATGTTGGAAGACAAGTTAGTCAAATGGGCTGTGAGTCCACGGAGAAGAGACAATCCCACTTCTCTCAGCAAAATGTCCGTATTCTGAAATCCACAGGGAAAAAAAAAAAAGGACCATTAACCATGCTTTGAAAGCAACGTCTCATCATTTAATAAAACAAACAAAACAACGAAATTACAGAGCAAAAGAAAGAGGAACCAGAGAAGAATACGACGTCCCTCAAATGCTGGGAATGATTGTACCATCCCGAAGAGGGAATCGCTAAAAAATCCCACATCTTCATGCGAGACATCAGGGCATATCTCGTGTCATCATTGTATAATATCTTTTTTCTTTGATCCTTTCCACTTTATTTATTAATTTTTTCTGTTGTTGTTGCTGGTAATTATATACAGAAGCAATGCACCATCAATGTGCAGGTCGCAATTTTTTTTTTTTTGATGTGGGATTTTGTTTTTCCGAGGGAAAATTGACGTATCAATTGTTGGAAATAAAATATGAAAACGCAGCGGAAGGAACGGATCGTTGACAAACAAAAATTTTCTGAAAACTTTGTTAATCAAGAATAGATATATAATTTTAATTATAGAAAGCTTTAAGAATTTTTACTAACCTTTTGAAGACTATCAGTGTATCATAGCTTTCCTCTTTAACACCACAATCTTCCAAACCAGGCCTCCACACCAATGGAAAGACGAGTGGGTATCAAACTGCAAGAATGAATTTTCCTCACACTTTTTTGAATATTCTATGTACTCAACACATGAGATAGCACATGAGATAGCAGACCTTTTTTTTTTCAGAGAAGAATTCTCAATTTTTCTCTCTAAGTATTTTAAAAAATTATGTGAATAATAATACTAAGATAACTGTTATCTCTCCTTTTTATATCTAAACCATTAGTAATTTTACTTTCCCTTTTCTTTTTCTTTTTCTTCTTTCCCGAATCACTACAAATTGATTCCTTTTATATATATATATGTGTGTGTTTCAGGCTTTACGGAATCACTTCACGTGATTCCTTTATATATATATATATATATATATATAAATAAAGTAAGGGTACATTTGTTTCGTGGTTTGAATCACGGTTTGAATTATTTTACTACAGTATTTTCTCTCACAAAAATTTAAATCTTCATTCAAATACTTTATTCAAATACTCGAACCAAACGGGCTCTAAAGTTTCGCGTCCTCCTTTTTTTTTAATATTATATTATATTAATATATTATAAAATCTTATATATATAAAAAGATTTGGTTCAAAACCATATATATCTAAATTCAAAAATAAATCATATTTATTTAAGAATAGATTTTAAAAAATAATCAATTAATTAATTAATTAATGCTTAGTTAAATGTGATAACATTTATCACATTACATTATATGTCACCGGATTTTGTCCTTTGAATTATATCCAAATAATTCAACAAGTTTATCTTAAATCAATTTTATTACAAAATTAATTCAACCGATAAACAGACATGAATTATTTGATTTTAAACCAACCTGATAAATCCGACATAAGTCACCAATTATAGGAAAAGCACGCCGTGTCGTTACAGGATTTTGTGAGCTAACAAAGGGGACCAAAATGGACCTATAAAATTCAACCTCATGATAATTATGAAACCCAATATCCCAGATATACATTTCACAATTATCAACTCCAACGCTACTCCACTAAAAGCTTGGAGCTGCACTCTCAAACTTTATAGAATTACGAAGCCCGTACAGCTAAGTTTCCATGACATATCAAAGTGTATCGTATCCCCATATGATAATCCATAATCGGCTTAAGGACAAGTTCTGTCTTACCTTCCCGATTATTTTTATCTTACGTTCTATTATCTCACCATCAGAAAACTTACCATCCAAAGATAATATACCATTCGGTTACACCTATGTATCCAAATGGTTGAGCGCTCTAGTTTTTCAATTACAGGACAACGCATATAAGAGGATATCATTACTCCTAAAGAGGAGCTATGGATTCCATATCTATGAATAACAAGTCTACGCCATCAAGAATCATGCCTCCAACGTACTGGCATGTATACCACTATTGAGATGTGGGTGTCACCCTTTGGCACATCAAAAGACACAAGTTGAGACAACGGGCCCACTATTCATCTCAGGATTAAGATACAATACAAATAATTGTCTAAAGTGAATCAATTTGCCAAGACAGAATTATTAATCCAAATCAATTCACTTTATGTCCCAATCCAACACATCGTCCCCTATGACAACGCGCCAATGTTTCTATTCACGGAGTCCAACTCCGATCGTCAAGACAAACCATCTCCCAAAAGGGATATAGACAACATAACAATCTTAACATGAATAAAGCGCTCAACTTTATTCCCTCGATTGTGGATCATATGTTTTAGACTGTCACCTTAAGAATCCTGTCTTCCGCATAATCAGTCCATCATATGCCCAATTCTTAAGGTTTAGACCGACAGTCTTAGACTACTATTTGCTTAACATACATTTAACAAATATGAGCGTAAAGAGGACAACATTTGGTATATAAATGAATGAACTCTTTATTGATAAAAATGTCTCCAAAAACGTATTACGTTTTTACTCCTTAGGGCATACATGTCTAACAAGATGTGGTCTCCTCATTTTGTCCTTTGAAAACAGTTGTCGGTTGCGGTCTGATCTGATCAAAAGTAACTCTTCAAGTACAACTTTGCTACGAGGTTTATAGTTTGTCATAAAATCATTCTCGAGAAAAGTGGCATTTGTCGACACAAGTACTTTCTTTTCCTGTGGACTATAAAACAAACCTCCCCTCATTCCCTTTGGCTATCCCACAAATAAGCATACTTCAGAATGTGGTTCCAACTTCCCGGTCTTTCATTTCAGTACATGTGCTGGACACCCCCATATATGGATATGTCGCGTACTAGGTTTGCGACCATTCCATTACTCTAAAGGTGTTTTTGAAATAGACTTAGATGGAACTATGTTTAGAAGATATACTGCAGTTTGTAGTGCATATCCCCAAAATGAAGTGGGTAATGATGAGTAGCTGAGCATGGATCTCACCATATCAAGCAACGTTTGATTTCTTCTCTCTGCAACACCATTTTGTTGTGGTGTTCCAGGTGTGGTGAGTTGTGATAGAATACCATGTTCTATCATATAATCCTTGAATTCAGTATCAAGGTATTCCCCTCCTCGATCAGATTGAAGACTCTTCACCGTCTTTCCTAATTGCTTTTCAGCTTCCTCTTGGAATTCTTTGAACTTTCCAAAAGTTTCAGATTTCCTTTGCATTAGGTATATGTAACCATACCTTGAATAATCGTCAATAAATGTGACGAAATATTTGTAACCACCACGTTCTTGTACATTCAATGGACCACAGACGTCTGAATGTATTAGCTCAAGTGGTTCCTTGGCCCTTTCGCCTTTTGCAGAGAAAGGTCTCTTAGTCATTTTACCTTCAAGACAAGATTCACAAACTGGTAGAAAACTAACTTTTAGCTCTTTTAAAGGACCTTCCTTTACCAGTCTGTTAATTCTGTCAAGGTTAACATGACCTAATCTAAGGTGCCATTGGTATGTTTCATTATCAGAAGAAATCTTTTGCTTCTTGGGTTTTGGTTGTTCAACTTTGAATATTTCGGTATTGAGCAGTGATTTTTCATTGGGCCTTAAAGTGTAAAGCCCATTTTCCAGATGCGCAGAACAAATATTCAAACCATTTCTAGAAATATTAACATAATTATTATTAAAAGAAATATTAAACATTTGTTCAAACAACCTGGAAACAGAAATCAAATTTCTACGAAAACAAGGAATGTAATAAACATTGTCCAAAATTAAAAACTTATTTCTAAAATAAAGTTTAACAACTCCCACTGCTCTTGTCGAAACAACCTCTCTCGTTCCCACTCTCATTGTTTGTTCCCCGTCGGCAAGCTCCCTTGAAGAACTAAGCATCTGCAAAGAAGAACAAACATGGTTAGTTGCCCCTGAATCAATTGTCCAAGGTGAAGTATCATCTTTAACTAAACAAGCTTCTAAAACGAGTAAATCTGATTTACCGTTGTTCTTCTTTTCTTTGAGCTCCTGAAGATACTTCTTACAGTTTCTCTTCCAGTGCCTAACTACGCCGCAGTGGAAACATTTTCCTTTAGGCTTCTTTTTGTTTGAGCTCTTTTTGTTGTTGTTGCTTTTGTTCTTCTTAGGTTGCCCTTCATTTTTAGATTTACCACTTCCTTCAGTCCTCTTCCTCTTCTTATTCTTTTGAGCAGAAGAGGAGGGTTGAGCTTCTGCAACATTTGCCTCAGCTTCTTTAGTCTTTTCTTTTGAAATAGTCTCAAAGGTTTGAAGCTCATTAAGCAACTCAGTCATGTTATATTTCAGCTTGTTCATGAAATAGTTGCTTTTGAACTGAAGGAACACAGGGGAGAGGGTTTTCAAAATCATCCCCACCTATGTGGCTTCATCTATCACTGCCCCGTTCACCTCAGCCTCATGGAGATAGTTAACCATGTTGAGAACATGTTCTCTGACTGAAATCCCTACCTTCATTTTGGCATTCATTACTGCCTTAACGGCTTCGTGGTGTGCCTTTTCAAAAGGTTTACCAAACATGTCTTACAGAGACTGCATTATCTCATAAGCGGTCTCCATACTTTCGTGCTTCATCCTAAGCACATCAGACATGCCAGCCAAAAGAAAACAACGGGCCTTATTGTTCGCCTCGATCCAACGATCATATGCTTCCCGTACATTACGAGGAGCATTGGTAGTAGGCTCTGGAGGACATTCCTCCGTTAGGACAAACTTGTAACTTTCGTAAATTAGTACAATGTTCATGTTACTCTTCCACTTGACAAAATTATCTCCGGTTAATTTGTCATTTGAGAGAATAGCGATGATTGGATTAGACATTGTTACTGTAATAAATAAATAAAATAGCATAAATTAAAATGGTTGCATAAACATCATGTATGTTTTGGAGTAGTAAACGTGATGCATGACGCATATGAAAAAATACACAAAAAAATATTTTACTAATTCCATGATTATTCAATTTTAATAAATAAAGTGTCGCCATAGGGTAGGTCAAATTATTTATAAATTGAATTGAGACATTCTTAATTAATAAATATATTCAAAATATCTCATATTTTCTATATTTATTAATAACCGTTTATTTTGGTCAAGATATAATTAATAATTTAATTATGTCTTTATGAGTGTAACCCATTATTTTAGATTTTAACAAGTTAACTCAAAATTGCTGCCGTAGGGTAGGTCAATTTTGAAATACATTATAAAATCTTATCTCAAGGAAGCCAACCTTGATATTGATTTAAATGGACACCCTCCGTAGGGAGGACGAAATCAAAGCGTCGTGAGGCGCCACCTAAATCTCACGGTGTTGTACTAATAGTGGAGACCGTAGGTTATATTGTCATATTATCTTCTCCCACTCATTATTTTATAAGATGTGTTTTATCTTATAAAACATCATATGTTTTACAATTCTAGTAGATAAAAACAAATTTTAATTACTAGATTATATTATGTGTTAATAGAATCTCATTCTATTTACACTTAAATAAATTGCCAGATTTTCTAAAAATCAAAATTTATTATGAATTGTCTAAGTTACCGAATATTAAACAATTTAAATTAGATAACTTAGAATTAATGTGAATTTTACCAAGTCTTAACTATTAAAACTAAATTCACATTATTTGGTTGATTAATAAATTAAGATTCTATAAAACCAACCCAATTAATTTAATCTCATTAAATTAATGCTAAAACATATTAAATCATTTTATAAACTCCTTTATAAAAAAAATAATATGTAAGTGTATGCATGTCATGTTACAATAACTATAAGTAGGTACTTTCCTAGATGACATGTTATCATGCATGAACATGTTATCACAATCATCACATGAAAATAAACAATGGATTTTTGACTGGGTCCTTTTGGATAATTAAATTACAACCCATAAAAAATAAGAGAGAAAAAAAAATTACAGTGGTCTTCTTGTAATTTATACATAATTCCCTGCTCCAATTTTGCAGTCTTCATTAGGTGGTTTATTGTGCAACAATCTGCTGGATTACCTTTGAAATTTGATAGGCCCAAAGTTCTCAACTGGGCCAAAAAATCCAATGGACATCTTTTTCTTCATCGCTCCACGTGTAGCAAGTGAAGGAGAGGAGAAAAGAAAAAAATACTAATAATAATAAATTACAAAAAGCCTATACCCCTTTATGGGTTTACACAGATTGATCTAATCAAACTGAAAATAAAATTACTAATCCAAAAGGACCATATAATTAACGACCAAAAATCCCTTCATTAAACAACCATTCATCACATGAATAAAAATTAACAAAGATACAAAGTGCCCACAAACATACATAAAAAACATGATATTATCAAAATAAAATCATGTTTAATTAAAATTATATATGCGATAACCCGCTCTGACGACATTTGTTGGAATTAAAATATGAAAACACAGCGGAAGGAATGGATCGTTGACAAACGAAAATTTTCTGAAAACTTTGTTCATCGGGAATAGATATATAATTTTAATTATAGAAAGCTTTAAGAATTTTTACTAACCTTTTAAAGACTATCAGTGTATCCTAGCTTTCCTCTTTGACACCACGATCTTTCAAACCAAGCCTCCACACCAATGGAAAGACGAGTGGGCGTCAAACTGCAAAAATGAATTTTCCTCACACTTTTCTGAATCTGCTATGTACTCAACACATGAGATTGCAGACCTTTTTTTTTCAGAGGAAGAATTCTCAATTTTTCTCTCTAAGTATTTTAAAAAATTATGTGAATAATATACTGAGATAACTGTTATCTCTCCTTTTTATATCTGAGCCATTAGTAATTTTACTTTCCCTTTTCTTTTTCTTTTTCTTCCTTCCCGAATCACTATAGATTGATTCCTTTTATATATATGAATATGTGAAACTTTTCTTTCACGCTTTACGGAATCACTTTACGTGATTCCTTTATATATATATATATATATAAATAAAGTAAAACGTGAAACTGTCAAGTTTCACGTCCTCCTTTTTTTAATATTATATTATATTAATATATTATAAAATTTTATATATATAAAAAGATTTGATTCAAAACCATATATCTAAATTCAAAAATAAATCACATTTATTTAAGAATAGATTTTAAAAAATAATCAATTAATTAATTAACTAATGCTCAGTTAAATGTGATAACATTTATCACATTACATTATGTGTCACAGAGAACATTTTTCCGTGTCACATTAATAATTCAAGTGTGAAATAATTAATTCAGAATTCAATAATTCTAAATTAAATATGTATAATTCATTCTATGTAAAAATTCAATATAGTGTTACAGAGGTGGTATTGGGGACCTATGGACCTATAACCCAAGCTCTAATTAATTTGACAATTAATTAAACACTTTGATTAATGTGTCAAATTTATTAGTTTCAGTGTTACTCCACTAAAAACCTGAAACTGAACTCTTGAGATTATAGTGAAATTACTCAAAGAAAATTAGCGAGTAGTCCATTGATATAATCATTACATATAAGTCAGTCCTCCATAAATAGTTCATAATAAGAGCTAGGTTCAATTTCCGTTCACCTCTCTTATTACATCTTTATCCTTGAGTTCCAATAATTCTCTAATGAACAATTAATTCATAATCTTATTATGAACGAGCGCTCTACTGTTCAAATCTTGAATTATCACTCAAGAGAACTATTTTTCTAACTTCCATAGGGAAGGAATGGATTCCATATCTGTATAATATTATTCCCAGCCATTTATTACTTTATGTTTCCAAGATGCTAAGTTATAATCTGTGCTTAGACAAATCTTATCATGCAAGTCAAAAAACATAATGTCATAAATAGGAGTCTAATAAATACTTATGATTAAGACTATCAAATAAATAATCATCATAGTGACAAATTTGAATACTCTATTTGTAACGGATGATTATTAGAGATTCATAATTGATCTGGTCCAGTCCTATATAATCTCATTATATAAAGTACATCCAATCCAATGTCTCTACATTAATAGTCCGGATAATGACTATTTCATTTTAGATGAGATTGGACCGTACTTGTAATTTGTAATTAAAGATCCCAAACTTTAATTAATTATTACGGACTATTTAGATTATTATCTATAAATTTTATCCCTAAGCAAATAACACTTATATGCTAAATTTATAGTCACATAAATAATCATAGAATTTTCTTGATATTTATAAATGTATTCATAATACATATAATCAACCAAAATAATAATAAATGTTATTTTATTTATTTATTAACAATATGTACAATGTCGCAGCTTTTAAGGCACCAAACCCAACATCAATTTTGTTCAAATATGTGCCCAGTGAGGTGAGAATGTTAATGAACAACGCTTTATATTATTCTTTTTCAGGATTAGCAATGGTTTATGTTACCCATGCTTTATAGCTTTTACTTGAACGTACAGGTTATCAAGTTACTTTTAATGTATTAATATATACAATGATGTATATATATTTCTTAACTACTTGTTCAGCATTTTTCAGACAAATGTTTTACTTGTACGTTTCAAAACGTCTTTATAACATAATCATCAAAGAGCCACCATTCCCCAAATATAATTTTCAAGCTCGTATAGGCTGAGGAATAATAAAATGAAAGTATTATTAGTTTACCAATTTTCAAAAAATCTTAAGCAATTACGAGGTTGGGAAAAAATAGTTTTATAGTCGAAAAAATTATGACATATTTTTCTCTTTAACTCACCTCTAATTTTTTTTTTTTTGGTGTCATTCTTTTAGAATTCTATCTTCTTGAGTTAAGAAGAAAGAGAAAAAAAAAGAGAGGACTATAGTAGAGTGCATTATTATCGTTGAATTTGCAATGAACGGCTGTCATGCAACACTCTTAGTGTTTGACAGTTGTGGTCTAAACTACTTTCTCAGTGATGAACAGTGTAAAGTTCTCGTATGTTATAGTAACAATAAAAAAATCACTACAGTGTAAAGCTATCACATGCTATAATAAAAACAGTTCTAACCAACGATTCTAACCACTTTGCCAAACACTCTATAAAACACAAAAAAGAAAAAAAAGAAGAAGATTAATCCGGAATTATGATTGATCTTTAATTTAATATGCGAATTAAACCACGAAAAAGAAAAAAAAAATTACAAATTAACCACATTTTCATAGCCACCACCATAAATCCATCTTCCATGATTGAGCAATAGATTCTTCGGGTGAAGAAGAACAAATACATAAATTGGCTTCACAAATCAAAAATCAAACCAAACATAGAAGTTTCATAAATTTTTTCCTTAAAATGTTAACTTCAATAATATATTAACTAATTTTCAAAACACAAATTAACTTCACAAAAAAAAACCAAATTTACAAAAATAATTACAATAAAAAAAAGAACTCAAATTTTGGTAGGGGGGAGAGGCTCGCAATGGAGGGCCTGAAGTTCATAGTCGCAAATGTGTTGCAAAGCCCACCACTATGAGACCAACCGTTTGACCTAGGAGGTGGTGAATTTGATCGGCGGTGAATGTGTGAAGGAGAGGGATGACCTGTAGAGGAATTGTGCAGGAAAAGAGGCGCTTGACGAGCGATCGACAAGGTGGTGAAATCCACTAACGTTGAAGGTGCGAGGGTCAGTGGCGAGGCAAGCATTAGTTTGTGGGTTTTGGATGGAGTAGCTGAGGTAAGAAGGCGAGGATGAGAAGGAGATGCAAGGAAACGAAGTCCTATTGACGCAGTTGCAACGGCAGCCATGGAAATCTCTTCCGTTTTTCCCTCTAAAGATTGAAGCATTTTCAATTGGGATTTAAGTGTTTGTACATATTTTTGGAATGAAGGGTCAAGGTGATGGCGCAGGGGAGAAACCTTGATGCTTCCGTACTTGGAGGAAGGAGCGAACCATGGCTGAGACTAAGATTGACAAAGAAGGAGATAAGTGATCCGAGAGAGTTTGAAGCAAAATAGACAATGGAAGCATTTTTTTAAGGGAGAGAGAGGCAGGCGAGATTGAGCAAGAGAGAGAGAAAAAAGGGGGGAGTGAAATAATGTGTAATCAGATCTATTTCTTAATTTGTAGACTCATTTCATGTTATTTATAGGATCAAAATCTATAAATGGCTCAAAAGTATTCTCCAGTGGTGGAGAATAATTTTGCACACTACCATTTTTTTTTCAAAAATAAATTCAAAAATCTTCCTTTTTTTTTTTTTATGGAAAGACAAATCTTTATATTTTTTCACTATAATGATATTCATCAATTTTTTTATACTGCATATAACTATTGGGATTGGTACCCTACAAGCATAGATATTATACATATTGCTAATTAATTAAATAAAATGACATTTTATTTACTTTTGGTTGTATGTACATATTATGGATACTTTAACAAACATCAATAAAATACCATGATTATTGATGTGACTATAAACTTAGCATAAAATTATTACATGCATTAGAATTAAATTTATAGATAATAATCTAAATAGTCCATAATAATTAACTAAAGTTAGGATCATTAATTAAATATTACAAGTTAAATCCAATTTCATTGAATGGAATGGTCTTATCTAGAGGTCGAGTGTCGACCTGAGAAGTCTATGTTCAACGGTGAAGCTTACATAGCTGAATCGGTTGAACATGAGAGAGATCCTTACACTTATAAAGAGGTTATGGAGGACATTGATGCAAAATTCTAGGCAGAAACTATGAACATAGAGATGAAATCTATGAAGATTAATCAAGTCTAGGAACATGTGGACCTTCTTGAAGGGGAAAAACCTATAGGATATAAGTGGGTCTACAATAGAAAGAATGGAGCAGATGAGAAAGTCGAAATATATAAGGCTAGATTAGTAGAAAAGGAATACATGCAAAAGGAAATATAATGATATTTATCAAAAAAAATTTATACTATATATAACTATTTGGATTGGTACCCTACAAGTATAGATATTGTACATATTGTTGATTAATTAAATAAAATGACATTTATTTACTTTTGGTTGTATGTACATATTATAAATGCTTTAATAAACATCAATAAAATCCCATGATTATTGATGTGACTATACACTTAGCATAAAATTATTATATGTATTAATATTAAATTTATAGTTAATAATCTAAATAGTTCATAACAATAAACTAAAGTTGGGATCTTTACTTAAATATTACAAGCTGAATCCAATTGCCTTGAATGAAATTGTCTTATCCAAACTATCAATGTGAAGACAGTGGATTGTCGGATCTTTATATTATGAGATTGTACTATACCATATAAATTTTGAATCTCTGATATACAGTCACAAACGGAGTGCTTTTATCACTATGATAATTATATATATGATAGTCTCAAAATTGAGTATTTATTAGACTCTTATTCATAACATTATGTTTTTGATTTTCTTGGTAAGATTTACTTAAAAACAAGTCATAACTTTGTATTTTAGAAATATAATGGAATAAATAGATGTAACAATAAATGGTTTTCTTAAAATACAAATATGAAATTCATACCTTCCTATTAAAAGTTAGAAAAAATGGTTTTCTTGAGCAATGATTTAGGACTTGAACAATAAAGTGCTCATTTGTGATAAGATAAAGAATTAAATATTTATCAGAGAATCACTGTAACTCAAGGATAAAATATAGTAAGGAGGCAAATGGAAATTGATTCTAGCTCTTGTTATGAACTATATAGAGAATTGACATATTTGTTATGATTATATCAATGGACTACTTGTTATTTGTTTTTGAGTAATTATTGTTATAATTTCAAAAATGTAGTTTTCAAGTTTTTAATAGAGTAATACTAGAACTAATAAATTTGGCATATTAATTAAGGAGTTTAATTAATTATTGAATTATTAGAGCTTGAATTATGTCCGTAGGTCTCCAATGTTGACTCTATAATATTGTATTGGAACAAATACATAGAAGAATTATATTTAATTTGAAAATGTTAAATTTTAAATATATTGTCACATTAGAGATATCAATGTGATATAAATTTTTTTCTCTATAACGTTATGTGATGTGACAAATGTTGTCACATTTAACTAAGCAATAGTTAATTAATCAACTATATTTAGTTAATAATATTATTTAAATATGTTTTGAATTAAGGAATTAATTTAATTGATAAGATTATTAAAATATATTTAACTTTGTAGGACCACATTATGTTTGTGCTTAGGTGGACACAAAATTAATTAACTAATTAATTTAAAACAATATTTAAATAAATGTCATTTATTTAAATTAAATAATATATCTGTAGATATAAAATGAAATGCATGTGGACTTTAAATCCACTGCTTCTCAAACGTAAACGTGGATGATCGAGTGTTTTTACTCTAATAGTGGGACGTGCATCTCTCCACCACTGAGACAAGTGTTTTTTTCTTTTTTTGTTTTTTTATTTAAAATAAATTAATTAAAAATAAATACTGCTTAGTTATAAAAGAAATGCTAGGTATAATTTTCTAAGAGAAAAACAAAGCATTCTTTATCTAAAAAAAGTCATGTTATCTTATATACATAGCAGGATTAGAAAAGTGTGAGATAATTCTGTTTTTGCTATTTTTGATGTCTATTTGTCTTTCTATTAATGTGGAGATATAGCTTGAAAGAGTACGGTATCAAATAGGAAAGCTAGGATACCTGATAGGTTTTAAAAATTTGAATTGCAATATTCTATTATTATAATGAATTAAAATTATATACTTATGCCTAAAAAACAAAGTTTTGGCAAAATTTTTGCTTGTCACTGCCCAATTCTTCACTTGCATATTCTATCAAAATTAAAACAAAAAACTCCCTCTATGTGTGGGCTAGAAAATAGACAATTGTGTTGGTTTAAAAATATTAATTCGAAGCACAACTCTTGAATTTTTATTATAATCCCAAAACATATTGAGAATATTTGGTATTGTTTTCAAAATATATGAAAATAATTTTGTTTTGAAAAATATAAAGTTTTTTAAAAATTATGCTAAAAGTGTTTTTGAGATTTTTATCTCGAAAAATATATGAAAACATTTCTAAAAATTCTGAGAACAAACCTAAACTGGGCCATTATGAAAGATCCAACAAGTTATGACAACTTTGAATGTTACAATTATTAGAGTTCCATTGCAAGGCTTTTCTAATATATATTAGTTTATCTATTTTTCATAAAGCTTAGAGCAATTAGGAGTTAGGCCACTAGTGTTTAGAGGGTAAGTACAGACTTTCTAATATGATATAAAGTTACAGAGAGAGTAATAATTTTATTTTTTTTCAAAAAAGGGTGGCATTTTTCTTGATATGAATTAAATCAAAGTAAAATTTTGATATATAATTGCGCCCTTTGGGAAAGCATATGGAATTTTTTTTCCTTAAAAGGAACATGTGGAACCAAAAAGAATTAGGTAGGAAATCTAGCAGAAGTATTGCATCAAATACTGAACAGGGCCCAATACGCTAATATCAAAGCCTTGCAGTGATCATTATTGACTAATTTGTTTAATTATTATAATTTATTCACGATTTGCCAAATATCTTCGTTTTTTAGACGGAGGAAAAAAAGTTGCTAGAGAGATTCTCTGCATACTAGTGAACATAAGCAAACAAGTTCAAGTAATAGAATTACCCCAATTGTGACTCATCATGAATCCTTCTGCAACTTATTTGCACCATAAACCATGCATCTTTTTAACGGCTCTTGTATCTTTTAGGATTGTCCTCATTCCTCATTTTTTCAGTCCTTCCTGCTACTTTTTCTTCTTTATTTTGGATATTTTATTTATTTCATTAACCTGTATTTTCGTTCACAGTATTGGCCAGTCCCCATCATCCTTTGTACAGCTTAAATTCACCTCCCAAAAACACCTTCAACAAAAGCTAGCTATCTTGGGCACCTTTTAGAGCTCTTTCTGAGTTTCTTTTTTTTTTTCTCCTTTAATTTTTTTGTTATTAGTTTTCCTACTTTTTATGCTTAGCTTTTATTTGTTCGTTAATCTTTTTTTCTTTTTTTTCTTTTTCTTCTCTTCGACGACTGCCAAGTCCCTATCAGGCAGTACTACTCAAAATTCCATCTCCCAAAAATGATTTCAACAAAAGCTTAACTTAACAACTCTTTTTAATTTGCTCTTTGGGCTTCTTTTTTTACTTAATCTGTGGCCATTACTTTTCCTTCTTTTTTATATTGGATCTGCGATTTATCCATTGAACGCTGTATTGATTTTGTTTTGGCTTTGCCCAAAATTGGCTAGTCCTTATCACCCTCTACTAAAATTCAACTCCCAAAATCACGTTACCAAAAGCTATTTTAGGCACTCGTAAGTGACATCGAATGCATCAGCGATGTTTTTAATACAATTGAAATATCAACTTTCTAATACTTTTTGATGGAAGTGCACTTTAAAAAAATAAAAAAAAGAAAAATGAAAAGAGAGACATATCCATAGCAAGAAAAGGCATACAAAATACTAAATGATATATATATTTTTCTTTTGAAAAGGAAATACGATATTATAAAGACTCTTACAACAAGAAAACAATGCTCCAACAAATAACTAGTCCTACCTATAAATTCGAATGAAGTATTCAAGTCAAAATAGTGTGTTTTGATGTAACTGTCGAATTTTTAATTATATTAATTACGTTGTAAATTTAATTAAATAGTGTGCCATAACTTAAAAATGTCCTTCATTTGCATAATCATAATAAAAATAATAATTGAATAATCATAAATAAAGCAATTTCTGATTTAAAGTTTTGAAATTTCAATATTTTCTATTGTTTTATTAATTTCAAAGTTAAATTCTGCATCTCCACTCATTTGTGAAACTGCCACTCTCACCCCTCAGCAAAAAATCACGTGAAAGGCACCTTGGGAAGTCAGATATCTTTTCGCCAAGTCTAAACACTCAGACACCAACAGCCATGCACCACCCTTCTTCTTTTTAAAAAACCCCAACAATCACCTATCCTCTCTCCCTCTCCCTCTTTCTTTAAATCTGCTTCAAAGTATGAGAGAAAGCCGCCCCCTTTCTTGTTCAAACTCAGAGAAAAACCAAAGAATGCGATAGCCAACTTGTTTCAAAAGTTTCAAGGTTGGTTTCTAACATAGAATTTCAGATTTTTCAAACAGGATTTAACGTATGTTCTTTCAAAAAACGAACCTGGTTTTCATGTATTTATTTACTCCTAATTTGGTTTTTATCTCTCATAAACTCTCTTGGAATTTCTTTTATTTTTTAGCTTCAACCTTTGTGCATGTCTAGCATTTGGGTTTGTTAAGTAAGAATCTGAAATCAATGTTTAAATAGAGAAAATCATTTATTCAACTCAGCATTCCAAGTTAGAAACATGTTAGCATGCTTAAATTCGGATTCCATCACTACATTTTCAAGATTTATATGGTTTATTATTCAAAAAATCAGATTTCTACATGTTTAAGTTCAAGTTTACATAAATCTGGGTTTAGATGATTTGGATTCTGTTGTATGCATAATATTTAGAAGAAAATGTTTATTGATGTTTATACTATTAGAAAACTAGTATGCAAAATTTTAAGTTTTTTAAAATAAACTCCTTTTTATAAACGAGTTAGACTTGCTATATATAATAAATTAATAATAGATTTTTTCATATTTATAAAATTGAAACCATACTTCTGATAGAAAATTGTTTGACAGGACTGTTTCTAAGAATCATGTCTGGAAAGCCTTAACGAACTAATCTTCTTCGCTATTCTCTTTTTCACGAACAAAGTACAAGTGGGTATACGTCGTTCGATTCTCCTCTTGGTAACTCTCCTCACAATCACAAGGAATAAGAATTACTGTTCAAGATATTGAACAATAATTCTTTAGAGAAATAGAATTTCTCTATCTAGAAATCTTTCTTTAAACCTCTCAAGTGACTTCACTTGATGATAAAACCATAG